>MU225953.1:463243-507524 GCA_018584345.1 Thuja plicata | reverse complement strand
TGACTAAATTAACGACTAAATAATTAAATAAATGACTAAATTAATGACCAAATCAATGACTAAATTAATGACCAAATCAATGACCAAATTAATGACTAAATTAATGACCAAATAAACTACCAAATGATCGAATAAATGACCAAATAAATGACTAAATATATGACCAAATCAATGACCAAATAAATGACTAAAATAGTTTAGTGATAAATTTGGTCACGAGATAAATGACCGGCAATAAACTACCAGTGGTCACGTGACCAAATTTAGTCATTTATCTACAATTTTTGGTAGTTTAGTTGGTCATATATTGCTATTTTTGTACTAGTGATATGTTATCTATTTGATTTATTTTCAAATTATTGAAATAGAATAATTAGTTAAACACTGATTCACCCCCCCTCTCAGTGTTTCCAGCATACATTTCCAGCCCAACCAACATTAGTATAGACTTGTAGCTCAAATTTTCCTTCTTTATTGTACCACAAACTATAGTCTTCAGTGTTCTTTAGATATCTCAAAATTCCTTTGATAGCAGTCATGTGTGATTCTTTAGGACTAACAGAGAATATTGCAACTATACTGACTGCATGTGTTATATCTGGTCTAGTGTGTACAACATACATGTGTTTACCAATCATAGATTGGTATTTGGTCTAATTTACCTTGATTGTCTTGTATTCCTTTGATAATTTGCATCTAGTTTCCATAGGATTTCCCACTGGTTTGGAGTCTTCCATCTTGAATATCTTCATAACTTCTTTGATGTATTTGGATTGTGTGATGTAGATTCTTGCAGCTTGTTGTAGAATCTATAGACCAAGAAAGAATTTGATCTCTCCAAACATTGACATCTCAAACTCTTTTCTCATTTCATCAGAAAATTACTTACATAACATATCATTACCTCCAAATATGATATCATCAACAAATATCCCAGCAATCAAAGCCTTATCATCAGTATCTCCTGTCAAATACAGATTACGATTATCACTTGTTCTTATAAATCCAATACTAATGAGATAAGAGTGAAGTCTTTCATACCATGCTTTCGGTGCTTTTTTCAATCCATAAAAGGCTTTGTATAGTTCACAAACCTTGTTTCTCATGTTAGGATCAACAAACCCTTCAGATTGTTCAATGTATACCTCCTCTTCTAGTATTCCATATAGGAATGTAGATTGGACATCCATTTGGTATACCTTTAATCCTTTGAATGCAACATAAGAAAGTAGAATTCTTACTCCTAGTCTAGCAACGGGTGTAAAGGTTTCTCCATAGTCAATACCTTCTTCTTGTGCATACCCTTTGCATACTAGTCTTTCTTTGTTCCTTGTGAATTCTCCATTCTCATTTAGTTTGTTTCTGAATATCCATTTGGTGCCAATGAAATTTTTGTCACTCGGTCTAGGTACTAATATCCATCTCTTGTTCTTCTCAATTTGATCAATCTCTTCATTCCTTGCACTAACCCATTCTTTATTCTCAAGTGTAGCATTGACAAATTTAGGCTCAAAATCAAAAAATCATACATCTATGGTTAAGTGACTTACTTCTTGCTCTCATTCCAGCTCTTTTGTCTCCAATGATCTGGTTCTATGGTTGATATTGTCTGACATATCTAGAAAGTATAGGTTCAGATCTTGGTTCTTCATTCTGATCTTCATCACTCGATTCAGCATTGTGATTATTTTCCTGATTCTTAGTGTGTGCAGCCTGTTGCTCGGGTGCATTGTTTTGTCGCTTGGGAATGTCACCCTATTTCTTGGTAGCACATATCTGTTGCCTAGGCAAGGTGTCAAGATGATCAATGTAGGAAAATCTATTGTAATCTTTTGGTTCCTTTCTGCTTTCCTTATCATTTTTCTTAGCAAATTCATCTACTTTGATATTTTCACTTTCAATGATTTTGTTAGCAGATTTGTTAAGACATTTATAAGCTTTTATTTTGGTAGAATAACCTATAAAAATTCCTTCATCACCTTTGGAGTCAAGTTTCCCATTTCTATCCTCTTTCAATATATAACATTGACTTCCGAAAATTCTAAAGTAACTCACATTAGGTTTGTATCCATACCATAGATCATAAGGTGTCTTATTTGCATCTTTCTTCAATTGAACTTGACTTAGTGTATAGATAGTAGTACTTACAACTTCTCTCCAGAGTGCTTGTGTGATGCCTTTTTCAATCATCAGTGTTCTAGCACAATCAACAATTGATCTATTCCTCTTTTCAACAATCCCATTTTGCTATGGTTTTCTTAGTGCAGAAACTTGTCTTGTAATTCCATGCTCATTACAAAAGTTAGTGAATTCATCATAAATAAATTCTCCTCCTCTATCTAATCTCAAACATTTTAGTTCCTTTCCACTTTGTTTTTCAACTTTGGCTGTATACCATTTGAACATCTTAAATTCTTCTGATTTCTCTTTCAAGAACATGATAGTCATCATCCTAGAATAATCATCAACAAATAGAATGAAGTATCTATCACCATATTAAATTTTTTTTCTCATTGGTCCACATAAGTTAGTATGGACTAACTCTAGAATGACATTATATGTATGGTTTTTACTCTTGAAACTAGACTTTGTCATTTTTCCCATTTGACAATTTTCGCACATTACATGGTCAGGCTTTGAAATGCTCGGTAAGCCTCTTACTTTTATTTTCTTGTTTATCCTAACCATGTTGTCAAAAATCACATGACATACCCTTTTATGCCATAACCAAATCTATTCATTTCTAGCCAATAAACAAGTTGTCTCAATATTATAAAGATAGAATAGGTTACCTTTTGTTTGTTCACCAGTACAGATCAACCTTCCTGTTTAATTATAGATCTTTACCTTTTTGTTCTCAAATGAAAATCAGTGTCCTATGTTGTTTTGTTGGAATTACTGGGATGATGTATTGAGAGGGGAGGGGTGAATCAGTACCTCTAAATTCTTTTATGTGATTGGCTCATTAACCTTTGTGTCATTAGATTTGTATATTAACCTATCTATCTGTTCATCTTTCTTTATGTATGTGAAATCATAATATAAGTTCTTTATATGTGTAAACATACATGAAAGTAAATAAACATAATGCATGATATGATATCGCAGAAAAATCCTGTTAGGAAGTAAAAAGTTGCGGTGGGGATGTCACCCACAAAACTTCACTATCTGTAGATAAGAAGGTAGTTGGTTAAGGATTACAATTTGATCACTTTTGATGATCTACCATGTTAGGATTATTAGAGTGGAGACCTGTTAGGATCTACTTCGTTTGAAGCTTTAGCAATACTGTTAAGTGTGCACTCTATTAAGAGATTTGTCAAGAACTGTTAATTCCACCTTCTACAAAAGGATTTCTGATGTGATGAACTTGTTAGAATGCAACTACATTATAAATATTGATCTGATAGTATATGCAATCTCTAATTGTTGATAACAGATCCTATAAACCTTACAATGTATATGTAATCACCTTGAGTGATTGAGTGATACCTTGTCTCTGCTCGTCGATAGCCTTGTCTGTGTTCTTGAGAATTGATATGATCTATTTCTGAACTTTGCATGAATTCATTTCTGTTGCTTAGATTCTCTTTGTGGCTACAATCATTTATCAACTCATTACTTATTACAAATGATTGAACATCTATATATACTAGTTTCTAGGTCCATTCTTGATTCACGCTTTTCAAGTTAAATCTAGATCCAAGGTTTACAACTTGACCTTGATCTTTAGTTAGTTATGTATTATATCTATTAGGATTCTTTAAAACAATTACAATATGCTTGCTTGACCCTCAAGTAATGTTTTAAAACAAATTGAAACTCTATAAATAGAATTACAATGTTTTATCTGACGTGGAAAGTTAGATCCACTTTTTGCGGGTTCTGTAACTAATTATTGGTTCTGATGGTCGGACTACTTTGTCAGTCTATCAGCTTTCTTTCATCCTTTTCTTTGTCGGGCTTCTACTCCGTTGGTTTTCCTATATTGAACTATTCATTGGGTTCCTTCTTTTTCTTCTCTGTTGGCGATGTTCAAAAAACTGTATCGTCAGTCATGTCCTTTATGCTTTTTTGTCAGTTCAACACATGTCATTGTTCGTCAGGTAATTCTATAATTATCATATTCATGTCAAGAATTATTATATTTTTGAGTATGCAGTGTGTTGTCTATCAGTTATTCCTATACCGATGACCTTTATCATGTTTTACATTTAAGTATACTAATGGCAAAACTTAATGTCATCAATCTCCCCCTTTGACATTAGTATCAAAAACTGATATGTGCAACATACTTAATGTATTAGTATGTACACCTATGTATACTTCATCCTTAGTCATTTTTCTTTTAGTCATGAAATGACTCCCCCTATGCATATGCCGGTAAGTGTAAGTTTATGTACATATAATTGCCTTCCCTTTTTTTTGTTTCCTTTTTCTGATATATTGTAAATATCATTTTCTCTTTCTGCTAAAGTAGTATATTGTACATATGTACTATTCATTACTCCTTTTTTGATAATAAGGGCAAAGTTACTTACAACTTGTCAAAAATGTGAGAGTGTGAGGCTTTGATTTCTTCCATCATCTTCTCCCATTTTTCTTTCAAATTTTCTAGAGCCATGTTCTCAAGTGATATCCTCACATGCAAATCATAGATACTGTCTACCACAGACATCTTGGGGGTTGAGATCAGATTCCTTGCATCGGTAATGTGTTTTTGTAGAGTAGTGAGGTTTGGCAATATATGAGCCTACAGCTCGATACCCTCATTCCTAAATTGTGTCTCTGCATCCCATATCTCTTGTCTTAAACTATTTACCTTTATTATCTTGTCATGATGCAACTGTATTTTATTTGCATCAGAGGTTAAACTTTACGCACTTGCCGTCAGATCTGAGTCTAGGAACTTTTCACTATTCTCTTTTGTGAAATTTTCAAGTGTGCACAGTTGCTAAACTAAGGTAATAGCTTCTGCAATCATAGTCTCTAATTGACTTGCTAATTCAAAGAGCTTTACCTTGTTCTCTGCCACTTCTTGACTTATTTTCTCAATTAGTTTGTGTTGATACTTCATCTCTGCCTATTCGTCCATTGCCTTCTCTGCATCTACATTTGGATTGGTGACAGCATCGGTGAGAACTGCAATTTGTTCCATGACTGATATGTCATTTTCAACTTTTATATCAGGAACAAGTTGATGTAGTATGTCCCTAGCTTTGTCAAGTGCTTGGACTTCCCTACGTTCCTTTTTCATTTTCTCTTGTATTTATTTTCTTTGACACATTACTCCAAACTTTTGAAGTGTTTCAGTATCTAAAGTAGATACATCCCACTTGGGTATTTCAATTACCTCATCAAGTGTTACAGCCAAGATGTCTTTCTTCATTACTTTCTTCTTCTTCTTTGGTTGGGAGATAGATTGGTGAACTACCATTTGTAGATCTTGAGAATGGATTGATTTGGTAGGTGAAGGGCGAGAAGATGAAGCTTCTTGTTACTTCTATTTAGAGTCCACCGGTTGGTTTTGTGAAGATGTCTCTTCATTGGCCTTGGGTGTATCAACAAATATTTCTTCATTTTCCTTCATGCTCTCATCTTTCTTAACTTCTTCATGCTTTTCTTTCTCTTGATCCTTTCTCAATGTTTCATCTTTGTTAGTATCTTCTCCTTTGTCTTTTTTAGTAGACAACTTTTGTTGAGTGTCGGTTACATCCTTCATCTCTGTGTCTGTATCTTTTTGTGTGTCTGATGCATCTTTATTTTCATCATTACCCGTGTCCTTGGGTATATCATCATCTTTCTGAGATGATTTCTCCTAAATTGAATCAATATCAATTGCTTCTATCAATATTTTTCATGTTGGTCGGTATATTTACCTCTGCAGTGTCAGTAAGTGTATCATGTCCATCGGTATTACCCTGTGCAACAGTGACATCTTCATCTTTTTGCACCTCTTCTGTAGGGTCTTTTCCTATACTATGATTAATGTTATTATCCAACCATGTTTCATCATTGCCATCCTCATTAATGTTTCCTTTTATTGTCAATTCTTCTTTTGTAACTTCTACTTCATTACTCAAGTCAATATGAATTGGGCTTGGTGGAATTTGGCTTTCCTCACTCTGAGTTTTGTCAAGAGTAGTATTAGGCCATACCTCATCTTCAACTTTAGTATTCTGGTTGTGGGTTGCCTCACTCTCTTCTCTGTCCAATCCTATAGATGAATCATCCTATGCATCTTTAATGATGATGTGTATGTTCCTTCTCGGGGCTAGTTTCCTTAGTGGGATTTTTTAGTATTTTGCACCACTTGTTTATGCTTTCCTGATCCAGCTTAATTAGATTCCCTTTGAGAAATTTGTATGCTCTCATTTTGGGTGAGAAATCTAGTTCATAATTTTCTATCATATCATTTATTTCTTCCTTCTTTGAATCAGAAGGAATAAGAGTAAAAAGTACTCTTTCTCTTATCTCTTTTTCCTGGTGAAAAGCAAATGTCCATCTTGCAGACAATCTTTCTTTTAGTTCCTTGGGTACTTCATATTCTATGAATTGAAGTGGAACGTAATTGTGTTTGCATATTTTAGCTATTATAGCTTCTTCAATCTTATTTTGATCCTCTGGATCAAATTTCAACCATTTGCTAATGTTAGGATCTGAAATAGATTGTGATTCTGAAATGTTCTTAAATATTTCATCAATGGTTGTAGGGATCAAGGGCTCTTTCCCTTTTTGTACTTATGTGTCAGCTTCATCCATAGCTGATTCATCTAAATCTTCTCTTGTCCTACCAAATTTCCTCATTTTGGTTTGTTTCTCCTTTGGTGAGATTGGTTTCCTCTTATAGGTTATCACTCTTCCTTTCTTTAATGGTGAAGGAGTTATTTCCTTTACTATTTTTCTTCTTGTCCTTGAAGCAGCCATTGTCCTTGATTTCTTTGGTGGAGGAGGAGGTGGTGAATCTGACTGTGTAGCCTCTGAATCATTTCTTTTTGTATCTTCACTGATGGGTGACTGGCTCTTGATTTCTTCCTCCTTTCCTTATGTTTCCTCTTCACCTTCTTCAGTAACTGCAAATTTCTTGGTTAAGTCCTTTACCATTTTGTTCTTCTTGTTTACAATTTTCTTGACCATAAGATCTGACTTGGTTTTTGGTTTGGCTTCTTCATAAGTGCCAAATATTTCTTGCTTGCTATCCACTGGTTCATTCAATAGTGCCTGGATGCACTTAGTAACTTATCATGTTTTGATCTCATAATCTAGTGGTGATAGCCAGGATTTTCTGGGTACTACTAATTTGATATAAGTAAGATCAGTATCTACCATAAAACATATGTCATCCTTGTGTTCTTATATCAAACTCTCAGGTATCCTTGTTCTAGCTTGCATCTTTTCCTTAAATCCTTTGAAATACTCATTCATTAGGTCATCAAAATTTGTACCTAATGATTCTATGTGCTCCCATATCTGTATCGTGACTTGTTTTCTTGTGTCCCATACTAGTTTGCCTATGGAAAGAAAGTGTTCTTAAAAGTAAAAGAATATGCACATAATACGAGAACCAAACTTACAAGTGTTTGTCCTTGAAGACCTTATGGTGTTCATGTTCTCCTCAATTTGATTTAACAATATTTCTGCAAGATCTGTCTTCTTTCCTAGTTTGATGATCTTGTAGGTTGTGCTCATAGCAGTGCTTTCTATGTTGTTCATTCTTCTAGTCTGAAAGATTTTGTATCCTACCACACATGCACCAAACTTAAGTTCATCGTCGGTGATGGTGCTGACCTTGAGACCTCTTTTGTCTGATTTTGCACCTGTTAACTTTTCTACTTCCTTCATGGATGGGTGCTTGTGAGTCTTTGGCTTGTCGGTTGTGGGATGTCCAGTAACCACATGAATACCATCTGTTGTTATTCATTTTGGCTCATCAAGCCACAATGTCTAATTATGCATTCTGCTAAGAACTATCTGTATACATTTAGTCTTAAAAACCCTAGGAAAGTGTAATGCATTTGTCAGAAATTTTACTTCCAGATGCTTGTGCTCTTCTTTTTGGTTTCTAGTTTCATCACATAGTGCCTTATAGGAATTTGCTACGTCTAGATCTCCTAATTCTGAGATCTTGCAATGAATATAGGACCTTACGTCCTCTACCAGCAAAACCCTAGGTGGGATTCTGGAGAATGCTCCAAAATCATCGGGTTGCGATGCAATTTTAGGGTGTAACCTTTATTTAGGTTCAACACAAGTACTATTGCAAATAAGATTTATCATTTTCTTCTTGTCGTCTTTCAACTTTGTTGTTCTTGAAGTAGATGCCATCGTATTTTGAAATTTAGGGCTTTCTGTATTTAAACACAATGCGGTTGGTGATTGTAGGTACTTACGGAATCTCTGTGATCGCTCGTGAATCTATTGAGTCAAGTTTGAATCTTGCTGAGGTCGCACTTCAATCTATTTTTCAATCACTCTTCTTAGCTCTGCTTCGTTGCTCAAAAATTGTAGGTGTAAAATGAGTTCTTCCATCGTGATTTTATAACTTTTGTGCCCTAATTTGTCATTAATTCCCAAAAACTCGTCGATCTACAAAGACTGAGTTCATCAGTTGAGGCATAAATAACATCTTTGGTGTAGGTGCAAAGTTTTGGGGTAGCTAGCAGATTTGGTTATTTCACCGATGATTGTTGGTAAAATGGCAATGAAATCTTCTGTCGGCTCAAAGATCACTGATGTCTATCGGTTGCATTTAGCGACTTGGCTTTTGTGTAATGTCCGATACATTTTTGTAAGTAGTGTCAACTTTACTGTGTGTGTTCACCGATGCTTATTTGTACCCATTAATAGATGAATTTTTTTTCAATAATATTACAAGTAACAATATAGTGCATCTTCAATAATGCCAATGTTTTCAATATGATCAATGTGTAATGGAACTAATGCATAATATAACTTGTCACAATGCAGTTTCATACCTACTTGTGCAACTTAGTTGGGAATATTGATGCAACCAAATCCATTGGATGGGGTGTCATCATTTGTGTTGCTTGATCCAACACCTTCAGTGTTTGTAGCTTTTATCCACATCTTGTTTCTCATCTTCTTGATGCATCAATGGTGTTTCCATTGGGATAAGTTCTTGTCTCTATTATTCGGTCTTTGCAATCTTTTATCACATGTCCAACCTTATGACAATGTAAACATGCCATACCGGGATTGATCCAACCTCTTGGTCTTCTAGTCCATTTTCTCATATAGTTGGAAGATATATGACCATACCTTCCACATGCTGTTTAGTTTACCCATGTGTTATAGTCCCAAACATATGAGTTACCGACTCTTGTCAGTTTATAGCCATTATTAGGTTCTTTTGGTGTCCATGCTTTCTTGTTCTTTTTCCAGCACTCCTGATGTGTATGTCCATTCATTTTGCAGGTTGGATAGTACTTTTCCATGTAGGTTTCCTTCTTTGGTTTGTCACCTTGGATCTGCATTCAAATGCCTTGTGTCCTTTCTTGTGACATTTATAACAATTACCAATGAAAGTAGATTATGATTGAGGAATACCTTTCATTTTGTTTCTGTAAATGTTTGAGGTGTGGTCTGGTTTTCCACAATGATTGCATGATAGCTTCTTGGATCTTGGAGTTGCATAAACATTCCTTTGATCTAATTGATTATTTGATTCTCCATTGTCGGTGTGCCCTATTCCTATGTAGTTGTTGACTCTTCTTTGTCCGTCAAGGAAATCATCCATTCTTTTATTTCTATCTTCAGCTTTCTTGAGTAATTTATTGTGTTGATTCTAAATTCTGACTTCATGCTTTAGCTTCTCATTCTCTTCCCTTAGCTCACCGATGATTTGTATTCTTTCAATGAGTTCATTATTTAATCTGTTTGCCTCTTGACTCATAAGAATAATCTGATTGGTAATCTCATGGTGACTATCAGTAAGTCTTTGAATCTCTAATTCTTTTTCTTGTAGCTTCTTCGTAATTTTCCTCCTATCATCAATAGCCAATGTTCTCTCTGATTCAACTTTTCTTAAGTCATTCATGACATCAATCATTTTTACCATATGAGTCTCTTGACCAATTTGCAGCATCTTAATTTTCTCTGTTAGATGTAGATTGACCTCTTGTAGACTTGTGATCTCTTCTACCGATGTGTCTTATGCTTTGCTTGTTACAGATTCAGCTGAGTTGAAGTAATATGGGATTTCCTCTTCTTGATAATCTTTTTCATTAAGCATAGCTGCCATAATATTTCTTTCATCAAGCAATTTTCTCATGCTTACTCTCGCCTCTTTGTACTGCTCATAGTAAATCTGAATTTGTAACTGCTCATTCTCAATACTCTTGTCTAGTCTGTACTTTTCCATTGTCTTGATCTTTTCTCTTAAGTCTTTAAGATTTTCAAGAAAGAGACTTAGCTCTGATACCAATTGTTGGAATCGCTAGAATGATGTACTGAGAGGGGAGGGGTGAATCAGTACCTCTAAAAATTTTTATGTGATTGGCCCATTAACCTTAGTGTCATCAGATTTGTATATTAACCTATCTATCTGTTCATCTTTCTTTATGTATGTGAAATCATAATATAATTTCTTTACATGTGTAAACATGCAAGAAACATACATGAAAGTAAATAACACATAACACATGATATGATATCGCAGAAAACTCCTGTTAGGAAGTAAAAACTGCGGTGGGGATGTTACCCACAAAACTTCACTATATGTAGATAAGAAGGGAGCCGGTTAAGGCTTACAATTTGATCACTTCTGATGATCTACCTTGTTAGGAGTATTAGAGTGGAGACCTATTAGGTTCTACTTCATTTGAAGCTTTAGAAACACTGTTAAGTGTGTACTTTGTTAAGGGATTTGTCAAGAACTGTTAAGTCCACCTTCTACAAAAGGATTTTTGATGTGATGCACTTGTTAGAATGAAACTACATTATAAATATTGATCTGACAGTATATGCAATCTCTAATTTCTCATAACAGATCCTATAAATCTTACAATGTATATGTAATCACCTTGAGTGATTGAGTGATACCTTGTCTCTACTCATCGGTAGCCTTGTCTGTGTTCTTGAGAACTGATATGATCTATTTTTGAACTTTGCATGAATTCTCTTCTGCTGCTTAGATGCTCTTCGTGGATAAAATCATTTATCAACTCATTAATTATTACAAATGATTGAACATCTATATATACTAGTTTCTAGGTCCATTCTTCATTCACGCTTTTCAAGTTAACTCTAGATCCAAGGTTTACAACTTGACCTTGATCTTTAGTTAGTTATGTTTTAGATATGTTAGGATGCTTTAAAACAATTACAATATGCTTGCTTGACCCTCAAGTAATGTTTTAAAATAGATTAGAACTCTATAAATAGAATTACAATGTTTTATCTGGCATGGAAAGTCAGATCCACTTTTTGGGGTTCTGTAACTGACTGTCGGTTCTGATGGTCGGGCTGCTCTGTCAGTATGTTGGTTTTCTTTCATCATTTTCTCTATCGGGATTCTTCTCCATTGGTGTCCCTATATTTAACTATTCATCAGGTTCCTACCTTTTCTTCTCTGTCGGTGATGTTCACAAAATTGTACCGTCGGTGATGTCCTTTATGCTTTGTCGTCTGTTCAACACTTGTCAGTGTTCATCGAGTAATTCTATACTTAAAATTTTCATGTCAAGCATTGTTATCTCATCAAGTATGTAGTGTGTTTTCTGTTAGTTATGCCTATACCGATGACCTTTATCATATTTTACACTTAAGTATACTAATGGAAAAACTTAGTGTCATCAATCTTCCCCTTTGACATTAGTATCAAAAACTGATATGTGCAACATATGTAATGTATTAGTATGTACACCTGTGTATACTTCATCCTTAGTCATTTTTCTTTTAGTCATGAAATGACTCCCCCTATGCATATGCCGGTAAGTGTAAGTTTATATACATATAATTGCCTTCCCTTTTTTTTGTTTCCTTTTTCTGATATATTGTACATATCCTTTTCTCTTTCTGCTAAAGTAGTATATTGTACATATGTACTATTCATTCCTCCTTTTTTGATAATAAGGGCAAAGGTATTTAAAACTTGTCAAAAATGATAGAGTGTGAGGCTTTGATTTCTTCCATCATCTTCTCCCATATTTATTTCAAATTTTCTAGAGACATGTGCTCAAGTGACATCCTCACATACATATCGTATATGCTATCTACCACAGACATCTCTGGGGTTGAGATCAGATTCCTTGCATCGGTAATGTTTTGTTGCAGAGTACTGAGGTTTGGCAATATGTGAGCCTGCAGCTCAGTAACCTCATTCCTAAATTGTGGACCTCTGCATCCCATATCTCTTGTCTTAATATGTTTACCTCTATTATCTTGTCATGATGCAACTGTATTGTATTTGCATCAGAGGTTAAACTTTGTGCACTGGCTGTCAGATCTGAATCTAGTTTGGACAACTTTTCACTATTCTCTTTTGTGAAATTTTGAAGTGTGCACAATTGTTGAACTAAGGTAATAGCTTCTGCAATCATAGGTTCTAATTGACTTGCTAATTTAGAGAGCTTTACCTTGTTCTCTGCCACTTCTTAGCTTATTTTCTCAATTAGTTTGTTTTGATACTTCATCTCTACCTGTTCTTCCATTGCCTTCTCTGCATCTACATTTTGATTGGTGATGGCATCAGCGAGAACTGCAATTTGTTCCATGACTGATATGTCATTTACAACTTTTATATCAGGAACAAGTTGATGTAGTATGTCCCTAGCTTTGTCAAGTGCTTGGGCTTCCCTATGTGTCTTTTTCATTTTCTCTTGTATTTCTTTTCTTTGACACATCACTCCAAACTTTTGAAGTGTTTCAGTATCTAAAGTAGATACATCACACTTGGGTATTTCAATTACCTCATCAAGTGTTATAGCCAAGATATCTTTCTTCATTACTTTATTCTTCTTCTTCTTTGGTTGGGAGATAGATTGGTGAACTACCATTTGTAGATCTTGAGATTGGATTGATTTGGTAGGTGAAGGTCGAGAAGATGAAGCTTCTTGTTGCTTCTGTTTAGAATCCACCAGTTGGTTTTGTGAAGACGTCTCTTCATTGGCCTTGGGTGTATCAACAATTTTTTCTTCCTTTTCCTTCATGCTCTCATCTTGCTTAACTTCTTCATGCTTTTCTTTATCTTCATCCTTTCTCAATGTTTCATCTTTGTTAGTATCTTCTCCTTTGTCTTTTTCAGTAGACAACTTTTGCTGAGTGTCAGTTGCCTCCTTCATCTCTGTGTTTGTATCTTTTTGTGTGTTTGATGCATATTTATTTTCATCATTACCCATTTCCTTGGGTATATCATCATCTTTCTTAGATGATTTCTCCTGACTTGAATCAATATCAATTGCTTCTATCAGTATTTTCATGTTGGTCGGTGTATTTACCTCTGCAGTGTCAGTAAGTGTATCATGTTTGTCGGTATTACCATGTGCAACAGTGATATAGTCATCTTTTTGCACCTCTTATACAGGGTCTTTTCCTTTACTATCATTAATGATATTATCCAATCATGTTTCATCATTGACATCCTCATTAATGTTACCTTTTATTGTCAATTCTTCTTTTGTAACTTCTACTTCATTACTCAAGTCAATATGAATTGGGCTTGGTGGAATTTGGCTTTCCTCACTCTGATTTTTGTCAAGAGTAGTGTCAGTCCATACCTCATCTGCAACTTTAGTATTCTGGTTGTGGGTGTATGCACCCTTCATAGAAGTACACTACTTTTGTGTGTACAGTGGGTTGCCTCACTCTCTTCTCTGTCCAATTCCACTGATGAATCATCCTGTGCATCTTTAATGATGATGTGTTCCTTCTCTGGGCTAGCTTCCTTAGTGGGATTTTTGAGTATTTTGCACCACTTCTTTATTCTTTCCTGATCTAGTTCAATTATCTTCCCTTTGAGAAATTTGTATGCTCTCATTTTGGGTGAGAAATCCTTTTCATAATTTTTCATCATATCATTTATTTCTTTCTTCTTTGAATCAGAAGGCATAAGAGTAACAAGTACTCTTTCTCTTATCTCTTTTTCCTAGTGAAGTGCAAATGTCCATCTTCCAGACAATCTTTCTATTAGTTCCTTGGGTACTTCATATTCTTTGAATTGAAGTGGAACATAATTGTGTTTTCACATTTTAGCTATTATAACTTCTTCAATCTTATTTTGATCCTCTGGATCAAATTTCAACCATTTACTAATGTTAGGATCTAAAATAGATTATGATTTTGAAATGTTCTTACATATTTCATCAATGGTTGTAGGGATCAAGGGTTCTTTCCCTTTTTGTACTTTTGTGTTAGCTTCATCCATAGCTGAGTCATCTAAATCTTCTCTTGTCCTAACCAATTTCCCCCTTTTGGTTTGTTTCTCCTTTGGTGAGACTGATTTCCTCTTATAGGTTCTCACTCTTCCTTTCTTTAATGGTGAAGGAATTGTTTCCTTTACTATTTTTCTTTGTGTCCTTGAAGTAGCCATTGTCCTTGATTTCTTTGGTGGAGGGGGAGGTGGTGAATCTAACTATGTAGCCTTTGAATCATTCATTTCTATATATTCACCAATGGGTGACTGGCTCTTGATTTCTTCCTCCTTTCCTTATGTTTCCTCTTCACCTTCTTCAGCAACTATAAATTTCTTGGTTAAGTCCTTTACCATTTTGTTCTTATTTACAATTTTCTTGGCTTCTTCATAAGTGCCAAATCTTGCTTGCTTGTTGTCCACTGGTTCATTCAATAGTTCCTGTATGCACTTAGTAGCTTATCCTATTTTGATCTCATAATCTAGTGGTGATAGCCAGGATTTTCTAGGTACTATTGGTTTGATATAAGTAAAATCAGTATCTACCATAAAACATATGTCATCCTTGTGTTCTTCTATCAAACTCTCAGGTATCCTTGTTCTAGCTTGCATCTTTTCCTTAAATCCTTTGAAATACTCATTCATTAGGTCATCAAAATCTATACCTAATGATTCTATGTGCTCACATATCTATATGGTGACTGGTTTGCTTGTGTCCCATACTACTTTGCCTATGGAAGGAAAGTGTTCTTCAAAGTAAAAGAATATACACATAATAAGAGAACCAAACTTACAAGTGTCTATCCTTGAAGACCTTATGGTGCTCATGTTCTCCTCAAGTTGATTTAACAAAATTTCTGTAAGATCCATATTCTTTCCTAGTTTGATGATCTTGTAGGCTATGCTCATAGCAATGCTTGCTATTTTGTTCATTTTACTGGCCTGAAAGTTTTTGTATCCTACCACACATTCACCAAACTTAAGTTCCTTGTCAGTGATGGTGCTAACCTTGAGACCTCTTTTGTCTTATTTTCACCTATTAACTTTTCTACTTCCTTCATGGATGGGTGCTTGTGAGCTTTTGGATTTTCTATTGTGGGATATCCAATAACTACATGAATAACATCTTTTGTTATTCATTTTGGCTCATCAAGACACAATGTCTGATTATGCATTCTACTAAGAACTATTTGTATCCATTTGGTGTTAAAAACCCTATGAAAGTGTAATGCATTTGTTAGATCTTTTACTTCTAGACGCTTGTGCCCTTCTTTCAGGTTTCCAGTTTCATCACATAGTGCCTTACAGGAATTGTCTAGGTATAGATCTCCTATTTCTAGGATCTTGCAATGAATATAGGACCTTACGTCCTCTACCAGCAAAACCCTAGGTGGGATTATGGAGAATGCTCCAGAATCATCGAGTTGCGATGCAATTTCAGGGTGTAACATGTATTTAGGCTCAACACAAGTACTATTGCTAATAAGATTTATCATTTTCTTCTTATCCTCTTTCAATTTTTTTTTCTTGAATTTCGGCATCGGATAGTCAAGATCTTTAAATTCAGCATTGAATAGTTGAGAAGCAAGTTCTATCATCATAACATTGTGTTCATGCTTGTCTCTCAATTGATCAATAGTCAGAGGTCTAGTTGGTACAATATATTCAGTGTCCAAGTGATGTGTAACATCATTACCAATACTTGAAAGATGAAGTCTTATGGACTGCTTTTCCATGATGCAAAATTGTCCTTGTTCAACCTAGGTGCATCTCTTTTACTCATCTTGTGATTTTTAGCTTAAGCCTTTAAACTTTCCTTCTAAGAACCAAAGCTATGATACCAATTGTTAGAATAAGTGAGAGGGGGGTGGATCAGTGGCCTCAAAAATTAATTCTAATAAGTCAACCAAAACTTATATCTCAACATGTAATATCCTCTAGTTATCTTTTAGTCCATCAAGATGAATTCCTTAAGTAATTCTATCAAATATACTCTTCTCAGTAAGTTAAGTTGTTTATCCTTTTCTAGGCTTTACCGAATAGTAGTAAATAAAATTAGTGTTTACCGATCAATCTAGTTTTAGTAATGTGTAAAGTAAATATCAATGCATTTAAATAAATACACATTTGACACATGAGTTGTTAATGTGGAAACCCTATTAAGCGAAAAACCACTTGGGACCGCTAACCCAAATTTTTCACTCTTCTGAAGTGAGCTTGGTGAAGAGCTAACCATGTTAAAGGTTAAAAAAAACATTGTTAAGTGTGACCTTGTTAGAGGATTTAAGACCACTGGTTAGTCTTTTGAAATCTGGCATTCATTATGTTGTCAACAAGTAAAAACCTTCTTGATACTCTTTGAGTATCTTAAAACATTAAGGATTGTTACATCCCACTTGGTTAAGAGATTTTTTGAATCAATGGTTAAACTGAAATAGTAAATGATTTGTTCAATAATAAAACTTAATTTTGCAGATTTTTAGATTTATTGTAAGTCCAAAAATACCTCTCTGATCAATATGCTCTTCAATTCCTTTGCTCCCCTTCTTCTTTCTTCTCAGTGAATGCTCTTGCTACTGTTTCTCGATGTCTACAGAATTCTTAACTCTTTTCTTCAGTCTGTATGATCAGGTCTGTATAAAGAATTTTATCTTGACTAGAATTATACTTAGCATTCCTTATTTCATAATGAATCACTTGTCTCTTTACATGGACATGTTTTCACTGTTCAATTTACTTGTCTTTCTTATTCTTGACGTAGATTTCTTCTTGATCCGCAAATCTCGTCATGCATCAAGCTTTAATATTTAAAGATTTGATTTAGTTTTATTCCATAGATTTCTCCTTGACAGTTGTGAATAAAACTAGATTTAAATCTCCTTCTTATCTTTAGTTCAAATGGTCGATTAAAATAAAGCAATCAATCAGGTAATTCTAGATATAGCTCTTTCTAGCTAAGTGTTTTGTCATTTCCTAACTCTAGTTAGTTTCGGTCAAAGACTTCAATTGTGCTAGGTGACACTTGCTCGGGTATCACTGATCTTGGGTACCATTGTGTCTCTTGGGTGACACTGTCCATCGGGTAACTCTATCACTCAGTGTATACCTTTACCGATGACAAAAGATTTGTCTTTTTAGATCTTCAAGTGTTGTGATAATGTGTATGAGAAAACATAAAATATTAAGCTGACATCAATGAAAATACAATACATTAATTGATTTAATGTCTTGCATTTACTTTCTACAACTCAGTGATCATCAAATTTTCATCTTCAAATCATTCAATCAGTTATAGTTCATCACACAGTTATGTAGGAAGTCACCATAATGATGAAACGTATCAAACTTTAAAACTTGCGCAATAACTATGATCGTTGATTACAAGTGGTTATTTGTTTACATGGATGGACGATAGTGCAATTACAACTTGTAACTCCTAACTTGGTAATAAATAAATGCCTTGTTAGTGACATTCTTTAACTGCCATCCACTCAACACACAGATCAACGACATACAAATTCTTACTGACGATATTATGCATACATTTATGGGAAAGATTTACATGGAGATATGAAAGACTAAGGAAAATAGATTTAAATCTCTCATACGCATAATACATTTATGGGAAAGATTTATATTAAAGATTAAGGACAATGAATTTAATACGATTAAAGAAAGAATAATTAATTGTTAAGTATCTTTGATCACTATCAATCAAGGGGCCAGGTCTATTTATAGACAATCTAGCTTCTTTCTTCTTCAATTTGCTTTTGGTAGATTAAGAGTTAGAGTTGTTGGTGGTTGAAATTCAGCCTCTGGTTTTAAGGTTTAGGTTATTAGGTCTTTACCCTGTCAAGAGTTAAAGATGGACACTCCAATCTGTTTGAGATGCCCATCCCCAGATGACCAGAAGTCCTTTTTGGGCAGCATCTTAGAAGAAATCCTCACTTTAGTTTGTAGGGAGGTTGGTGGTGGCGCTTTTATAAATTCTATTGTGTTGATGTTATTGGGTCAAGAGTTCCTTAAGAATGTTGATAAATACTACGTCTACACAGACATTACATCTTGGTTTTTTGCATCTCTCCTCAACCTCAGAGGAGAGAAGGTTAAAATGTTGATGTTGTTGAATTCCTAGAGGACGATGTCAATGTTGTTTTTGTGGAATTAGGGGTGGGGATCCCTTGGCCAAGAGATATACCCAAGCTATTGGAGCCGGGCAGAAATGTCGCCCGACAACCCTTTTTGTTGAACCTTAATGACGAGAAACTAATGCAACAAAGGAAATGGGTGCAGCTTGGGAGAGATTTTCTCCATAAATGGTTTTTACTTGATGAATTGGATGAGCCGGACTACACATGGCTTGAATAATTCTCATAGATTATCCTCTCTAGAAAATTCTACTTAGACGAAAGGGAAGATGAAGATCCCTATTTTACCCATTCCTGTTACCCTGGTGTTTTGACAATGGGCATGCAAAGTTTCACTTTTTTTCTTTTCTTTTTTATACTGATACCATCTTAGCACTAGTCCACTTTCAGTGCCCTAGTAGGCTAGTAATTGTAGTAGTTTAGTTTTTTTGGGCTAGTAGTAAGAACCTAGCAAGTTACAAGTTTGCAACACTGAACCCCCTCATTTTTGCTTTAAAATTTTGGAGGGACTACGACAATTGTACATTTTTAGAACATATGTTAATGGAAATTTTGCAACTTCATTTCAGTTTTCCTTTTAAGTTTTATGGATTTAATGATTTTGGTTTCATTACTTTGCACTCAGCATCTTCTTTGTTAAAATATCAATTGGCGTATTGTTTTTCGATTGTTTCTATCCAAATAAGGGTTTCAATTTGTGTTTTATGGGTACAAAAAATGATTCTAAGACTTCTCTATGATTGCAATATTCTAATTAGTTTTTTTATCTTTGTATTATACATTTAAGTATACTTCAGTAGAAATAAGGAAGCGATGGATTGGTACTTCCATTTGTAAATCTGAGATTCTAAATTTTTAAAACGATTAAGTTTCTTTATTAGTCCACAGACAAATAAAGTTTCTATTTTTAGCATTTAAAAGAGTTTTATTATTGTTTACTAATTAATTCAGATCAGTGTAATCAAATTAAAAAATAATTATAAAAAGTATGTGGTCTACATTGATAAATTAAATGCCAAATTTTTTTATGTCAATGTGCCATATCGATGTGTAATTTTGATTATAATACAAATAGAAATAATTAAATTAGTAATAAATATTGATAACTGAATTCAATGTTAAAGTTAGAGTTAAACATTACTCAATATATAATAAATTGTTAAATATTTAATTTAATAAAAAAATAATATATTTTTGACGTATGGTGTATTTCTGGATGAAGGGGAAATAAAACCCAAGCGTCCAGAATCATGACACATGTCCACTCAGGTAGGCATCAATCGATGATAACATGTGACCAATGACAAAGAAAAGGTGAATGGAACTTTGGGCACCTGACAGTGACTGCTAACGACTATTGGATGAGCAGAGATCAATGATGTACGGTGTATTTCAGGCCGAAAGGGAAAAGAAACCCTATTTTTGCAAACCTATTCTGGAATCACATGACACGTGTCCACTAACATAGTAGGTGTCATTCGATGAATCGATGATGACATGTGAGGTGACTAGGTGACTACTACTATAGTAGTACTTACAAGCCAAAAGTTAATAGGACCCGCGACACCTGATAGACTGTCAATGACCAACAACCGTTGGATGAGCATAGATCATGGCCCAAGGGGTATTTCGGGCTAATTTGGGGAACAGTCACCTCTTTTCACAAATGTCCCCAGAAACAAGGCATGTGTCATGAGTTAACACTCATGACTCAACTAAGTATAATAAAAATCTAAATTGGAGTAAAATGAAACATTTAATAAATATAAATTGTAATAACTAATAAGCAATAAGCTCAATTTTGGGTCTCAATTCTCTGGCTGAAGTTGTAGACATATGTCAATGATTAAGTGACACATGTCTTAGTGACATCAGATATCTATCTTCATAAAGAAGCAATAAAAGTTAACACGAGTCCCGACTGACGACTCAGTACTCACGAATGCACAATTTTTGCCCTTTAGGTTTTCAATCTAAGTTTTTCAGTTCTACTTCTAACTAGTATTGGAGATTCAGAAAGGGGTTACGAATTCTAGGTTGAGGATTGAGGAATGTAATAGAGTCTCTCATCTCTTTTCCCATTCATAGTCTGCACAAATTAAAATAAAAGGTAAAATCCTGAGCACCTACGTCCTGCCTTTCAAATTTTTCAAATCTCATGGTTTACTGTTTAGATTGTAGAACTAGAATTAGGGTTTACTTTTGAATCACCCTTATAAATTGTAGATGTGTAGAATTATTTGAATTGTAGTTGTGTAGTAAATAGTAATACTACGATGGGAAAAATAAATCCCAAGTTTACGAGTAAAAGGAAAAGATAGGAAACAAAGATAATAGACTTCCACAACCTGGTTAAAACACTAGGTTTCACTGATGAATTCCATGATATTTATGATCTTGTTATCCATGGAAATAAGAGAATCATGGAAATTAGATTTGTACTTGAAAATAAGTGGAAAGATCCAATGAAGGATTCAAAATTTTATCAATTTAACAACATGGTAAAGGCAACGATAAATAAAATTACAGTGTGGGTTGTTGGGTCAGAATACATGGTGTTACCTGAAGTATTCCCTTCTCAAAAAATTGTCATGATTTGCGCCAAAAAGTATGATGAAAATAAAAAATAAATTGTCAATAAAAATACTCAGGAAGAAATCTTGTCAATAACCAAGATTGAATTTGCTAGTCTTTTGGAACTAGGGTTTGAAGCACATAACTCAAACTTGCACATTGACCTGGGAAAGCTGGCAGAGAATTATGAAAAACTCAATTATTTTCTAGGTAGTTTTCATCTATTAAGAATAAATCAAGCTTAATGTAAATGAGTTAGATTTTAGTAACTCATTTACTTGCAATATTTTTAAGAGAGATGTCTAGTCACTTCTACTCTTGTGGTAAGATTCACAAGACATAGAATCTATGAGTATTTCAATACAACATATCATATAGAAACAAAAAATAAGTATTCAAATGTGGAGGCAATATCTAAATTAAAAAGAAGTAAAATTTGATGGTATGGGTTTGTGCGGGATCATGGTATGCCAAAAATTGGCGATGTGAAAAATTATTTTTTCACTCATCCAAAAGCGCACCCAAAATTTTGTTGACTTTTGAGTAGGCCTGGGTGTTAGTACACCTGGCCAAGCCAAAAGCCAAAGCTAAAGAATTATTGGATATTTGATATTATCAGATATTTGATAATATCAGATATCCAATATTCATCAGTAACAATATATTGTTGCCCACGGTTGCATTCAACATTTTCATTGTGAAAATGTTGAAGCAGACAAGCCTCTCATATCGTATATCAGACAGGGATCCAATATTAGATTTGCTACAGTAAAGAGTTAAGTGAAATTTATTAGTTTCATTCTTGTTTTTGTTTTTGGATTTAAATTTGTTGTTTTTAAAAAAAAACTAGGGTTTAAATGATATTGTTTATTGTTTTTTTTAAATTGATTATAAACTAGAGTTGAAATGATAAAAACTAGGGTTGAAATTGATATTCTTTATTATTTATTATTTTTGAATCAAACATGGATTCAGACCAATTTGAAAATCCTCCCAATGAGTCCATGAATAATCCAGAACCACCTCAAAACAATCCCCCTCCTTCAGAAGACCAACCATTCTCAAACCCTCGACCATTATAGGATCTCATAGGAGACAATCTAAATCATCTTAAAGGATATCAGAACACATATGCGAATATCCCCACCTTGTGCCCCATATTTTCCACGTTGAACTCCATTATTGAAATCATGGAGAAACTCAAAGAATAACACAATGATGCACTTCTTTGGCATGAATCCATGCACACCCAATTTGATGATGGGCTTGACTATGATCAATTTATGGATCTAATTATAACAAAACATGACATATGTAACATTTTTGTTGATTTCAAAACCGGTTTAAAAGTGGAACCTAAAAAAACCAAGTTATCAATTAAATGGTGCACAAATGATGCCATACGTGACAACTTTTGGGATCGTTGGTGGATGGTTTTTGATAGACCACCCCACAACAATTTGGATGTCACATTTTATTTCATAAGAAAATTGTATGCTAAATTTGTGCTCGATCACAAATTCAATTATTGGAGCATGAGATAGAACCAGGGCATAGGCTTAGGCACTCCCCAGGACAAGCCAGGGGCGCAGTGAGTGAAATATTGCATATATTTCCCCCCTCCAAACATTTCACCACCTCCTACTATGCAACATCTTGACATTATTGTTTAGGTTGGCTCATAGACTATTCGAGCCATTCACACCTTGAGTGATCTACTGTTTAGGCAGAGTGCGACATTGTTGCCTCCTCATGCTGATGCTTTTGGCCCTTCCACATCCTCCATGAGCTCACATATTTGTGTGCCACATACTTGCATTATGTGCAAGAATATGTGCTTGAGTACCCTGAATAATAGTGATGCATATAACTATGTCTTCGAGGTAGACGATACTACACAGCACACTATAGGCACTGAAGCACCCCATGGAGATGTACATTAGGGGCATACAGAGCCATGAGCTCCTACTTTTATAGAAAGAATGAATAGTTAACTTGTTACATTGTATTTAATTTTAAACATTTGTATTTTAAATAGAATTTTCTTATAATGATTGCCCACTTATGTTTTTTTATGTGTTTCATTTGTGTCTACTTGATGGCAGAGGAGGAGATGGCACAGGTGGAGGGGTCCACACTTTCGGCCATTTAATTTGGCCTTGACACTTCCACGGTACATATGTTTTAATGTACTCATTGGTTTCCTTTTATTATAATAGTGTATACATGTATTTTCTAATTTTTATGATCATCTTATTACATACTGATGAGGTTTCACCAGTTTCCACTGGGGGGCAATGTGAGGGGGTTCAGGCCTTTGGTGTTGACAAGGGGAAGGTAATTAAGTATTTTAGATTGTTTAAGAATATATGTATACTTGTCACTTGTGCGTACTCATTTTTAATTACATTTTTTATTTGATAGAGGGTGGTGTATGATGATGTCATGAGACCGGTTCACCATGATAGAGTCACAGGCATCTGAATTCACAGTGATAGCCCCACAATACATATATTTCTAAATTTATTTGTGTGTAGTTTACTATCAAGTATATATTTAATATGATCAATTCATGATTGTATGAAACTTATCTATTTGACTTTTGTAGGTCACCCCTAGTTTGAGGGAGGTACCATGCCAAGGGTTTGTATCACTGATGACCCAACTGACATTTGCTCAAGAAATTTCAACACAGGTAAGTTTTAATATTAATTCAGTTATATTTAAAACATGTATTTGCTACTAAGGATTTAACATTGAATAGTATAAGTCATACATCAATCTCATGTTTGCAAACATATATATACAGGTTGGAGTCGACATTGGTGGCATTGTCCCTTCTCTACCAAGGACATATATTAGGTCTCTTGACCACATGAGGAGACAGAGAGGCGAGGTACATTAGAGTTCAATTTTAAAAATAAGATATTTATTATTGTTGATTATGATTTTAAATTTTTTTTTAAATTTATAGAAACCATACAAATTAAGTAATCTAACTTGAGGTCTCACTTTTGTGTTTGAACGCAGGATCCATCAGAGCCAAAGAGTAGTTCAAAGAGACTTCACTTTGATCATCCACCAGTAGAATAGGATGTCCTAGAAACATTTGTAGTTGAACTTCTTATGTTGAGTTGCCATATGGCACATTTTGAGATGGCATATGCCATATTGTATCTAGATATGTTGATTTTGTAAATTTTTGGAGATGGCATGTGCCATATTTTGTACAAAACTATTTCATATATACATATCTTCATTTCTGATTATTTTATCTTTTTCATGTGTTCTATGTATGTATCATTTCCATATTATATCTTTGGCATGTGTTGTATGTATGTATTATTTCCATATTATGCATTTTTCATGCATTGTATTTATGTATGTATGTTCATTTTCATATTATATCTTTTCCATGCATTGTATGTATGTATTATTTTCATACTACATCTTCATTCTTCATTAGCCATCTGGTGCACTATACTTTTGAGAGCACCAAAATATTGATTGCAAGATTCATGATAGATAGGAGTGCAATTGATTAATGTTTTTTCAAATGCATTATGTTATTTAAAATTTATTTTACATGTGTTTATTTGAAATACTCCATTGTTGTGATGTTGGCATAACTAAACCTCTGATTTGGTTTTCAATTTCCTTCATTCATACATGTGGCATGCCCACTGAGACAACATTTGATCCTTTATATATTTGGTTTTCATTTGATTAATGTTATTATTTTGGTGTTACACCATTTTTGAATAGATCTAAAAGTTCTTTTCATGCTTTGTTTATAATCCTTGCAATCAATGTAATAAAATCTCTTTACACTATTCAAATAGTTCAACATGCTTTGTTTATGTTTATATATTCCTTTGATGCATTTTATCAAATAGTTTAATTGGTACAGGAGCACTCATGAAAACACCTAGGTCCACCATGGAGCCAATCAAAGACGGAAGGACAAAACCATCCCTAAGGGTAAATTGGGGTGTATTAGAACCAATAATGGCAATTTGCAATAAAGATTACATAATGAAATGTGTTTAAGTCATGTTAGTCCAAGTAGAGGGCTAGGACATCAAAAATATTGTAAGTTGGTTCAATAGTACCCAAAGGGTCTAATTAGGATTTAGAAGTGTCTAAGAGATTCAATTGGACTCTAGAAGTCGAATTAAATAAGTTAGAATGTTTATATTTCAATAATTTGTAAGTTAAGAATTCAAATATTTGAATCTTAACGGTTACTTAGTTTAGGAGGGAAATGAGTTTTAATGGTTAAATGTAGTTTTTATCAAAAAAAAATGATTGGAGTTTTTTTATATGGTTACTAGGCATCATAGTTGATCGGCCCATGGCAGGGAAGAGACACAGTATGGCCTAGTACAGATATTGTATGGACTGCACAAGTTTGAGCAATAAAAGTGGTCATTATTTTTTGTAAATTTCTTGATTTTTGAATGTTTCAATGAGCCTAATTCATTTAACATACATTAATGTGTGATTTAGGACCTCTGTAAATCCATTTTCAATTCATTTGTATTGATCTTGCATTGAAAGTCTCTTAGTGTACCTTGAGAGAGCATAGTTTTGCATTGGTTTAGAAGAATGGATTGAGATTCATCCCCTTTTTGTAATCATTGTGACTTGGGGATGAATCACACATGTGTATTATAGACGTCTAACACTTAATATGAAATGAAATTCATCAAATGTTGCAGGTGATAGCCATTTGATGACTGTTGCAGGGTTAAGGAACAAGGAAATGCTTGCATAGCTATTGCAGTAGCATATTGGGCCTCATGAGGAGAAATTTTTATGATTGGCAGAACTTACTTATTATGAAAGGATGGTGAATCCACCTTTGGTTGGTTGGAATTTTGCTTGGAAAGTCTAGATTGGAAAAGCCCTAGTTTTAGAGGATTTAGGAGTCTAATTTGGGGCTTTTGATGTTCCCAAGGGTCTAATACTAATTCCTTTCATATTTGGGTGTTTTGAGACATAATTAAATACTATCCAAGAGAGGGAGTCTTTGGGTTAAGTTTATGATCTATTTCCTTTGTAATTTTGCCCATTTTTGTGTATTTTTAAGGTCTCAAAGTCGTAACAACAGGGTATGGTCAAAAAACCTACCCCTTTCTTTGTATATGTTGTTAGTATTTATAAAGGGTGTTTGAAAACCCCATTTTTTTTCCAAGTGATTCAGATGTTTTTGGAGTTATGGGTTTTGGAAGGTCGATAATGTCCTAAAACAGTGAATTAGGTCTCCTAGCAAATTTCAAGCACTTTGTGCAAAATCCATATAATCTAACTCCACAATCAGTTGATTCCTTCTGAATTTGGTTGAATTATTTCTCTTGTGGCATTAGAAACCTTGAGTCGAGTTGTTAGGTTGAAATCTCATTTTGAGTTATTGCACCTTGGGAACACTTTGATTCGACATGCACCAACACGTTCTTGATGCTACGTGAGTGAAGAAAGGCCTCCCCTATCTTTTACCCAGCCAACTAGAGCTGATGTAGCATACAATTTGGTCCCATGATGAACAGTTTGAAAGATGCACCATTGAGCAACTTTGAACTCAGCAACACTGCAAATTTTTGCACCAACTAAGATCAAGTCACCAAATGGAATCCTAGTAGAATCTCCCATAATCAAGATACATGCTTATAGACCTTCCCAAGATGGTCCTTTTTCACTTCATGAATCTTTCATATCTCTCACGAGGTCCGAGATATGGATCACCAAAAATTGCTTCCCAATTTGGCTTAGTGCACCTTGGGAACACTTCAGTCCGACATGCACCAAAACATTCTTGATGTTATGTGAGAAAATAAAGTTCTCCCCTAGTGATTACTTGGCCAAATAGAGCTGATAGAGCTGATTATTTAGTCCCACAATGAACGTTTTGAAAGATGCACCATTAAGCAACTTTTAACTGAGCAACAATGCAACTTTTTGCACCAATCGAGATCGGGTTTCCAAATGGAATCTGAGTGGAATCTCCTAGAGCCAATCTACATGTTTGTAGGAATTCCCAAGATGGTCCTTTTGCACTTCACATATCTTTGATATCTCTCACGAGGTCCGAGATATGGATCTCTGAAAATCGCTGCCCAATTTGGCTTAGTGCACCTTGGGAACACTTTGGTCTGACATGCGCCAGAAAGTTCTTGATACTACGCGAGAAAAGAAAGGTCTCCTCTAGAATTTACCTAGCCAACTGGAGCTAATGGAGCTGGTGGTTTGGTCCCACAATGAACAGTTTAAAAGATGCACCATTGAGCAACTTTCAACTGAGCAACAATGCAACTTTTTGCACCAACCGAGATTGGGTTGCCAAATGGAATCCAAGTTGAATCTTGCAGAACTGAGATATGTGCTTGTAGGCATTCCCAAGATAGTCCTTGTGCACTTCATAGATCTTTGATATCTCTCATGAGGTCTGAGATATGGATCTCCAAAAATCTCTGCCCAATTTGGCTTAGTGCACCTTGGGAACACTTGAGTCTAACATGCGCCAGAACATACTTGATGCTACACGAGTGAAGAAAGGTCTCCCATAGTGTTTTCCCAGTGAAATGGAGCTGATGGAGATGATGGTTTGGTCCCATGATGAACGGTTTGAAAGATGAACCCATTGAGCAAATTTCAATTGAGCAACAATGCAACTTTTTGCACCAACCGAGATTGGGTTGCCAATTGGAATCTGAGTGGAATCTCCCAAAACTAAGCTACATGTTTGTAGGCCTTCCTAAGATGGTCCTTGTGCACTTTGTAGATCTTTGATATCTCTCACATGGTCTAAGATATGGATCTCCAAAATTTTCTGCTCAATTTGGCTTAGTGCACCTTGGGAACACTTTGGTCTGACATGCACCAGAACGTTCTTGATGCTACACGAGCTAAGAAAGGTCTCCCCTAGCATTAGCCTGGTCAATTGGAGCCAATGGATCTGATGGTTTGGTCCCACTATGAATGGTTCTTGATCCTCTTGAATTTTTAGTGGTATGTGACTGGTAGAGAAGCATAGACTAGATGCTTGAAGGGTACTTCCTCCATTAAGTGCCCTAATTAGCCTTTCCAAGCCAAAGTGAGGGTTCCTAAGTTAGAGGAGTTGTCCAATGTTTCAAGACTCATCCTTTTGGGAAAAGTGCTGCCCCAACTAGTACTATTTGATCATAAAATTAATTTCCAAGGACCTTTGGGATATTTGGAAGTAAAAATAGAAAAGGTGTTCTATACGAATAAATTTTTAATGTAATTTTGTGACTTTTGCAATTGTATAGATCTATATAGATGAATGAGGGCTTGAGACCAATTGGAGAAGTTGAGGATTGGATATAACTGTCATTTGCAACTGGTTTGGCCTCTTGAAAAATTAAGGCTATATCAATCCAGAGATGACATTGATATCTTCATGGTGCAAAAGGTTTAAGGCTATATGTTTTACACTGGAAAGAAGTCTTAAATGCATTTGGACACACATTGTTTTGATACTGTGTAGAATTCATAGGTGAATGATTGAGCACAAATTTGCACAAACAAACCGCAATTTATTTAAATCAAATACTTTACTACTTTGAACACATTCAACAAAGCCTTATATTTTATTGTACAAGAATTTATAAGACATCTTATCTAACACATTTGAAACAAAGCCTTGAGAATTTTTTGTCAAATATTTGCATTCTTGCATGTATTTCATCATTATACAAGTTTGACTGTATACACCACCTTTCGTACAAAATCATTGTATATCATTGATACAACATATTATGAATAAATATATCAATGTTATCAAAAGTTTGAGATATAGAATTTATCAAAATCTTAGATACACAACTATATATCAAAATTTTAATTGCATTTATGCTCCTAAAGTGTATAAGTTTAACACATGGTACTTAATGACATCTACACTCCAATCCTTGCATTTGGAAGGCACAAGAAAAAAATAACTTTATAGGTTGCCAAAAAGATTATGAATGTATAAGTAACTAAACAAACCAAAGAACATGACTAGCCAATGCAAAGTGAATTTTACCATCATAAAAGGTTTGGGCTAATAAAATGCACACCTAAATCTCCTATATCTATTATATATGTATCCAACTACACTTACAATCTACATAAAAAACCAAGTTTATTGGCTCAAAAAAATAAAGTAGAAAACTACAATGAACATGTATAAAATGTAACCATAATGAACATGGAAAACCTTGCAGTGAGTTGTACTTACCTACTAAAGTGTGCCTGAAGGTTCATCTCTCTACTTGAGGGTATTCAATATTGTTTCATGATCAGTAGTACTAATAGTCCAAAGTTCCTTTGTCTTTGGTTTTCCCTGATGTTTCAACAACTTAACATTGGCTGCTATAACAAGGTGTGAATACATGAGAATGGTTTTGTGCTTCTCGTAGTCTTGAAAAAGAGGAATACCATTATTTATAATCATGTATGTGTGCAACCATGTTCCCACAAAAACATGTGATTCTATTGGATATGTGGTCATATCATCAACTTTCGTCGATTGTGCAAGTTTCTTCTTTCCTCGTACACAATGTGCTAACTAGTAATCTGATCTATCATCATTCCCCTGTGGTGCAACCAAAGAAAAAACATGTCCTAGCTGTAGAAGATCTAAAAGATGGTCGTAGTCAAGTAAATAATCCATGTCATCATTTATTAAAGAGAATGTGACAGATAAAGGAGTTAGATAATGTGGAACCTACATATCAACCCTTTCACTTTACTCACATTGATCACAATCACACTAAAGACACCTCGGACAAAAATAAGCCAACTCTTATGTCCAAATGGTCCATGTACTAGCATTTGAGCTTTGAAATGAATGAATTTTTGAAGAATCTTTCATGGTTTGACAGTCCAACCTATCTCTAATTGTGCCCAACTCAACCAAACAAAAGAATCTGCACACCGCTGAATCAAGAGTCCCCCCTGTGACAATGTTGAAGTACACCAATCAACAATAGAAAGAGCATCAAGGAGTTCTGCACCTAAAATCCTCAATTTCTCCTTAACTAGAGCTCTCTTTACACATGCACCTGCTCCATCATGCTCCCCTTTTCCATGCCCAGCCTCAAAAAGCTCCAAATATGAGGTACACCTCTCTCTACATGCATTCTACATAACCAATAAAATATACGAGCATTTTTTAATTGACCTATGCAATTATTTGACCAAATGAGATGTCTATCCATAGAAATATCATTTTCACGCACCCACTCAAAATAGTTCTCAAATAAATGTTGGACATACTCATGAGAGTGAGATCTATCATCACTCATATAAATATGGTATTCTCAGATTATCTTCCACTCATCTTCTGTACTATCAGGGGAATGTCTATATGTCATGTGCACAAAAATAGCAACCTGAATAGAATTGTAATATTGAGCTTGCAACTCATTTCAGGGCTATAATGTATAGTTCTCTACAAAGTCAATGACTAATATAATAGTGTCAATCGAGAAAGTGTCCTTAAAAATCTTGAATTTTTTATCCAACCACTGAGACCTGTTACTATGCCTTGCATACTTGTAAAAAATATTCTTCCTGAAATCTAAAATAAAATCAGCTACATTGCATTCTTTTGTAACCAACTCACATCTAGAGCCTTCACCTCCACTTTTCAATGTATATTTAACGGTTTCATATACCCTTTTTTGGACAATTGTCTTTCCAAAATCATGTTCGCAGCCCTCATGAAAACATGAAACAAACTTCACCAGCCCACCACACTTTGAGCACTTGTCATTTAAGAAATCTTGTCTATAAAAGAAACATCCATCATCTCTAGAACATAAAAAATGATCTATCAAGTCTCTTGATGATTTTGGAAGAGCACTTGCACCACACTCCTCCATTTCACTAGTATGGAAAGTAAAATTAATGGATTGTAACAATTCATGATGCATTGAAAACTCCACATGATATTTGCAACAACAAGTATTTCAAATCTTAAGAGGCACACAAAAAAAAGGCTTCAATGCTTCAAAAGCTCTTTGTGATATTTGCAATGTTGGATGTGTCTCACAAAATTTTTTGAACAACATTGTTTGACTCACCTCCAAATAATGTTTTGGATGTGGGGTGCAGTCTCGAATGCCAATTCTCAACTTCAAGACATCCTTCACATTTGGTGACACTCTTGAGTTAGATTGCCAAAATAGTTGAATTTGATCCTTCACATCATCGGTAAGCTTCTTATCACAATGTGGAAGTCTCCCACCATAAGCCCATGTATCATTTTAAAGAGGATCATCAAGTCTTTCTCTTCTTGCAAGTTCTCTATCCAAAGTTTTACGATTTAGGTTCAAGTCAACACAAGTTTGTCTCATCAAATGAGCCTTTCTCAAATGATGACTTACTAAGGAGGTTGTAATAACCCTCCTAGCGGATCTCTTTTCTTTTGCCTTGGCAGTCTTCCCAATGGAATTGATAGCACTAAAAATATTTCTCACAATAATAACATTCCTCTCCTTTTTCTTATTCACACTAATCTTCAATTTGACTAGAATAGGTCTCATCTTCTACATCTTTAACAACTGCACAAATAATTGACATTTCTCAACCAATGTCTTGTGGCTGAAAAATTGATCAAAAAGTTTTGAAACCCACAACCGAACGGTTCTTTCTGATTGTTTGCCATCAAAATTGCTCATTATGTTCTCATCAATTTCAAGTAACCATTTTTTTGTTCTTGAAGGTCTCAAATTTGAAGTTTGTCTTTCTTCCTCACAAGGGACTTCATTTCTCATATAATTTGGAGATGAGTAACGTTGATTTGGTTCTTGTGCACCATTATCATTGTCAATTCCTTCATATTCAAATAGTGGATTGTCATTGTCAATGTCCACACTTCCATTGTCCACATCTACATGTTCATTTTCAAAACCTACATTTTCATCTTCAATCCCTACATTCTCATTGTCAATATTATTTTCATAAATCATTTCAAATTCATGTTCTTCTTCACTTGAAACCGCATTTAAGGGTGGGCCTATGCCTGCATCTTCATTAAAATTTAACATACCTTGTCTCTTATTCCGATGGGAAACCCTATCCATTTCTATATACACTTCAATCTCTTCATTTGTGAGCTTCCTCTTCCGTTTATGCTTTCGACAACTACTACTCCCCATGGTGAGACCAAAAGGTTAATGTAAAAACCTTTGATAATATAGAGATTCCAACAAAAAGGGTCAAAAAGTGTTTTTTTTTTCTTTCACAGTTGATTTCCCATGAAATTCTTTGCAGAAAAATGTGCTTCTTGGACAGGGACCCAGAGAATCATTTTTTTTTTTGGATACCAATAAAGATTATCGATTATCCGATAATATTGAATATCTAATATTATCGAACATCTGATATTATCTGATATCTGATATCTCCCGGCCAAATTTGGCTTGAACCTTTTCATTTTCATCCTTTTTGAATATTTATTTTACTTTACATTACTATTGTATTTTAAAAATATAATATAATATTAATATTAATATTATATTAATATTAATATTATGTTAGTAATAACTGAGAGGGTGGGGGGGTGAATCAGTGGCCTCAACCCTTAATACTTATTACCACTTTTAATCCTCTAGTTATCTTCTGTCCTACAAGATGAATGCTTTGAATTACTTATATCAAGTTACTACTTGTCAGAATGCTTTGTAAAACCTTCTTCTGTATGTTTACCGATAAGCAATCTTTCTATTTACCAAAACACAGTAAATAACTAGTGTATACCGATCAATCCAGATAACTTATGTGAAATGCAAAATAGTAAAGTAATGAACTCATAAACCCTGCTAAGGGAAAAACCACTGGGATTGGTACCCCAAATTTTCACTCTTCTGAAGTGAGCTCAGTTAAGAGCCAACCCTGTTAAAGGTTACAAACACACTGTTAGGTGTGACCTTGTTAGAGGATTAGATAGATATTTTTTCACTTAGTATCTGGCATCTAATGCTACCATCCTTGATCAAACACTCACTTGGCCTGTCAATAGGTATCAGGCATATCCAATGCTACTTTGTATGATGAAACTTTTTGATACTCCTTGGGATGTATCTCAATTATAAAATACTATTAAGTCCTGCTCGGTTAAGAGACTTGATGCTTCAATGGTTAAACTAAAACAATAAAGTGATTTTTTCACACATACAACTTGAATTGTAGATTTTCATATCTATAGTAAGTGCATTACCTGTCTGGTTAATATAATCAACTCAATACCTTTTCTCTACACTATTCTACTATGTGATGTTGTTTCACTATTCATCGGTGTCTGTAGAATCTAGCTCTTTCCTCAGCTTATTGATCAGGACTGAATGAAGACTTTCTTCTCCTTTAGAATCTCTTCAGCATCTATTCTCTTGTCACTCCCCTTCACCACTTTCATAATGAATAGGTTGTCTCTTTATAGACATGATTTCACCATTTCTTGGCTTTCTTGATCTTGGCATGTTCCACAATTCTCGCCACTTAGATTTAAAGAAAAACTCCATTTTTATCTCATAGAGATATTCTTGCAAACTGGAAAAAGAATCTTTAAATCCATTACTTATCTCTGTCTTTATCTTGTCAATTAAAACAATGATAAGTATTAGTTAAGCCTATATTTAGCTCTTGACAGGTAAGCATTTTGTCATTTCTAAACTCTCTATTCTGTCGGTCAATACTTTTGTTAGTCATCGGTGATAACTGACTGTTCTGTCAGTGTGACTTCAGTTGTCTTTGGGATCTCCATCCTTTTCATATCTGTCAAGAAACACTATAATTCTTTCCACTAGGTTATATTGTTCTTTGCTCATCAGGCAACACTGTGACTTTTCTCGTTGGTAATGTTGTGCATTTGCTCGTTGGGTAACACTGTGACTTTGCTCTTTTACTCTGACTGTCAGTGTGCACTTCGTTAGTGTATATAGTCACTTTGTGAATACTTTAATTTTATGCATTACTGACAACATAGCCTTTGATTCAATGGTTCTTTGAAGTCTTTGGCAGTATTTCCATGACCATACAGATTATATCAAGTTGACATCAATGACAATACATTACATTAACTGATTTAAAGCTTTGCATGATCATCAACTTAACATCTTCAAACATTCAATAAGTTATAGTTCATCAATCTCTCCCTTTGGCATTGATGGCAACACACTACATTATCACACTATATTATCACTAATACAATATGAAACATAACAACTGAAGTTCATCAAACTACCAATCTTATGTACTATAACCGATACAAATATCTGGTCCTCGGTAAGCTCTCATAGCTTAGATTTGATTCTTGCAACTTTCTTTTTGTTTTTAATCTCTTCATTGGATAGATGTAGAATCTTTCTTCTTCTGATTTGATGTTTTCTCTCCCTGTGTCAAATTCTCTCCCTTTGACCGTTCTCTTCTTTTGATGTCTCTTTTACTCTTTTCAGCAATCTCTCCCTTTGTATGTACTTCTCCCTTTCTGGTTACATCCCTCCCTTTGGATACTATGATGGATATAATCTCTCCCTTTGACAACAATTCCAAACAAATATTTTGACACTAATGTCATACAGTCGTTTCTATCCATAATATATTCCTTGAATTTCCCAATCCATCAGCAATATAACAAATATGGTGTTGGGTGTAGATAAATACCTTGCTATGTATAGATTTTTCTTTGAAGTCCATTTCTTTGCTTGCATCAACATGAATGATATTCTGATAATATGTAGGCTGATACAACCTTCTAGTAATATTAATGACCAGTAAACAAGGGTTTGACCCCTAGTCTCTTTCTCAAGTACTCAAAGGCATCCTTGGGAAGTGGCTTGGTGAAGATATCAGCTAATTGTTCCATTGAGTGCACATACTCAAGTATTATCTCCTTTTCTTGAACTTGTTCTCTCAAATAATGATACTTGATGGCAATATACTTTGTTTTAGCATGCATGACTGGATTCTTTGAAATTTTTATCACACTAGTGTTATCACAATAGATAATTACTAGTTCAATAATTTGCATATGCATACCTTCCAGTAACTATTTGATCCATACAATATTTGAGTAGTTTCCAGCAGCAGCAACATACTTTGCTTCTGTAGTAGACTGAGAGATGCATCCTTGCTTCTTGTTGATCCATGTGACAAGTCTGTCACCCATAAAGAATGCTCCTCCATTTGTGCTCTTACAGTCATCAATGTTTTTCATCCCAATCAGCGTTGGTAAAGACCTTAAGTTAACATTTGTCTTCTCTTCTATACCATAAGCCATATTCCTTAGTATTCTTCAGATATCTTAGGATTATTTTCACAGTGGTTATATGTGATTCCCTGGGATTAGAAAAAAAATTTGCAACTATTCCCACTGCATGTGCAATATCTAGTCTAGTATGTACAACATACATAATTTTTCCAATCATTGATCCATACAAAGTTTGATTTACCTTTGTTGACTTGTCCTCCTTTGTCAACTTACATCTAGTTGCCATAGGTGTTCCAACTAGTTTTGAATCTTCCATCTTGAATATTTGCAACACTTCCTTGATGTATTTGGATTGTGTAATGAAAATACCTTCATCTTGTTGCATGATCTGCAGACCAAGAAAGAACTTGATCTCTCCAAACATAGACATCTCAAATTCTTTGCTCGCTTCATTTGCAAATGATTTGCATAGCATATCATTGCCTCTAAATATGATGTCATCAACAAATATTTCAGCAATCAAAATGCTAGCATCAGTATCTTCCTTCAAATAATGATTATTATTTTCACTAGTCCTTAAAAATACAATACTTATGAGATAGGAATGAATTCTTTTGTACCAAGCTCTTGCTGCTTGTTTCAATCCATACAAGGATTTTTGTAGTCTACATACCATGTTCCTCTTGTCTATATCAACAAACCCTTATGTTTTCTCAATGTATACCTCTTTCTCAAGTATTCCATTCAGGAATGCAAACTTGGCATCCATTTGGTATACCTTGAATCCTTTATATGCAGCATAATCAAGTAATTTTCTTACTCCTAGCCTAGAAATGGGTGCAAAGGTCTCTCCATAGTCAATCCCTTCTTCTTGTGCATACCCCTTGCATACTAGTCTTGCTTTATTTCTGGTGACTTCTCCATTCTCATTCAGTTTCTTCCTGAATATCAATTTTGTACCGATGACATTCTTGTCATCTGGTCTCGATACAAGTGTTCATGTCTTTTTTTTCTTAATCTTCTCAATTTCTTCATTCATAGCACTTATCCATTCATCATTATCAAGTGCAGCATTGACAGATTTTGTCTCAAAATCACAAATTAGATATCTTGTGTTTAGAGACTTACTTCTGGTTCTCATACCAGCCTTCTTGTCTCCTATGATCTGATTCTATGGATGGTTCCTTTTGACATATCTAGCAAGTATAGGTTCAATTATTTGTCTATCATCTTGATCATTATTGTGTCCTTCATTATGATCTCCATCGCTTAGTACATCATCTTGAGCAATATCCTGATTGTCGGTAGTTGCAGCCTGATGCTCGGGTGTAATGATTTGTTTCTCGAGAGCTCTACATTGTTGGTTGGGTAGAGTTTGAGGTTCTTCATTGTAAAAAAACCTGATGTAGTCCTCTGGTTCTTTTGTGCTTTCCTTTTCATTCTTCACTGCAAATTCAGCTATCTTTATATTTGCACTTTCAACAATTTTTTTAGAGGCTTTATCGAGACATTTATAAGCCTTGCTCTTGGTGGAATACCATAGAAAGATTCCTTCATCACTTTTGGATTCAAGCTTTCCATTTCTATCATCTTTTAAGATATAACATTGACTACCAAGGATTTTAAAGTAACTTACATTGGGTGTATGACCATTCTAAAGCTTATAGGGTGTCTTCTAGGTGTCTTTCTTCAATTGTAATATGTTCACTGTGTAAACAACAGTATTGGTAGCTTCCCTCCAGAAGATTAGGGTGATGCCTTTCTCTATCATCAGTGACCTTGCACAATCAATAATGGATATGTTCCTTCTTTCAGAAATTCCATTTTTTTGTGGTATTCTTGGTGCAAATAAATGTCTTTTGATACCATGCTCATTGCAATAGTCAGTGAATTCATCTGATGTAAACTCTTCTCCTCTATCTGATCTTAAGAATTTTAATTATTTACCACTTTGTTTTTCTACCATTTCTTTGTACCATTTAAACATCTTGAATGCTTCTGATTTATCTTTTACAAACATAACTGTCATCATTCAAGAAAAATCATCAACAAAGAGAATGAAATACATATCTCCATAGTAGCTCTTTGTCCTAATGAGTCCACATAGATCAGTATGGACTAATTCTAGAATTGCATCAGATGTATGGGTTTTTCTTTTGAAAATAGACTTTTTCATCTTACCTTTTTGATAATTTTTGTACATGATATTGTCAGGCTTAGTCATCGTCGGTAAGCCTCTGACATTTCTCTTTTTTCTTATCTTTATCATGTTGTCAAATTTCACATGACACAATCTTTTGTGCCATAACCATATGTCTTCATTTCTAGCCATCAAACAAGTGGTGTCAGTATCATTCAGATAGAATAAGTTACCTTTTGTCTGCTCACCGGTACCAATCAAATTTCTAGATTTATTGAAGATATTTTCCTTCTTATTTTAAAATGCTACTCTGTGACCTGAATTATTCAACTAAGAAACACTCAATAGATTATAATTCAATCCTTTCACCCAATAAGCATTTTCACATTTTATTAGGTTATTCATCATTATGGTTCCTTTACCTTGAATTGGACAAGGTGTATCATTACCCATTTTTATTGAACCACCATTATAGTGTTCAAAAGTCTCAAACTTTTTCTTGTCACCGGTCATATGGTGAGTGCAGCCACTATCTATGATCCAAACATCATTTTTCTAAACTTTAGATATGAATGTATTTTCTACATACCTTTCTTCATCTTCATCTAAATCATCATTCACTACCACAAACACCATCTCAATGTCTTCATCAGATTCGGTGTCAGTATCTTCATCTTTTCATTTAGCTAGGTAACTGGCCTTCTTTCCTTTGTCCTTGTAGTCTCGGGTATCTCTTCTTTCTGATTATTGATAGCTTCTATAATCACCTCTGTCAGACTTCTTTTCAAATGATCTATCATTACTTCTGTTAGGACATCTTGCAACAAAGTGTCCAATCTCTTTACAATTAAAACAAACATGTGGTAATTTACCTTTGCATTTACCTTTGCCTCTTTGCATTCTTCTATCCATAAGAGCTTCAATTTCATCAAGATCCTTTTCTTCACTTTCACTATCACTATATTTTCTCATAGTGTGTTTATGACTTGATTTACTTATTCTCATAGAATTTTTGAATGCAGACTCTATGTTTGGTAAGACACTATTATCAAAGTTATTCATCTCAAATGAAATCAGTCTTCCAAACAAACTATCTAGAGTAACATTGTTATTTTCTACTGCCCTCATTTCTTGTATGGAAAATACTCTAATAGCATAAGTAGGCATTAAGGTTCTTAGAATTTTACTTACCACTCTATCTTCTTCTAGTACACCTCCAACTCCTCGGATAGCATTGACTACCTCTTTGATTCTTGTGTTGTACTATGTGATGTTTTCACCTTCTTTAATTCTGATATCATCAAACTTTCCTCTAAGTCTTTCTGCCTTGGCTCTCAAAACATTCTTATCACCACCATGTACAAGTATAAATTTATCCCACATCTGCTTTGCAAAAGTGCGGGTTTTGACATCTTCAAATTCAGCATCAGAGAGTGAGGAAGCAAGCTCTATCATCATGCAGTTGTGCTCACGCTCCTCTCTCATTTCTTCAACTGTGGGTGCTCCTGTGGGAAACACATATTAATTATCTAAGTATTGAGTAACATCATTTCCAATACCTGATAAGTGGAGTCTTATTCTGCTCTGCCATGAAGCAAAGTTGTCTTTGTTCACTTTGGCACATCTCATCTATTCATCCTGTGATCTTTGCTTAGGTCTTCAAACCTTCCTTCTCAGCACACAAGCTCTGATGCCAATTGTTAGTAATAACTGAGGGGGGGGTAAATCAGTGGCCTCAAAAATTAATCCTTAAATCAACCCTTATACTTATTACCACTTTTAAGCCTCTAATTATCTTTTGTCCTACAAGATGAATGCCTTGAATTACTTATATCAAATTACTACTTGTCAGAATGCTTTGTAAAACCTTCTTCTGTATGTTTACCGATAAGCATTCTTTCTACTTACCGAAACACAGTAAATAACTAGTGTATACCGATCAATCCAGATAACTTATGTAAAATGCAAAATACTAAAGTAATGAACTCATAAAAACATAACACATAGATTTTTAACGTGGAAACTCTATTAAGGAAAAAAACCACTGAGACCAGTACCCCAAATTCTCACTCTTCTGAAGTGAGCTCGGTTAAGAGCCAACCCTGTTAAAGGTTACAAACACACTGTTAGGTGTGACCTTATTATAGGATTTACATAGATAGCTTATCACTTAGTTTCTCACATCTAATACTACCATCCTTGATCAAACACTCACTTGGCTTGTCAATAGGTATCGGGCATCTCCAATGCTACTTTGTATGATCAAAATTTTTGATACTCTTTGGGATGTATCTCAATTATAAAAGACTATTAAGTCCTACTCAGTTAAGAGACTTGATGCTTCAATGGTTAAACTGAAACAATAAAGTGATCTGTTCACACATACAACTTAAATTGCAGATTTTTAGATCTATTGTAAGTGCATTACCTCTCTGATCAATATAATCAATTCAATACCTTTGCTCCACACTATTCTACTCTGTGATGTTGTTTCAATGTTTGTCAGTGTCTACAGAATCTAGCTCTTTCCTCAGCTTGTTGATCAGGACTGAATGAAGACTTTCTTCTCCTTTAGAATCTCTTCAGCATCTATTCTCTTGTCACTCCCCTTCACCACTTTCGTAATGAATTAGGTTGTCTCTTTATAGACATGATTTCACCATTTCTTGGCTTTCTTGATCTTGTCGTGCTCCACAATTCTCGCCACTTAGATTTAAAGAAAAACTCCAATTTTATCTCATAGAGATATTCTTGCCAACTGGACAAAGAAGCTTTAAATCCATTACTTATCTCCGGCTTTATCTTGTCGATTAAAACAATTATAAGTATCAATTAAGTCTATATTTAGCTCTTGACAACTAAGTATTTTGTCATTTTTGAGCTCTCTGTTCTGTCAGTCAATACTTCAGTTAGTCATCGAAGATAACTAACTGTTCCGTCAGTGTGACTTCACTTGTCTTCGGGATCTCCATCCTTTTCTTATTTGTCGGGAAACACTATAATTATGTCCGTCAGGTTACACCGTACTTTGCTTGTCGAGAAACATTGTGACTTTGCTCATCATTAATGTTGTGCATTTTCTTGTCAGGTAACACTGTGACTTTGCTCTTTTACTCTGACTGTCGGTGTGCACTCTGTCGGTGTATATAGTCACTTTGTGAATACTTGAATTTTATGCATTACTAATAGCATAGCCTTTGATTCAATGGTTCTTTGAATTCTTTGGTAGTATTTCCATGACCATACATATTATATCAAGTTGACATCAATGACAATACATTACATTAACTGATTTAATGCTTTGCATGATCATCAACTTAATATCTTCAAACATTCAATCAGTTATAGTTCATCATATTATATTAATATTAATTTATTATAAATATTAATAGCTCTCTCTCTCTCTCTCTCTCCTAGGTATTATTGTTATAATATAAATATTAATAAATAATTAATACTAATATTATACTATTATACAATAGAGAAATAAATAATAATAATATAATACTAATTTATATAATATAACACTAATATTTAAATAATTATATAATACTAATGCTATTACCAATTAATATTAATATTAAAACAAATGAAATTTATAATATATAAACTAAAAATATAAAATCATAAAATTGAAAAGAGGTTTGAAATCAAAAAGTTGTATTTGGGTGGGAGTTATCGGATAGTATCGGATATCCAATAATATTGGATATATGATTAGGCTTGGCATTTGCTTTGGGTTTTGGCTTTCTAATGCCAAATGTGGATGGTCAACCCAAACAACGTGTTCACCATATTTTATCTGATCTCCAGACTTAGACCATGTAGATGATGACCTTTTTTCACCCAAAATTGATGAAACAAAAAGGGTTTCTTAAAGACACTATCAACTTTCCATCAATATAATTGCTGTCAGAATTTGAGTTCAGTAAGTAATTATTAGTTATTTTCTTATTGAGTTATCTCTAAAGTCCTGATTGACAGACTAATTGAAAAACAACTATAACTTTCAAACAGTTTAACCTTTTTTAAATATGAAACACGTGTCACATTCTATGCTTCGCCTACTATAAGAATTTTTTTTTTTGCAATTTTGTAAAGTTTAGAATTAGTTAAGGTGGTCAGACATGAGAGTTGTTTTATTTTGAATAAGTTGTAGCAAAAAATTAATAATTAATTATTTATTTGGTAAAAATTACATAGAAATATGCATCACATCCGAGCATGAGTCTACTACTTATATTTAGAATCTTGTGAAAATATATCATGATTTTATTGTGATTAAGGTGGTCAGACATACAGGTACTTTTTATCTTTTTCCTAAAATTTTCGTACTACAGCATTGAAATCTGAAATATTGAAAAATTAGGTTATTTTTTTTCAGACAAGGGCTAGTAGTTTAGAAACTACATTCAATTTCCTACAGATTCTGTTCTTACAACTTTTTCACATAAGGTTGATAAGATGTTCAACATTTTATGTCAAGTTGACTAACCCTGATTTTCTGATTTTTCATTGCCACTTAAGGCCATAGCTTGGTATACCATGATCCTGCACATACCCGTATTATGAATATCAAAGGCCTGAAATTAATTTATGATTTCTAGAATGCCTGAAAAAGGCATGCATGAAATGGAAGAGAGGTGAGAAGAGGGAAGAGGAGAATAGAAGGTGAACCCTTAGAAATATTATAATTCTTGCCTCTGTAGATCATGAATAACTTATATTTTCTCATGGGGTGATCCCACAATAGTGGGTTACATGTTTTCAGAGGAAGGAATTCACCACAAAAAGCACGGTGGACGAAAAAAAAGAGCTTACTTTCGATCGGAATAAGGATGAACTTTCGATCACAAGTAACTTATGATCGAAAGTACCAAAAATAGGTACTTTCGATCGTAAGTTACTTTCAATCAAAAGTACTAATTTACTTTCGATCGAAAGTAAGTAATTACTTTCGATCTAAATTACTTACTTACTTTCGATCAAAATTAATTTAGGGATTTTTGGGTGCGGTTTTCAACCCACCGAAATAGTCATTTTCACTATTTCGGCTAGGTTGAAAGTGCATTGAGCTGTGGGGCTTCCGTTTCACAAATGTCTTGCAAACATGTATTTTATATTTCTATTTTAATTCTTGTATTAAATTTTTAATATATATTGTTTGTATATATATATATATGCATGTATATACATATATATGCATCATGTATGTGTGTGTGTGTATATATATATGGTACATGTGTAATGTATACATGTATATATATACATGTATGTATATGCATGTATATATGTACATGCATGTATATGTATGTATATATATATGTACATGTACATGTTGTTAGAGTAATCAGTTTACTCTTTTTTGCTTAAGCTATCTCTTAGGTGCATATAATTAATACTTTATATTAATTATATTGCGCAACCTAGCCTTTATATTTTTAGGGTTTGTTCACCTTTAAAGGTTGAACTTTGTAATGCTTTTTCATTCTCTTTTGGAAATAACAATTTGCTCTCACTCCACTGAGATTTTCCAAACCCTAGCTTCTCTCTCTCTCACAGGTTTCTCTTTCAGCTTTAGGTAATTTGCATACAGGTGTTCTTGGCGCTCTGTGGAGTTGCATGTTTTACAAACCCTACATGGTATCAGAGCCACCCTGTCGCTGCCGAGGTTGAATTTTTTTGAAGCCTGGATTCGAAGACGACAGCCACAACTTTTTTTGAGGTTTTCTATCACTTTGAAGGAGACATGATCTTATGGAGAAGATTGAGCCAAAACGGACACTGCCATTGCGTTCAGAAGGCCTGGGAGAGTCAAATTCATATAAAACTCGACTAGTTTAGCCTCCGTGAGCACAGGAAAAAAAAATTTGGCCTCCTAGGGCCGTATGGCTCAAAAATCGAGAAAAAAATCTCGAAAAACTAAAAAAAATGTGTTTTTTTACACGTTTCAGGTGCATTCAGCCCACGCCGCCAGCGTGCCGCTGCAGGGTAGCGCGCCACCCAGGCGCCCCCGCTGCACCGCCGCGCCCCGCCGCCGCCTCCTCTCAGCCCAGGCGCCGCCCACGCTCGGCCCACCCGCCGCCCGCGCTCCGCCTCCTCTGGTGGCGCCACAAACTCACTACTGCCACGCCGCCGACGTTCGGGGATGGCCAAACGGCCGTCAATTTTAAACCCATGCCTGTTTTTTCCAGTGACTTGTTTTTTGGGGGTCCTGTTGGTTTTTTGCTCGTAACTTGAGCAAACAGACTTGAAAACGCAAGTATCTTATATCGTCAGAAAGGTCTTTCTGAGACAGACGCATTGGTATAGGTTTCAGTTCTTGATTTTGCAATTTGGTTTCTATTTTTTATAGTCAAAGTCATACCTTTCTTTCTGCTCTTGTTCGGCTTCTGGAACTCAGGTTTTCTCCTCGTTTCCTTGTGTGCTTTCAGTAATTGATTATTTGTGGTGCATAGGGGATAGGATTATACATTGTGGGGGGGTGTATTTTACTTTCTATCATTTCATTCAGAAAGACCCTTCTACTTCCGTCTTATTCTTCTTTCAATGTCAGACCCCTCTGTGGCCCGACTGACACCTCACAACTACCACACATGAAAGCCACACATGACCAGACTCCTCATGTCATGAGGTTTATGGTCCTGCATGGATGCGGCTCAGCCAGTTCTTCAAAGGCCTTATGAGGCACTTATGCACAGAAACGGGATGGATGAGGCAATGGGCCTCATTGCCATGAACATTTCAGATGGGTTGTTGTTCCACCTGGATGGCCTGACTACACCCAGGGATATGTGGGACAAGTTCTCCACCTTGTTTGGCACCATGGATCA
>MU225953.1:436328-449674 GCA_018584345.1 Thuja plicata | reverse complement strand
ATAGTAAATTTATTTATATATCTTGTTGCAATGAGTTATATTTCAATCCTATTTTATTTAAATAACATTTATGTTCCTATTATGGAGCTCCACCTTATGTAAACAATGTTAGCCTAATCTTTAGGGGATTTTTGTCTTGCATAGTGTTGTGAGTGATATAATAGGTCCCCTTTCATCCTTGTTCCCATGCTTGTGGGGCAAGGATGACATCTCCTTCTTTTCTGTCTTTCTAGGATTCACTTTTCCCTTGGTTAAGAAATATTTATCTATTATGTGATATCCAATCGTACATGAAAATTTTGGTTTGCATTGAGGATCTATGTCCTTGATCACAACCTATTTCATTATTTGACATTGGGTTTCCTTGGTTGATAAATCTCTCACCTTGGAAACTGAATACTATGCTATCCCTCACAGGGGTTACTTTTTCACTTTTTGCATGATATCTCTTTGCATTCATCCCTTCCATGGCCTCATAGAAGCTATGACCTTTTTGGCTTGGACAAGGTGTTGTCTATGGATATTGTCTTGATGTTGAAGAAGGCTTTATCCTTGTTCTTTTCTTTCCTTAACATGTCAAAATAGTATGTACTTTTTCATATTAAGGAGGGGGGCATATACACGGCCTCCCTTGTTTTATATTATGCATTTTTGTTCTAACATTTTGTTTTGCAGCATGCTAAATCCTTAGAAGGTAACGCACATAAGTTGCTAAATCCTGAAGGTACACGCATTTTTACTTTTATTTTTTCTAAAGCCTCTAAAGGTAACGCACATAAGTTGCTAAATCCTGAAGAGATACACATTCAATTACAATTCAATATGCTAAATCCTCGAAAGGTAACACACATAAGTTGCTAAATCCTAAAGAGACACGCATTTTACAAATGTATTCCATGGTGATATAAGAATATGGATCCATGGGTACTTCATAAAATCCATCAGAAGATGCACTACATACATGCACAAAGCCGCCAGAAGGAAAACAACTTTATGGGGTGACTATCAAGTACTTACTTGGTAGGCCATCCTATCCTTTTATGGTTCATAGTGAGATACACACATCCTACTGGGTGAGCTAGCCATTCCTCTCTCATATTTTCTATCTCCTATTATGATTTTTGATTTAACAAAGACTCAAGTTCATCGGGGGCTTGATGGATTCCTTTTATCCTTAATCACAATATCGTTTCTTTTCTTCTACTTTACCAAGAGTCTGCGTTGAGCCCATACTCTTGCTAAAGTGGGGGCTAAATGTATCATCTTAAAATGGAAGCACTCCATGTTAAGACCTTTTAGCCCTCCATAGTAAGCTTTTATGGTCCTAATTTAGACACCTTCATGCTTCCGTGGAGTTTCATGTGCTTATGTACCTGTTCTACCCCTCTTTTCTACCTTTTCTCTCTATTTCTAAGACTCTAGCACATTTCTCAAGGTTTTGACCCTCTGGGTCAATGTCGACCTCGACCCTGACCACAGGGTCTAGGGTCCTTGGGATTGAGTCCCAGTTTCAGGGTTTCATCAAAATTTTATATTTTCCCTCTTCGGGGCCATTATTCCTTGAGTTAAGTGTCGGACTCTTAAATTAATATTTGAGGTGGACCTTTCTCGACCTTTGTTTAGGATTCCTAATTTATTATTTGAGATAAGCCTTTCTCGAGTCTTGTACCTAGTGCTCAAATTAACTTTGGGGTTAGCCTTACCTCAAATTTTGTGGCAAGGCTCTTAAATAATTATTTCTACCTTAAGGGTGGACCCCTTCTAGAGTTTTGTGTCAAGACTTTAATTTGGTTCTCCTCTCCATGTGCACCTCTCTAGAGTTTTGTGCCATGGACCCTTAATTATTGTTTTCTATGTTGGCCTTTGTGCCCAAGATTACTATAAAAGAAGGGCTTTCTCTCTCATTTCCTCTAACCATCATCAAGTGAGCTAAGTCTTCAATTCATGATCAAGAAGAAATACCAAGATCTCTCAAACATTCAAGACATCTACATTCTCAATTCAAGCACTTGAGCACATTTACTTCCATGGAGCCATGAATTGGCATGGTAGATCAACTTCATACTCTTCTCCAAAGTTGAAACAACTTCAAGCATTCATCCTTGTGGATCTAAGGATTTGAATCTACCAGAAGGGTCTCCATACAAGCAAGGTGAATTTGTTTATTTACTTTGTCCATTTCTGCAATTTCAATTACATATATTTGAGGTTAATTCCAAAACTGGGGTTTGACCAAGGCAAACCCCTCCCCCCACAACAAAAAAATCTCCTTTTTCTTGTAGGTACAGGTTTAGGACTGTGGATTTGGACTCAGATCTGGATACCCTTTTCAGAAAACTTTTGGGATCTACGAACAGAGTCACTTTCAGATTTGTGCAGGTCAAGGTCAACATTATTGGGTCAAGGTCGACCTCACCCCTGACCTAGGTCAGGGTTGACATTTTGGGGTCAGGGTTGACATTTGTGGGTCAAGGTCAACTTTTTTCATAAGGCGACATCAGAACAGAAAATGATTTCTAGGTTTTGTTCGTCTCTGCGTTTCCTTTCCAGATCATACTTCAGTTTTTTCCAAAAATAGCCTACAGACCTCAAAAAATAGCATTCTTTGATCTGCACTATTTTAAGGCTGGTACTTCATCTCATCCATTTCAATTCCTAGAACTATCATATACATTCCTTTCTAAAATGGGAATTTAAGATCTTTCCTCTTTGCTCTCATTTCCGAATGGATGATTTATTTGTGCATTGATCCTTCTTTTGGGTTAATCAATTTGGATCTTTCATTTGTGCATTTGAGGTTAAAAGGAACATCTTATCTTCCACATCACATCACACAAACATCTATATTTTCAAATGTGACATCTTTTCTTATGTTACACATTAGTAACATCTATTTTATATGTTACAATATCAACCTGGACATAGTTGATGCCATTTTTTGTAACTCTATTATGGATTTGGCATGTATGCCATGTATTGATATGTACACTATTATTATTCATTTTGTTATATATGAAACTTCAAATTTAATCCTTGAATTTGTTGGTTGGATGTTTATGTCTTAAGTGTATTCTTGGTTCACATGACTTGCATATATGCATGTGTGTTTTGATAAATTATTGTACTTGCGTGTGTGCTTCATGTATATTCATGTATATGACTCAACCTAAATTCATGTGTACGACCTACGTGAATGACTTAAGTGAATTCATGTCTATGCTTCATAATGTATGTACTACATGTGTGCTCTAGGACATAAGCAATTTTATAATATAAGTTAATTAATGTGTGATGTACTACATTGTATTTACATGTATCTTTCATGCTCTATATGTATGCACTCCATTACTTAAGTGAATTTATGTTTGTAGGTGTATCTTTCATGCTCTATATAATGTTCGTTGGGTACGCCTAGGAAATTATAGGGGTCTTTGGTGCAGGGAACCCAAGAAACACCAGGACTGGATAGGAGTCTTCATTGGTTCATCTTCACATATTTGTAATCATGGTTAGATCCTAGAGATCAACTATTCATTTTGAGTAGATTGGTCTCATTGTAAAGTCAATCCATATAAGGTGTCTTTATAAACCTAAGGTTGATTAGACTCATGACCTATGATAGGATAATTAAGTTTGATGTTTTTGGTCTAATAAAGCTCCTACTATAGGATCTAAGGGTCTTCAAAATCCTTTCAATAGGTCTAGAGGTCCTAATAGCAACATTTTGCAACATTGTCAAAAGTTGCACAAAAAGTTGCAGTGTTGCTCAGTTGAAAGTTGTTTAATGGTGCATCTTTCAAAACGTTCATCATGGGACCAAATCGTCAGCTCCATCAGCTCCAGTTGGCCAGGTAAATACTAGGGGAGACACTTTTTTTTCTTGTTAACCATCAAGAATGTTCCGGCGCAAGTCAGACTGAAGTGTTCCCAAGGTGCATTAAGCCAAATTGGGTAGAAATTTTTGGAGAGCCATATCTCAGACCTTGTGAGAAATATTAGAGATTTTTAAAGTGCACAAGGACCATCCTGGGAAGGCCTACAATCATGTGGCTCAATTTTTGGAGATTCCACTCAGATTCTATTTGCTGACCTGATCTCAGTTGGTGCAAAAATTTGCAGTGTTGCTCAGTTGAAATTTGCTCAATGGTTCATATTTCAACCCATTCATTGTGGGACCAAACTATGTGCTCCATAAGATCCCGTTGGCCAAGTAAATTCTAGGGGAGACCCTTTTTTTCTTGTGAACCATCAAGAACATTCCTGTACAAGTCATACCAAAGTGTTCCCAAGGTGCACTAAGCCAAATTGGGCAGCAATTTTTGGAGAGCCATGTCTCGAACCTCATGAGAGATATCAGAGATCTTTGAAGTGCATAAGGACCATCTTTGGAAGGAATACAAGCATGTGGCTCAGTTTCAGGAGATTCAACTCAGATTCCATCTTCCGACTTGATCTTGGTTGGTGCAAAAAGTTGTAGTGTTTTTGAGTTGAAAGTTGCTCAATGGTGCATATTTCAAACCGTTCATTGTGGGACCAAACCATGTGCTCCATCAGCTCCAGTTGGCCAATTAAATGCTAGGGGAGACCCTTTTTACTTGTGAACCATCAAGAATGTTCCAGCGCAAGTCGTACTGAAGTGTTCCCAAGGTGCACTAAGCCAAATTGGGCAGTAATTTTTGGAGAGCCATATCTCGAACCTCGTGAGATATATCAAAGATTTGTAAAGTTCACAAGGACCATCTTGGGAATGTCTACAAGCATGTCTCTTAGTTTTGGGATATTCAACTCGGATTCCATTTGCCGACCTGATCTCAATTGGTGCAAAAAGTTGCAGTGTTGCTTAGTTAAAAGTTGCTCAATGGTGCATATTTCAAACTGTTCATCGTGGGACCAAACTAGGTGCTCCATGAGCTCTAGTTGGCCAGGTATACACTAGGGGAGACCATTTTTTTCTTATGAACCATTAAGAACATTTTGGCACAAGTTGGACCGAAGTGTTCCCAATGTGCACTAAGCCAAATTGGGCAGCAATTTTTGGAGAGCCATATCTCAGACCTCGTGAGAGATATCATAGATCTATGAAGTGCACAAGGACCATCTTGGGAAGGCCTACAAGCGTGTGGCTCAGTTTTGGGAGATTCCACTTGGATTCTATTTTCTGACCCAATCTCAGTTGGTGCAAAATGTTGTAGTGTTGCCCAGTTGAAAGTTGCTCAATGGTGCATCTTTCAAACTATTCATCATGGGACCAAACCACTAGCTCCATCAACTCCAGTTGGCTAGGTAAATGCTAGGGGAGATCCTTTTTCACTTGTGAACCATCAAGAACATTCTGGTGCAAGTTAGACTGAAGTGTTCCCAAGGTGTACTAAGCCAAATTGGGCAGGAATAGAAGTAAAACAATTCAAACATCCACAAAGCATAACATATAACACCGTAATTTTGATTGTAATAGATGTAAAATAATTCAAACATACAATACATGGGAAAGATATAATATGAAAATGAACATACATACATAAATACAATGCATGACAAAGATATAATATGAAAATGAACATACATACATATATACTATACATGAACTATTATTATAATTTAGAGAAACATGAGATATCTACTACATGAGCCATTGTTATAATTGTAGTGAATCGTAATTTACTCATACCCTCTTAGTTAAATGGTACATAGTAAACTATACAAAATGTGGACCCTCGGAATATACAAATCAACCCATGGTCACTTTTATATACAATTTGATCTTCTTTCAATATACAAAATGTGGTCTCCAAATATGCTTGTAGACCACTTCATAGTCATTTATATTTACAAAAAAGCGAAGTTAGGTTGTTTCGCAAAATTTATATACAAAATTATCAAAATAATTCTACCATTTGTAGAATGATTCTTCATGATGGCCCATAACTAATTGAGAAAACCTTTTGGATCGGCTCTAACCCTTATTGTGTCATGTATTGCCTCATGTTTAGATTCACAAAGTTTCCATAAATTCTTCTTATGAGGTCTACCACTATACTTTATCAATTCAATATTTGTTGCAACAAGAAGGTTCGAGTAATACAAAATATGTCTCTGTCTCATAGTCCTCAAACAACCAATTCTTAGATTTTTCAATTGGGTACTTGCATTTCATAGAAGCATAAATGAATACAAAATTCAACATACAAAGTGTAATAGAATGATGGTAAGAGGTCTCAAAGTTTTCAAACAAGAACACATTATATTTTGATAGCATACGTTCTAAGACATGTCCATGTCACAACAACGGATCCTATTGGTTACTCAATACCCTCTCCATCAATGATTGTAGTTGTCAATTTCTTTTTTCCTTCAATACAATGACACTAAAAGTAATCAGTACCTTCCTCATTGTTCTCATCTGAAACAACTGCATATACATGACCTGCAATTTATAGAGGGATAAGTTAACACCATAAACATTTAAGAAATTGAGAAATTGAAAAATTGCCTGGTTAAAAATGAGGGATAAGTCTCAAAATGAAGAATAAATTGAGAAATTACCTAGTTCAACTAGGTTAGATATGTGATCAAAATCTGTTGATGCTTCAAACTAGCTCAATTATAGTGCTCTAGAAAGTTGATATGTATCAAGCGGTTGCAAAGGTGTATAAGACCATTCGTCAACCCACTCTTTTGATTCATATTCATCCCATGCAAAATTCATACAAGACAAGCAAAAATATGCCATTAATCTAGTATAAATACCCAGTGATGCTGCATTTTAACTTCTAAATGAGTGTATGTCACTTGATCCTATAAGTGTATAGCAATATAGATAGTTTCCAATGTTAGACTCGTTTATCAACCAAAAAAACCTATTAACCATAGAATTAACTTCATTACCTGTTCCCATCGTAGAGTTGCACCATCACACAATTATTTGTGCATTTATTAACTCTGCACCACCTTCATACTTACATTTCTCTCTAGCAAGAGCTCTTTTTACACATGCACCCGCACCATCATGCTCGCCTTTTCCATGCCCTGCCTACGTGAAATTCCAAAAATATTAAATGCCACTTGTCACGTGCATCCTACTCAACCAATAGAACATCCTTGTATTCTTGAATTGTGAGGTGCAATTATCTGACCATATTATGTGTTAGTTGTACTCAATACCTCTTTCCCTTAAATTCTCATAGAAAAATTTGAAGCAACCTTGCACAAACCTTAAGAGGTCATAGGACCCCTTGGGACACACTTGATTGTTCCAATGTGTCGAAAGGGGTCATGGGGACTTCCTAGGGGTTCTAACGCATAATAAAGCATAAAAATACCCCTAGGAAGTCCCCATGACCCCCTTTAAACATATTTCAAAACTTGAGTGTGTCCCAAGAGGTCATAGGACCCCTTAGGACACACTTGAGTGTTCTAATGTGTCGAAAGGGGTCATGGGGACTTCTTAGGGGTCCTATTATGCTTTATCAGGCGTTACGACCCCTAGGAAGTCCCTATGACCCCTTTCAACACATTAAAGTAATCAAGTGTGTCCCAAGGGGTCCTACGACCTCTTGGGACACACTTGAGTGTTCCAATGTGTCGAAAGGGGTCACAAGGGCTTCCTAGGGGTCCTAACATGTGATATGGTGTACCTTCCAATATTTTATTATTTTCTTGTTCTATTTCAATCACTTGAAACACCTATGTACTAGGAGGGTATTAAATTGTAATAACTATGTACAAAAGGTTGGAAGATTGCAGAAAAAATAATGGATGGCCATTGAAAGAATCAAAGGCTGCCAATCGGCCATTTAAAAAAAATCATGGGTAGCCATTGAAATAAGGTATTTTGCTGGAGGGAAGAGAAGAAAACTTTTGCTAATTTGCAATGGCCCGAAGCGAAGGGAGCAACTCTACTTCCAGATGTATTTCAAGTTGCCCATCTATACAATTTGATGAAGAAGGGTGTGCATTTTCTGATTCCTACTGCTCAAATTGGTAGAAATTTGTGCCTCCTAAATACTGTAAATATTACCATACATGTCTTTTATACAAACTTCACAGGGTGAAGGAAGAAAATGAAATACTTACGAGAGAGGGTGAGAAACAATTTGGAATTACTAAAAATCTGCAAGAAGAAATGAGATTATTGCGAGAAGAGGGGGAAAATCAACTGGGTCAAATTATCCAAGCCCTGAGACAACAAATTTCATCATTGTGTGTAGAGAGTGAGAACCAATTGGGAACAACTCAAAGAATGTAGAAAGAGATTGAAATCTTACGTGCAGAGGAAGAAAAACAAAGTGAGAGTGTAGAAGAGGAGATTGGGTTTCTTCAGAAAATATGAGGCAAAGCATTGTCTAATCTAGGTGTCACACTCTATGCTTCTGATGGTTCAAAATTTCAAGCACATTCTCTCATTCTTGTGAGATCTCTCTCTCTCTCTCTCTGAGAGAGAGAGCATACTCATTTTCCTATGTGTTTCATGTATGGGCAATAATGAGTACCTATTTTATACCTTACTTGATTCAAATGGATGGAAAAAATGTTGATGACTAAAGATGATTTTAGGTTAATCATGTGTTAGACCATCTCAAGATCTTTCCTACACTTTTTGAACGGAGTCAATCAGACTCCACATGTGGAAGCTATGGCTTCCAGAAGAAAAGCCTATTTTAGTTTCTTCATAACCTGCTTGGGTTATGGAGAATAAAATGAATAGTTTTTACTTCTTCAAAACTTGATCAGGTTTGGAAGTACTTTTTTATTTTCAAAACTTGATCGTTTTATTTGAAATTTAGAAACCCGACCGGGTAATGGCTCAGGAAGAGGCTTGAAAAATGACCCAAAGGCTTGGAGGCTCATTTTCCCTCCATTTTTATTCTTTTAGATGTTTTTTCATCTTGTAAGATGAATTCTCGACTTTATCTTCATAAGGTTTACAATTTCTCAACTGGGTAGCTTTATAATTTTTACCATAATCTCATACATCTTCTTAGCTTCCTAACCATATAATTTTTTCTATTTTTGGACAACAATAGCATAGTAAACTTTAATTTTCTTTACCAATGTCTTGATTGTCCTCACATATATATGTCTACCATTTTTTTAATAACTTTTGGTATACTTAATCAAATTATAAATAAATTACATATTATTGTTCTACACTTGATTCTATACACTTTTAAAAAAAAAGTTTTCATTTTTTATTATTTTGATGCAAGTTATGCACAACACGCGAATATGTACCAAATTTTTAGGATGCGATCAGTTCAAAAAATCATAGAAAAAAAATACTCATCGGAAAATTACAAAAAATACACAACTTCTAGATCTCACTCTTTCATATCATCATACCGAAGGGATTTACAAAATACTAAATATAACTATATCTTTTGTATTGCACACGGAAATAGTTATGTTATGGTTTTCCAAAACAATCAGAAACATATTTTTATGCGCGCAAGGTTTGACCCGCTTAATATTATCAGTTTTTTAAAAAAATAGTGTTTTAAAAACTAGATTCAGAGTACTACAATTTTTATTTTTTACACATCTTCTTATTTTGAGTTCATGACCCTCAAATGCGTGTTCCAAGTTCAGGTTTATCTGATTTCATAAAAAATGTGTCCGCTTATACCCACCTTTTTGGTCCACAACTTGGTGCACACACCCCTAGATAGTCTGATTGGTAGACTTATTTCATTTTAGATGAATAAATTTGACAATAGTGACTTACCATCTATTGAGTCTGCATTCAAATCTTCTTTGAAAATAAGTACATCAAGTCATAAACACACTATGAGAATAGTGAAAGTGATAGTGATGATCAAGATCTTGATGAGATTGAAGCATTAATGGCTAGAATATTGCAGAGAGGCAAAGGTAGATACAAAAGTAAAATACCACTTGTATATTTTAATTGTAAAGAGATTGGACACTTTGCTGCTAGATTTCCTAACAGAAGAAAAGATGACAAAAGTAATGACAAAACATATGAAAATAAGTTTGATAGAGGTGATGACTGAGATTACCGAAGAAACTGACAATCTAACAGAAGAGATACGGGTATGTGCAAGATCATGAGGGCCAAACTATGCACTTAAGTGGCAATGAAAAAATAGAAAATCAAGGTTAGTCAACTCGACGTGAAAATTTAAACTAGCTATCAACCTAATACGAAAAAGTTGTAAGAATAGAATCTGTAGGAAATTGAATTTAGTTTCTAAACTACTAGGGCTTTTCTGAAAAAAAAATTAATATAATTGGTGAAAAGTGTAGATTTCAATGTAGCAGTACAAAAATTTCAGGAAAAAAATAAGAAGTAGGTGTATGTCTGACCACCTTAATCAAAATCAAATGATAATATTTTTTTATAGGATTTTATATATACATATTAGACTCATGCCCAGATGTGATGCATATTTTTTTGTAATTTTATTCAAAAAAAAATTAATTATAAATTTTCTATTACAACATTTTTAGAATAAAAAACTCTTGTGTTTGACCACCTTAACTCATTGAAAACTTTACCAAATTCAAAAAAAAAATCCCTTATATTAGGCGAAGCATAGAACGTCACGCATTTTTCAGATTTCAAAAATGTTATACCGTCATAAAGTTATAGCCATTTTTCAATTAGTATATAAGTCAGCACTTTAGAGGTAACTCAATTAGAAAATAACTAATAATTACTTACCGAATCTAAAATTTTACAGCAATTATATCGATAGAAAGATAATAATCTCCTTAAGATACCCTTTTTGTTTCATCAAATTTAGGTGAAAAAAAAGTCATCAGCTACATGGTCGAAGTCTGGAACTCAGAGAAATAGGGGAAAAACACGTTTTTGTGACATTTGAAGAGTTGACTAGGTAGGTTTGGTGCACAAATCAATATCGAGCCTAATCAAGTACCCAATATTTTTGGGTACACGAAAATCCCGACAAAATTTTGAATTTTATATTTTCCCTCCCCTTTCTCCCTCTTAATTTATTTCCAACCCCTTTCTCCCTCCCATTTCTCCATACTTCATATGATATATTATATATCAAAAATTATATATTAGATTTTATATTATATATATTAAATATTATATAATATCTATTATATATTAAATATAATATAATATACATTTTACATTAAATATTATATAATATATATTAATATTAAATGTTACATTATAAATTATATATTATATATTATTTTATATGTATTATATATTAATATGTATTTGATAATATATCACATGATATCTTCATATTTAAATTATATATATATATATATATATATATATATATATATATACATATTCAATATGACATGTATTATATATTATATATTAAATATTGTTGTATATATAATAAAATAAAGTATAATATATATATATTATATAGGACAACACATTAGAGCACTCAATTGTGTCCCAAGGGGCCGTATGACCCCTTGGGACACACTTTAATATTGAATTGTGTTGAAAGGGGTCATGGAAACTTCCTAAGGGTCCTAGAATGCCTTATCATGCATTAGGACCCCTACGAAGTCCCCATGACCCCTTTTGACACATTTCAACACTCAAGTGTGTCTCAAGGGATCGTATGACCCCTTCAGACACACTTGAGTGTTCTAATGTGTCGAAAGGGGTCATCGGGACTTTCAAAGGGTCCTAGTATGCCTTATCACATGTTAGGACCCCTAGGAAGTCTTGATGACCCCTTTTGAAATATTTCAACACTCAAGTGTGTCCCAAGGGGTTGTATCACCCCTTAGGACACACTTGAGAGTTCTAATGTGTCAAAAGGGGTCATGGGGACTTCCTAGGCCCATCCTAGTATGCCTTATCACGTGTTAGCACCCCTAAAAAGTTTTCATAACCCCTTTTGACATATTTCAACACTCAAGTGTGTCCCAAGGGGTTGTATGACCCCTTAGGACACACTTGAGTGTTCTCATGTGTCAAAAGGGGTCATGGGGACTTCCTAGGGGTCCTAGTACGCCTTATCACACGTTAGGACCCCTAGGAAGTCATGATGACCCTTTTTGACACATTTCAACACTCAAGTGTGTCCCAAGGGGTTGTATGACCCCTTCGGACACACTTGAGAGTTCTAATATGTAAAAAGGGGTCATGGAGACTTCCTAGGGGTAGTAGTATGCCTTATCATGCGTTAGGACCCCAAGGAAGTCCCCATGACCTCTTTTGACATATTTAAACACTCAAATGTGTCACAAGGGGTCGTATGACTCCTTAAGACACACTTGAGAGTTTTAATGTGCTGAAAGGGGTCATGGGCACTTCCTAGGGGTCCTAGTACACCTTATCATGTGTTAGGACCTTTAAGAACTACCCACATCCCCCTTTGACACATTTCAACAATAAGATATGTCTCAAGGGGTTGTATGACCCCTTAGGACACACTTGAGTGTTCTCATATGTTAAAAGGCATCATGGTGACTTCCTATGGGTCCTAGTAAACCTTATCATGCATTAGATCCATAGGAAGTCCCAATGACCCCTTTTGACACATTTACAAACTCAAGTGTGTCCCAAAGGGTCGTATGACCCCTTAGAAAACACTTGAGTGTTCTAATATGTCGAAAGAGGTCATAGACACTTCATAGGGGTCCTAGTATGTCTTATCATGTGTAAGGACCCCTAGGAAGTACCCATGACCCATTTTGACACATTTCAACACTCAAGTGTGTCCCAAGGGGTCGTATGACCCGTTAGGACACACATGAGAGTTCTAATGTGTCAAAAGGGGTCATGGGGACTTCCTAAGGGTCCTAGTATGACTTATCATGCATTAGGATCCCTATGAAGTCCCTATGACCCCTTTTGACATATTTTAACACTCAAGTGTGTCCTAAGGGGTCGTATGAATCCTTAAGATACACTTGAGAGTTCTAATATGTCAAAAGGGGTCATGGGGACTTTCTACGGGTCCTAGTATTCCTTATCACGCATTATGACCCTTACGAAGGCCCTATGACTCCTTTTGACACATTTTAAAACTCAAGTGTATTCCAAGGGGTCGTATGACCCCTTAGGAAACACTTGAGTGTTCTCGTGTGTTAAAATGGGTCATAGAGGGATCCTAGGGTCCTAACACTCACAAAAGTGTACTAGGACCCCTTAGATACCTTTGTAACCCTCGACTACACATTCAAACACTCAATTGTGTCCCAAGGGGTCATACGACCCCTTAGAACACACTTTAGAGTTGAAATGTGTTGAAAGGGGTCATTGGGACTTCCTAGAGGTCCTAGTATACTTTATCATGCGTTACGACCCCTAGGAAGTCCCAATGACCCCTTTTGACACATTTCAACACTTAAGTGTGTCCCAAGGGGTCGTATAACCC
>MU225953.1:400520-410844 GCA_018584345.1 Thuja plicata | reverse complement strand
TAACTAAGAGGGAGTGTTGATGTCTTGTGTAGATATGGTAAGGGTAATAAGTGTTGACACGAGATACCACTACACATTTTTGTTTGATCATCCTCCCTAGCTAAGAGGGAGTGTTAATGTTTGTATCGTAAGTCGTATGATCATTAGAATACATATAATATATGTTGATTAATAATAATATAATATATATGTTATATTATTATTAATCATATGACATTTAATATTTAATATTAAATTATTATATTATTATTCTTAATTAATAATTGATTGATGAAACATTATAAGATTGATTAAATTATAATTAGTTGGAAGAGGTATGTCCTTTATTATAAATAATAATGAATAGACATGTCCCATGAAGGGACATGTCTCTCCTATCCTCATATAAATGAAAGAGAGATTATTGCATTTGGTAAACACATGAAACATAGAGTGTTATTACATTTGCAGCTATCCTAAAAACTTAACACCAACATTGAAAATATCACAAAGGTCTTTTGAATCTATGAAGCCATTTTATTGCGTACCCCTTAAGATTTAGAATACATGTTGTTGCAAATATCATGTTGAGTTTTCAATGCACCATGAACTATTACGGTCCATTCATTCTACTTTGCATACTAATGAAATGCTAGAGTATTATGGTACAAGTGGTCTTCCCAAATCATCAAGAGACTTGCAAGATCAATTTTTATGTTGTAGAGATGATGGTTGTTTATTTTATAAAAATGATTGCTTAAATGACAAGTGCTCAGAATGTGGTGGCTTGTCCAAGTTTAGGACATGTTTTCATGAGGGTTTGGAACACGATTTTGGAAAGACACTCGTCCCAAAAAAGGTATATGAAACAGTGAAATATACATTGAAGAGTGGAGGTGAAGGCTCTAGATGTGAGTTAATTGCAAAAGAATACAATGTTGCTGATTTTATTTCAGATTTCAAGACAAATCATTTTTACAGGTATGCATGACATAGTCACAGGTCTCAATGGTTGGATCAACAATTTAGGATGTGTAAGGAAACTTTCCCCATTGGAACTATTATATCAGTTGTAGAGTTTGCGGAGAACTATACATTGCAGCCCCAAAATGAGACTCAAGCTCAATATTACAATTCCATTCAGGTTGTTATTTTTGTACACATCACATATAGACATTCCCCTGATAGCACAAAATATGAGCGGAAGATAATCAAAGAGTAGAATTTTTATATGAGCGATGATAGGTCTCACTCTCATGAGTTTGTCCAATATTGTTTCCAGAACTATTTTGACTTCTTGTAGGAAAATGATATTACTATGGATAAGCATCTCATTTGGTCAAATAATTGCACCGGCCAATTTAAGAATTCCAAAATGTTTTATTGGTTGTCTAGAATGCATGTGGAGTGTACCTAATATTTGGAGATTTTTTGAGTCAGGGCATGGGAAAGAGGAGCATGATGGAGCAGGTGTGTGTGTGAAGAGAGCTCTAGTTAAAGAGCTATTGAGGATTTCAGGTGATGTACTTCTTGATGCTTATTCTATTGTTGATTGGTGTACTTTAACATTGTCATAGGGGGACTCTTGATTCTACAGTGTTTAGATTCTTTTGGTTGGTTGAGGAGGGAACTATAGGAGATAGATTGGATTGTCAAACAGTGAGAGACTCTTCAAAAATATATTCATTTCGAAGCTCTGATAGTAGTACATGGACCATTTGGACATGAGAGTTGGCTTTTTTTTGTCTCATGTGTTTTCAATATGATTGGGATCATTGTGAGTCAAGTGAGCGGGTGGATACATGGGTTCCACAACATCTAACTCCTTTATCTTTGACACTCTCTATAAAAAATGATGACATGGACACTTCAGTTGAGTATGACCATCTTTCAGATCTTCTACATCCAGAAGATGTTTTTGCATTGGTTTCACCATAGGGGAATGATGAGAGGTTAGATTATTGGTTATCACTTTGTGTACGAGGTAAATAGAAGCTTGTACAACTGATGATAGATGGTGATGGGTTCATGTATCCTACTGGTTCAATTGTTGTTGTAAGAACATGGATGAGAACATACATGGTTAGAAAGAATGGAATTCTTGCATTTGAAGACTATGAGAAGAACAAAACTATTCTCATGTATTCACACCTTGTTATAGAAACAAATTTCAAGTTTTCAAAGCATCAAGGAAAACCAAAGAAAAAATAACTTTGGACTATTAGTACTACTGATCATGAAGCACTAGTGGAGACCTTGAAGCAAAGAGATGACCCTTCAGGAACACTTGACTAGGTAATAAGTTAACTCAGTGCAAGTTTTTCTAAGTTAAGCTTAAATTCAATACATCAATTTCACCTTTTTTAGGTTCTATTTTGAGTCAATAAACTTGGTTTTGTATGTGGATTGTAACTTGTGAAGGAGCACCTATGAAGAAACCTAGGGTCACCATGGATCTAATCAGAGATAGAAGGACAAAAGAATCCTTAATGGTTAATTGAGATCTTTTGAAGCCTATAATGACAATTTGTAACAATCATGTATGGGTGGCCAATAGTGCCAACAAGGGATCTAAGTGCAATGAAAACTCATAATTTTTTATTATTTACTTATGTCATTTGCATAGTTTGAATTATTACAAGTTTGATTGTTGTTTCTAATGCTTTAAGGATATTATTTTCATCAATAGTTGCTGACTGGTCTTTGAAATTCATAGATTATGCACTTGTAACATGTCAAGACAAGTTGTTTGAATTTTTTTAGGACCCTAGGAAGTCTTGTGGTTAGCCTTGTGTCATTTTGAAGTCATTTGACCTCTTCGAGCAAGAGGAATCCCTTAGGTACACGGTCAGTTGAAAGTATCTCCGTAGTGTATCTTTCAAACTGTCTATCCTGGAATCGAAGCATCTTCTCCATCGGCTCTAGTTGGCTGGTGAAGCACTATTGAAAACCCCATTCCACCCACAGAGTCACTAGAACGCTCGTGACCATGCTCGACCCAAGTATCCCCAAGGTGCACTAAGCACGATTGGACAACAATTTTCCAAGGCTCTTATCTTAGGCCTCATGAGAGGTATAGAAAAACCATTAGGGGCTACAAGATCATGTTGCCAATGTTTACAACAACCTCTCTCAGTTTTGCGTAATTCAACTTTGTTTGCATTTGGTAAGGCAATCTCAGTCGATGCTAAAACTTGCAATGAGGGTCAATTAAAAGTAGCTCCATAGTGTATCTTTCAAACCATCCATCCTGGCATCAAAACATTTGCTCCATCAGCTCTGGTTGGCCAGATAAATGCTAGTGAAAACCATATTCCACCCATGGAGTCATAGGAACGGTCACGACCATGCTTGACCCAAGTGTCCCCAAGGTGCACTAAGCACGATTGGGCATCGATCTTCCAAGGCTCGTATCTCAGACCTCATGAGAGGTATCTAAAAAAATTCAGGGGATACAAAAGCATGTTTCCCAAGTCTACAAAAACCTCTCTTATTTTTGGGCTATTCGACTTTGTTTCTGTTTGGCAAGGCAATCTCAGTCGATACCAAAACTTGCAATGAGGGTTAGTTGAAAGTAGCTTCATAGTGTATCTTTCAGACCACCCATCTTGGAATAAAACCTTCTATTCCATCAGCTCCTATTGGCTATTAAATTCCAGTGACAAACCCATTCCACCCACGGAGTCACTGAAATGCTCACGACCACACTCGACCCAAGTGTCCCCAAGGTGCACTAAGCACGATTGGGCAACGATCTTCTAAGGCTTGTATCTCAGACCTCGTGAGAGGTATCAAAAAGTTGTTAGGGGATACGATATTATGTAGCCAAGGGCTACAAAAATCTCTCTTAGTTTTGGATGATTCAACTTTATTTCCATTTGGCAAGGCAATCTCAGTCGATGCCAAAACTTGTAATGAGGGTCAGTTGAAAGTAGCTTCTTAGTGTATCTTTAAAATCATCTGTCCTAGAATTGAACTGCCTATTCCATTAGCTCTATTTGGATGAGTAAATTCCATTAACAAACCCATTCTACCCATGGAGTCACTGGAACACTCGCGACCATGCTCGACCCAAGTGTCCCCAAGGTGCACTAAGCACGATTGGGAAGAAATATTTTGAGGCTTGTTTCTTAGACCTCATGAGAGGTATTGAAAAACCATTAGAGGCTACAAGATCATGTTTCCAAGTTCTACAAAAATTTCTCTCAATTTTGGGCGATTTGACTTTATTTTTATTTGGCAAGGCAATCTCAGTCGATGCCAAAACTTGCAATGAGGGTTAGTTGAAAGTAGCTTCATAGTGTATCTTTCAAATGGTCTATCTTAGAATCAAACCATCTATTCCATTTGATCTAATTGGCCAGGTAAATTCCAGTGACAACCCCATTACACCCACGGAGTCACTAGAATGCTCGCAACCACGCTCGACCCAAGTGTTCCCAAGGTGCACTTAGCAAGATTGGGCAGTGATCTTCCAAGGCTCATATCTCGGGCCTCGTGAGAGGTATCATCAAACCATCAGGGGATACAAGATCATGTTTACCAAGGTCTACAAGAACCTCTCCCAGTTTTGGGTGATTCAACTTTATTTTCATTTAGAAAGGCAATCTCAGTCGATGCCAAAACTTGTAGTGATGGTCAGTTGAAAGTAGCTCCATAGTGTATCTTTCAAACCATCTATCCTGGCATTGAAGCGTCTACTCCATTGGCTCTATTTGGTCAGGTAAAAACTAGTGACAACCCCATTCCACCCACAAAGTCACTGGAACACTCACAACCACGCTTGACCCAAGTGTCCCCAAGGTGCACTAAGCATGATTAGGTAGCGATCTTCTGAGGCTCATATCTCAGACCTTGTGAGAGGTATCAACAAAATGTTAAGGGATATAAGATTGTGTTGCTGAGGTATACAAAAACCTCTCTCAATTTTGGGGGATTTGACTTCATTTCTATTTGGCAAGGCAATCTTAGTCGATGCCAAAACTTGCAATGAGGGTTAGTTAAAAGTAGCTTCATAGTGTATCTTTCAAACCGTCTATCCTGGAATCAAACCGTCTATTCCATTAGCTCTGGTTGGCCAGGTAAATGCCAGTGACAAACCTATTCCACACACAGAGTCACTAGAATGCTCGCGACCATACTCGACCCAAGTGTCCCCAAGGTGCACTAAGCACGATTGGGAAATGATCTTTTGAGGCTCGTATCTCAAACCTCATGAGAGGTATTGACAAAGCTTCAAGGGCTATGGGATTGTGTTGTCAAGTTCTAAAAAAATCTCTCTCAATTTTAGGTGATTCGACTTCATTTCTGTTTGACAAGGCAATCTTAGTCGATGTCAAAACTTGCAATGAGGGTCAGTTAAAAGTAGCTTCATAGTGTATCTTTCAAACCATCCATACTAGAATTAAACCATCTATTCCATCATCTTGGTTTGGCCGGGTAAATGCCAGTGAAAAACCCATTCCACCCACAGAGTCACTGGAACGCTCGCGACCACGCTCGACCCAAGTGTCCCCAACGTGCACTAAGCACGATTGGGCAGCGATATTACGAGGCTCGTATCTCAGACCTCGTGAGAGGTATCAAAAAACTATCAGGGGCTACAAGATTGTGTTGTTGAGATCTACAAAAAAATCTCTCAGTTTTGGGTGGTTCGTCTTCATTTCTATTTGGCAAGGCAATCTTAGTCAATGCCAAAACTTGTAATGAGGGTCAGGTGAAAGTAGCTTTGTAGTGTATATTTCAAACCATCTGTCTTGGAATAAAATCATCTATTCTATCATCTCTGATTGGCTAGATAAACACCAGTGACAAACCCATTCCACCCAAGGAGTCACTGGAATGCTCATGACCATGCTTGACCCAAGTGTCCTTAAGGTGCACTAAGCAAGATTGGGTAGTGATCTTCCAAGGCTTGTATCTCAAACCTCGTGAAAGGTATCAAAAAACCATTAGGGGTTACATGATTGTGCTATCAAGGTATATAAAAACCTCTCTCAATTTTGGGTGATTTGACTTTGTTTCTGTTTGGCAAGGCAATCTCAGTCGATGCCAAAACTTGCAATGAGGGTCAGTTGAAAGTATCTTTGTAGTGTATCTTTCAGACATTCCATCCTGGAATCAAACCATCTATTCCATCAGCTTTGGTTGGCTAGGTAAATTCCACTGACATCCCCATTCCACCTATGGAGTCACTGGAATGCTCGCGACCATGCTCGACCCAAGTGTCCCCAAGGTGCACTAAGCACGATTGGGCAGTGATCTTCCAAAGCTCATATCTCAGACCTCGTGAGAGGTATTGACAAACCATCAGGGGCTATGGGATTGTGTTTTTGAGGTCTACAAAAATCTCTCCTATTTTTGGGCGATTCAACTTTGTTTACATTTGGAAAGACAATCTCAGTCGATGCCAAAACTTGCAATGAGGGTTAGTTGAAAGTAGCTTCATAGTGTCTCTTTCAAACGGTCTGTCCTGGCATCAAACCATTTGTTCCATCAGCTCTGGCTAGCTGAGTAAACTCTAGTGACAAACCTATTTCACCCACGGAGTCACTGGAATGCTCGCGACCACGCTTGACCCAAGTGTCCCCAAGGTGCACTAAGTACGATTGGGCAATGATCTTCTGAGGCTCGTATATCCGACCTCGTGAGAGGTATCCACAAAATACTAGGGGCTATGGGATTGTGTTGCTGAGGTCTACAACAACCTCTCCCGATTTTGGGTGATTCAACTTTTTTTGCATTTGGCAAGGCAATCTTAATCGATGCCAAAACTAGCAGTGAGGGTCACTTGAAAGTAGCTCCGTAGTGTATCTTTCAAACTGTCTATCTTGGCATCGAATAATCTATTCTATCTACTCCAGTTGGTTAGGTAAATGCTAGTGATAAATCAATTCCACCCATAGAGTCACTGAAACACTCATGACTACGCTCTATCCAAGTGTCCCCAAGGTATGTGACTGAGGACAACAAATTTTGAGCATGATGTTACAAAACAATGTGGGTTGAGTTTGACATATATTTTATAACTTGATAGAGGGTATCTAAAACACTTGTTATTTTTTGAAGTCTTTTGAAATTTTTTAGATAAAATAACCAAAAATAGCTACTGCTAAACTTTTTAGAGAAAACAACCAAAAATAGTCTAGAAGTTGATGTACTATTGAAGGAAGGATTTGGGTATTGTTACAAAACAGAGAATTTGAGTGATATCGGTAGTTTATTATATTTATTATAACAAATTCAAACAAATTGACATATAACTTGAACAAGATATAATTTAAATCATAATGATAATCAAATATAACTTCGAAATAAAACTTCAAGATATAACAATCATAATCATAGTCAAGATATAACTTCACCATTCAATTCCATATACATGAATAATAAATGTGTATATAAAAGATGACACAAATATAACATAAAAATGAAAAATGTTCTATATATAGAAAGTATCAAAAGTATCAAAAGTATCTCCATATACAAATATGGCACATGCCATTTCAAAATGTCTACAAAATCAATATTTAAAGGTGTACAATGTGTCATATATTCCATCTCAAAATGTGCCAAGTGGCATCTCTAAATGACCACAACTAAAACTACATCTTATGTCGTAGGAGATCATCAAAATGTAGCCTCTTTGAAGAACTATTTGGCTCTGATTGATCCAGTATCAAAAATGAGTTCAATCCCAAGTTAGATTACTTAGTTTATATGATTTGTACATACATATAATTCATAATTCAAACACTAATTTAATTATAAATTATAACTGAATACAAACATTTGTACTTGGTCTCTCGGTCACCTACCATGATCAGGTGTCCTAACATAAGTCTTTGGTAGCAAAGGGACAAGGCCACCAATACCACCTCCGACCTATAAATATATATTTGCAATAATGAGATTAGTAGAGTGGTGCAAGGGCCCAAGGTGCAACATAGAGTAATAAATTTACAAAATAGGATGATAGCATAATAATATTACAAATTGATTGAACTAAAATTAAAACTTACGTCCACCGATCTCTCCTCTGGAATAGTGGGTTGAGTCAACAAAGATATGAAAGATTCTCATGGGACCTCCCTCACACTGGGAGTAACCTATGAGAGTCAAAAAGATAGTCAATTATATATAAATGTACTTCATCATAACAACCCTGGTTACAAAATGCAAATGACAATATGTACAAATCTATGAACAATCGGGCTATCACTCTGAATAGAGATGCTTGTCAGCCTAGGCTCCTGAACCTGTGTTGGGACATCGTCAAGAGCCACACCCTATACAATAAAGTGCATGTAAAATATTTATTACTACACACAAGTGACATATATATGTATGCATAATTAATCTTAAATAATTAATTACCTTTCCTTTGTCAACACATGAAGAAGGAACCCCCTCATTCCCCCCACTGACATCAGCTGATATGTGCAAGAGTACAATAAGATGACAATATATTAGTAAATGTATGAATTTTATTGCTTTAATTGATAGAGATTTAAACATGTACACCAAATGATATAAAAAAACTAATGGGTATATAATTTATAATATACCGTATAGGTGTCAAGGCCAAATGAAATGACCGAAAGTGTGGATTCATCCACCTGTCTCAACTCCTCCTCTGTCATCGACTAAACATAAATGGACCAAATATATACACATAAGTGCATGCAGTCATTAAAACTAATCTAAAAAAATAAATTATTTTTAAATTAATTAAGTCATGTGACAAATTTATTTATAATGTTTACTCTTACCGTATCAACAGGAGTCCATGGCTCTGCATACCCCTCCTTAGCACTCTCATGCGACACACATGCTCTATGAGGTATTGCAGCCTCCGTAGTTGCGTCTCCTGTATCCTCCTCATTAATAACATACTAGTATGTATCAGCATCAGTAAGTGGTCTGAGGCACAAATTCTTACACATAATGCAAGTATGGCGCACACATACATGTGAACTGTTGCAAGATGTTGATGTGCCAGCATCATCCACACCAGTTGGTAACAATGACCTGGTCTGCGTGATCAACTGATCACTCAACATGTGAATGACCCTAATACTCTGTGAGGCAGCCTTTGCAATGATATCAGGATGCTACACTGGAGGAGGGGGTGTGACATCAATGGGGGGGACAAAGGTAGTGGCCTTTTTGCACTGAGAAAATAGCCTAGTCTGAGGAGCTCCTCTGCCTACAGCCATGTTGGGCCTCATGCTCCAATAATTGACTTTCTTACCAAGCACAAACTCAGCATACAAGTTTTTAGCTCCAAATTTCTATGGGGTGGTTTATCAAAAACCATCCACGAATGATCCTAAAACTGTGTACACATTACATCGTTTGTGCACCATTTTATTGATAATTTAGGCTTTTTGGTGTCAACTTTTAATCCGATTTTAGTATTCACAAAAAGGGAGGATATATCTTCTTTAGTTATATTAAGGGCCGCAACCCCATCATGGTCAAGCTCATCATCAAATTGGGCATGCATATCATCACGCCAATGAAGAGCAACATTATGTTGCCACATAAGTGTGTCAATATTTTTAACAATAGTATTTAGGGTGGCAAGCATGGGACCTAATGTAGGTATATTCTGATATGTGTTTTGGAAACCTCATATAGTGTTCAAATTATCTTGTGTCAAATCTTCTAAAGATCAAGGGTTTTGAAATGGGGGATTATTTTGGGGATTGTTATTTGGTGTGGGAGGGTTATTTTCTTCTTTGTTGTCAGCCATGCCTGATTAAATAAAAAATAAATATAAATTTCAATTTGATTTCATATATTATTAAAAAAATAAATGCAAAACCCTATTTCAACCAAAAAAACTACATTTAGCATCAAAATGAAATAAAATAATAAAAATATACAAAGAATTTACTTACCATATATATTGCAGAGTCAAATTTGTTGTTGAGGAAATCAAGTACCTGAAAAAACTGAGTATAGGATATATAGAGCCTTTTTACAAACCTAAACAATGAGAGAAATGAGAAACACGGGCCGCGGATTTTGATTTATGCCACTGGTTTTGGGTACCCGATGTATGTGGTAAATTTGGCCTTGTTAATCAACCATACACTTCAACATAGTCCTTATTCATCAGATACACAAAAGAATGAATATGAGGTTATTCATCTTGCTTGTCTGTATGATTTGACATGTTGCCTTCTATCCAGATGGGGTTTTGAAATAGCCCTCAGAACGAGAGTCTCACAACCATAGACCAATCTAGAATGAAGGATTTATGCTTCCATGAATGCAATGCAATGATTAATCTAGAAATGAAACATGAAAGATTAATCTAAATGATCCATTTAAACTA
>MU225953.1:363131-396029 GCA_018584345.1 Thuja plicata | reverse complement strand
ACACATTGATATATATATATATATATATATATATATATATATATATATATATATGAGCTCATCTTTTGGTATCATCACATGTGTCATGTTGTCTTTTATGAGATGTTTCCTATATGCTTAGATGTTGAGACGATTTAGAATGTATGTAAATGTATAAACATGTTTGGAATATATGTAAATGTATGAAATACACATGTTGATGTATGTATGTAGATGAAAATGCAATTATCAATGAGAATATTCAAATGCAATGTGTAGATGCTAATGAGTTGTGAATGTGTAATCTATATCATACTAACATCTCATGCAGGATGACGAATGCTAACCAAAAGAACATGTGAAGAATCAAGAGCGAGGATCGAACACTTGTGCAGTCATGATGAAACCAGGACAGTGAAGAAGAATTCCCTAATGTATGAACCTAGGAGAATGTAATGAAGAGAACATCAAATTGCTGCCACAATGCAAGTCTAGAATGAAAATGCAATCCTATGCTAGATGCAATATGAAAGTGCAATTCTAGGACATGGTTGTGAGACCCATCATAAAATCATCATCATTGAGAATTTTTGGAACATTGAAGTCGATACAACCCTTACTGGTGCCACAATGCAGCCATAAGGATATGAATATGACTTATCATCAGATAAAATGTAGGAAACAAACGTAAGCACCAGGGCACAAAAGCTAAGATGACCTGAATATTGTTTCCAGTTAATGTTGCAAGAGCACACCAATATCGAGGCATTCAAAGCCAAGATAACCATGAGTGCAAGCATGCATAAACAAATACAGTAATAATAAATAGATCAATAACAGGAAAGGAGATAGTACCGACCTCACCATGGCACACAAATAAACAAGAACGAGGGATGTGAGGCTTTTCCACCTTAATGCGGGAGCTCTTATCACATAAACCCTATTTATTTAACATTGCCGGATCATCGGGACTACACCAAAAAGCAGTAGACAAAGAACATATCAATGAAATCCATAAGAACAGACAACATACCAAGAAAGATTCAATCATAGCTCAGCCAGTTTCAAATTTTGTGAATGTATATGTGTATGAGGTGTTAAAAAACACCATTGTGCTTGTGAGTGCATTGTCTTTGATTATCATCGATAAATGTTTACGTTTGAGATATTCGATGTGTGTTGAAAAACATAGATGTGTCCAAAGATAGTGTTGAAAAACACTGGTTATGGTGGTGTTGAAAAACACCAGTTTGTGTCAGTAGCGAGTTGTCCTTCAGAAATGACAAGATTACTGACTCGGGTGTAAACCAAAGATGCGATCAGATTGGGGACTCGTGCCCCCAAGTAATGATGACTAACTTGACATATGTTGTGAGGCTAAACCAAAATTGATTACCCTCAAGTGTATGGTGTTGAATCAGTGTCAAGTCAGAAGGGTTCACAAAGGAACCAGAGTGTCACAAAAGTGACCGAAAGCTATGTACAAACTAAAGCAAAGAATCGTCAAGACTGAGTATCGATAGATAAAGTGTTTGAGTATAACTCCAACTATAATAGATGTGAGAAATATTAATAGAACAGAGAGAGTAGGCTGACACAGTGAGAACCACTGTGACTGACATGAGAGAGAGTCTCAAGTGGAGAGATTGTAGGACTAGCTAGACATCAGTAGGCAGACACAGTGAGAACCACTGGTGACTGATGTTAGGGAGATTCTCAAGGGGAGAGAACTAAGTATAAGAAAATTGACAGTAGGTATATGCAATGAGAACCACTGGTGACTGTCGCGAAGTAGATCCCAAAAGGTAATAGGATAGTGCCCCCTAGACCAGGAGGGTTGTCCTGAGAGTATGACCAGTTTCAATCCATGTAAGTTGGTGTCTTGATGGGAACTGAGAGCATGCAAAAAAGAAAATGCAAGTAGGAAAGTGGGAAAGTAGCAAAGCAAATGCATCAAGCAAAGTGGTGTTGCGATAGATATAGCAATGTGGAACAAGAGGCACCTGTTTACCAGGTTTTCACCTTCTTGGTAGAAATTTTTTTTTTGCTACCATGACGCCTGTTTGCCAGGTTTTCATCAATGACACCTTTTTCTCTTTTTCTCTTTTTTGTATTTGTCAATTTTTAATTTTTTATATTTTTGGAATATATGTTTTTTTGGAGATACATCAAAGTGCCTATTGCTAGGTTTTCACTATGATGAACATTTTTTCAGTTCTTTTTTTAGATTTTTAGAAATTTTTTAGGACTTTACTATATACATGAGCATACTGAAGATGTCTCAGCTGTAGAACCATTTCAGATGAAGAGCGTTGATGGGCTCCTTGAGTTGCTCCCCTTCAGTAGTAGAAATTTGATAGGTGCCCGACCCAAACACTATAGTGACAACATACGGACCAAGCCAATTTGGTTCAAATTTTCCTTTCTAGATCTGATGTTGTTGATTCTTAGGGTTCTCCCTCAGAATGAGGTCATTTGCTTGGAAATCCCTTGGTCTAACTTTCTTGTTATAGCTCTTGGACATCCTTTTCTGGTATGCTCTAAGGTGATCAAATGCCACTTGCCGAAATTCATCAAGTAGTTCTAGCTCTTGTAGCCAAGATATTTTATTATCTTCATAAGTAATGAGGCCTTTCAGGGAGACTCGCGGAGAAGGAATCTCAACCTCAATTGGTAACACAACATCTTCTCCATAAACCAAAGCATAGGGAGTAGCCCCTATTGGTGTTCTTATGCTTGTCTTGTATGCCCAGAGAGCTGGATTGATCCGGATATGCCAATCTCATCCAGATTTGTGCACTATGTGATGTAGGATTTTAAGGATTGTCTTATTGGATGCTTTCGCCTATCCATTACCCCAAGGATAATAGATGGAAGACCAATGCTGAGTAATTTTAAACTTAGAGCATAGCTCTGTCAAATCCTTGTTTTTGAATTGCCCTCTATTATCAGTGATTATTACCTAGGGTACACCATGCCTATAGATGATGTAGTTGAGAATGAACATAGCTACCAATTTTCCATTGGCAATGGTGAGAGGGACTACCTCCACCCACTTGGTAAAATAGTTTGTAGCTGTGATGATGAACTTATGTCCATTTGAGAATGAGTGATAAATCTAACCCACCAAGTCAAAGGCCCATTGTTGAAATGGCCAAAAAGTAATGAAGGGAATAAGCTCCTTGGCTGGAGCATGAATCAGATTACCATGTAGTTGACACTGTTTGCAAGACTTAGCAAACTATGTAGCTTCTTTTTCCATATCTGGCCAATAGTAACCAGCTCTAATAAATTTTCAGGCCAATGTCAGGCCATTAGAGTGAGACCCACAGACGCCTTCATGCACCTCTACTAACACACGTTTGGACTCATCGGGTTCTAAACACCTAAGGAGGGTACCATCTAGACCATGCCTATACAAGTCATTAGCTATGATGGAAAACCATGAAGTACTACATATTAAGTGATGTTTCTCATTCCAGGTGTAAGTGTCCAAAACAATCTGGTCACAAAGGTAGGAAAATATATGATGGTAGCGGGATGAGTCATGTCCAATGATAGAATAGATCATCCGGGATTTAAGGGAATCATAGGCTGGGTAGCATAACGTCTCCACTAGGAATTCATGTCAAAAATCATTTTTTGGCATTTATAGCATGTAAGCAAGAGTAGCCATGGCATCTGCTACTTTATTATCTGCCCTTGGTACTTGTTGAAATGTGATGTGAGAAAAATACTTTTTGAGGTCATCAACCAACCATTTATAAGGCACCAGCTTGTCATCCTTTCTCTAATAGATATCATTTACTTGATTCATGACTAACTATGAATCTCCAAGGAGATTGAGTTCATCTACTCGCCACTCAAGGGTGATCTTCATACCATTGATTAAGGATTCATACTCAGCAATATTGTTTGTACAAGGAAACAACATCTTATATTCTTTTGGTAAAGAGTAACTTTGAGGTGTAATGAACAGTATCCCAGCACATGACCCCTATTGAGTAAATGAACCATCAAAAAACATACTCCAGGATTGATGTGTGAGAAGTAATATGGACTCATCTAGGAATTCAATGTGCAATGGTTGATGATCTACTAGAGGTGCTTCTACCAATTGATCTTCAATTGCATGTCCCTTAATGGCCTTCCTTTCTACATACTCAATATCAAATTCACTGAGAAGCATGACCCATTTAGCTAGTCTACCCGTGAGGGTAGCTTTACTGAGCAAATATTTTAGAGGATCAATTTTAGCAATAAGGCATGTAGTGTGAGCCAACATATAGTGTCACAGTTTTTGTGAAGCAAATACCACTGCAAGGTAAGCCTTCTCTATAGCAGACTATTTTGTTTCATATGAGACCAGAGTTCTACTAATGTAATAGATAGCCCTTTCTTTGTTGTGTTGATCTTCTTGAGCCAATAGGATACCCAATGATGTATCCATAGCAAAGATGTAAAGTATGAGTGGCTTTCCATGAATAGGAGGCATCAAGATCGGTGAGTTTGCAAGGTACTATTTGATTTGTGTGAACCCTTCATCACATTCTTTGCTCCATTGGTAAGTGACACCCTTGTGTAAAGTTTTGGTGAATGGTTGAGACTTGTTCGCTAGTTGTGAGATAAAATGCCAGATAGACTGTAGTCGGCCTTGAAGCCCTCTCATTTGTCTGATATTCTTTGGTGGTGGCATTTCCATGATAGCTTGTACTTTCACAAGATCCACTTTGATGCCTTTTGCAGAGATGATATAACTAAGCAATTTTCCAGATGTTACACCAAATGCACATTTCTTAGGATTGAGCCTTAGACTAAATTGTTCCTTGTGATCTAGTATAGGACCTAGATCTGCAAGATATTTCTCTTGGTGCATGATCTTAGCTAGAGTGTCATCAACATAATACTCCATTATTTTGTGCATCATGTCATGAAATATGGTGGTGACAGCTCTTTGATATGTAGCACCAGCATTCTTGAGTCCAAAGGGCATGACATTCCAACAGAAAGTGCCCCATGCACATGTGTGAAAGAAGTTTTCTCTTGTTCCTCTGGCACGATATTTATATAGTTGTAGCCAGAGAAACCATCCATTAGTGAGTACATTTCATACCCTGCTGTCATATCTAAAATAATATCAATATTGGGCAATGAAAAGTCATCCTTAAGACATGCCAGATTCAAGTCTCTGAAGTCTGTGCAGAGTCAGATAGATTTATCATATTTTGATATTGGAACAATGTTAGAGATCAATTCTACATAGTCAATTACTCTGATAAATATAACCTTAAGAATTTTCTCCAATTCAGCTTTGACAAGTAGAGCCACATGTGGATGCATTTTTTGAAGCTTTTGCTTGACGGGCTTGACGCCTGGTGCAATGGACAAAAGGTGCATGATTAGATTAGGGTCTAATCCTGGCATGTCTTAATATTTCCATGCAAATTTTATCTTTTTACTCTAGAAGAATGTAGTGAATTCCTCTCTTTCTACCTTAGATAGTGATTGTGCTAAGTGAATAATCTGAGGTTCAACTTCTATACCCAAGTTGATTGGTTGAGCTGGTTCAATAAGCACAGATGATTATTCCTAGAAATGACTCAGAAGTGCATCAAGTATCTCATCCTCGGGTGCCTCAGAGAGGTTTTCACCCTTGGATACATCTTTTATTTTGACCTTTTTAGGCTCTGATACTACCACGATGTGGTTTTCACCATCAGAGCACCTATTTTTTCTTCTTTTGATTTTGTGACTAAGATACTTGATGTCAACCTCAGCCATGTTGATACTTTCTTCACTAGTGGAGGAAGTTATAGGTTTGACAATGTGGAGGTAATAGGCAAGAGCGTAATCATTATAGAATGTAAGGACTTCATTAGATGGGGATGTAGAGTGCCAGTCTATAAGCTTAGGATGGTGAAGTGAAAGAGAAGTGACAGATTCAAGTGCATTCATGGTATAATCATTGAAAGCATGGACAAGCAAGTCGAGACCTAAAGTGATATCATCTAGAGGTATATTTGAATTCCTTTGATTCCTATAAACTGTAGTAGATGACACATTAATAGCTATGGAGTTGGATTCATTTGAACTGACACTAGACCTTTCACCTACATCAAGAAGGTTTTTAGTTGTGTGAACTATATCTATATCCCTCTCAGAAGTGGCATATGATAAATCATCGAACTCATATTCATGAGAGTTTGTTTCATCATTGGATGTCATATCAAGAACATGAGTGAAATCAACCCTTTGTCCCCAGTTGGGATGAGTTCTACCTAGAACCTCTGCTATGGTCAAATGAGCACCTTTTGACCGAGGTACCTCATTAGTGTTTGTAGCATTAGCTCCTTCTTGTGTAGTGAGAAGTGACTGGGATTCTTGTTCAAACTATTCTTGAAAGTGTGGAGGTATGTATAAATCACCCTAATGACTGGGATTCATAGTTTGTATTTCTTTCCACTCCTCATAGGTTAATGGAGAAAGTGTAGTGGTGTCATCAGAATCGCTATTAGTTTCTATTATACTAACATGGGGTATAAAGTCATCTGGCTCAACAAAGAATGCTGCCAGGTCTAGAGGAATAGGACAAGGAAAACTATCCTCCTCAGAACTATCTTCAGATTCTTCATTTTTAGATGTTTCTTCAAGTATTGGTTTTTTATCTGATCGAGGTACAAAATTGTTTATCCCAAGTTGAAATGTGAGTTTCTTGAAGCCTATACCTATAGAGTCACATATTCTAGAACTAATAGCCTCAAGAGGTATGATCAATCCCTTATGATTCACACCTATAGGACCATTTCCTTTGTAGCCAAAATGTTGCATAATAGATAGACCTTTTCCATACTGCTCAGGTTTTATGTCACAAGGTGTAGTGTTATGTTCAGAGGTGTCTTCTCCTTTATAGATCCAAGCTTTGATAGCTCTATTTCAGCTTCTTCTTCTAATGGTATTGTGGCTTGTACAAAGGTACCACCATACTGTGTTGGAGGAGGAACCGTAGAGGGTTTAGTGCTCTCACTAGGTCTCCCAAAGGAATGTGGAGACAAAGGAAAAGATGTAACATATAGCACAGGTTCAATCTAATATCCTCCCATGTCAGTTTCTTTGAGTGTCAAACTCTTTTCTATTTCTTTTAATTTAGTCTCAAAGAGCTCAATAGATTCTTTGTTGGTAGGCAGAAAGATGTCAGCAGATTTTGTGAGGGCATTGCAATCATAATGTGTATTAGTGGGTATAGTCACTTTAGATCCTTGGAATGGGAACTTAATTCACTAATGGTACATTAAAGGGACAGCCTACATTTCGTGGATCCATGTCCTGCCTAACAGAATATTGTATGCCAAAGGAATGTCAACCACTTGAAAAATAACATCTCTTTCAACAGGACCAACCCTGATTGGCAACACAACTAGCCCCTTAGATTTATGTTCTTCTTCATCATAGGCCTTAATAGTAATCTTTTTGTAGGCATCAATGCAGTCTTCATCGTAGCCTAACTCAGTAAAGAAACTAGCAGAGAAAATATTGAGGCCAACACCATGATCTATGAGAACATGATGAACACACTTTGGACCAATCATGACTTCAATGTGCAGAGGGTTATTATGCGGGTGACTCAAAGAATGGTTGTCTTCCTCAGAGAAAGACAAGTAATGGAAGGAGGTCAAGTGACCTACCATGGATTGAAACCGGTTGAGATCAAGATCTTTTGGGACATTTTCCTTTGTGAGAGATTTGTCCAGGATTTCCCTGTGAGCAGGGGAGATTTTTAGCATCTCAAAAATAGTGATCTAGGCATTAGTATGTTGCAATTGATCGAGAATGCTGTAATTGGAAGCATTAGATGAGAAACCCAATTTTGGATTCTTTTGGCAGAACCAACATTAGCTTTGTCTGAAGGTTGAGTTGATGTAGACATAGAAGGCTCAGGGCCTTTGAGGATGATCTTAGTGTGAGATCAAGTGACAACATTAGCACTGACCTGAGGCCATTCTTGTTTGGAATACTGAGGCATAGACCCTCGCTAAATGAAAGGTGTTTTGGGCTTGGGAGTATCTTCCCTTCTCTTGAGAATGATGACGTTATAGTATTCAGTATCAATAGGTTCAACCATATTAATGACATTATCATTATTGGTGTATGTATAATTGACCTTGGCATCAGTATTTTTGCCTTTAGATGATTCACATTTTCCATGAGGAGGAAATGGGTCTTTGAAATCTTGGTGATCAGAGTTCTTGTTGTGACCTCCCACAACAATAACCTCACTATCGATGAGATCCTAGATTTTATGCGGTAATTTAAGACAAGTAGCTATTTTATGACCTTTGTTTTGGTGAAAATCACAATAAGCAGATTCATTCCACCAAGATTGGTTGCGAATCATAAGGTCATGAATTATCTAGTGGAGTGAGTAAATGGTTGTCCAAAAGAGTCTTGTAAACCACATCAAGAGGTTCTCCTAAAGGAGTGAACTAACACTTGGGTCTAGGAGCCCAAGGTTTAGATCCAAAAAATTATGAAGTACTCGGTTTGGAATCTGCCGCAGCCTGTTCAGTGGCTTTGGCTACTTGCATTGTGGTAGTGAGATCAAAGGAAGCCTTGGAAGGCTTGGGAGTCACATTATCTACAACTCCATCTGTGAGGCCTCACCCCAACCCATCATAGCTTTACTTCTTGATCACACTTTGATACTTTGTGTTTTGATACATTGATACACTTTTTGATTATCCTGACAGAGACTCATGATATGATGTTATGATGATTATATTGTGTGGATTACATTGTGATATGGATTCGACCTAGAATAGGTGGTTGATTTTGATTATATATGTTTAGATTAGTGAATTGATGAGAAGACCGAATCATGATTAGACTTGACTATTTCATGGATGATATGTCATGATGATTAAGGAATTTTTATGTTTTAAACATTTCTGTATGAAAATTTTAATTAGGGACTTAATTCTGCTTATTGATTAATGTTGCTAATTATCAATTAAAAATGTATATTACATGTGATTTTATCATCTTGGACTACTGATGCTCAAAGTTTAGTGTGTAGGAAAGGGAACCATAGAATTTTTTGGAGAATCAGGGCTAAACACATGTGAATTGAGTAAGCCAAGGTTTAATCCAATAAGGGGTTGAAACCCCATATTAATGTGATCCTTGTTGTAAATGTAATATGAATGTGTGTTAATAGTTTAAAATTTATGTTGTTTGGACATGTCATTGTGAATGTGATGTGTACCTTGTTTACTGTCACTTGATACTTATGTTGTCTATGTGGATGGTGACATATCAATTAGGGCTTGGGCAAGTATCACCTAACCTTACATGATATTATATTAACCCCACTTGCATATAGATGCCTTCTAGGCCGGATCACATCTAGTTGGAACTCGGATTTGAACTTTAGGGGCACCTTAGAGGGGTTAAAAGTGACCCTAGAGTGTATATTTGACCTAAATTAGTTAACCCTAAGGGATTACCTTGGGTTGGGCCTAATTTTTACCTATGAGAGAAATCTAGGTCACCATTATGACTCTCCAAAATGCCTACTTTTTAAAAGTGGAGAAAATAGAGATAGCCTCATGCATCTAACTTGTCCCACACTCCTTGCTAAATTCACAATTAAGAGGGGAGACAAAAGGCTAGTTGTCATATCTCATTAATTGCTAGGTCATGAGTATAGTTTTGGGGGTCTTTTTAGGGGGTTTTAGGAGACTTAGTGGGTGTTCACCCACTCTCTAATTTTAGAGACAATTATGGTTTTGGAAGGAGGAAGGATAAGGATTTGGGCTCTTCTAAAGTTTTATTTTTCCATAACACATTTGGAAAGTTGGTTTCCCTTGCCATTAAGTGCTTGTTTTGTTGCAAGAAGATTTGGATGTTATTGTTTTATGGATATGAAATCTTGTATGGAATTTATAAATGTAATCTTGTATAGTATTGTAGTATGTAAATTTTATTGTCATATGTTGGGTTGGGAATGCATTTAGATTTTTTTATCAATTCTTATTCTTTTGGATTGGGAGTGTTATTCATGGGTGTTAAGGCATTACTCACCCTTTGGGAAGGGAAGAAGTGGCCTTGGGTGAAGGGATTAGTTGGGCTCTCCATTGTAGTAAGAGTCTCTTCTCTTGGAGAAGAGGGATAATTTCATGGAGTATGAGCTTCATGAAGCCATGTTGCAAATATTATATTTTGGCATAGAAATGGCCAATATGTATATGGAAGCAATGTCAATGTAGCCTTGAAGAGGCATGGAAAACTCTTATTGAGAAATTTAGAAATTGTAATGGCATTCTCCTCCTTAGAAAAGCCCACCTTTACCCTACTTTAATGAGTTTGTAAAACTCAGTTGTGAGACCTTGGTTGGGATTTTATTATTATTTTTGTGCATATAGAATGTTTGTGAGAATTTGGATGTGAAATATTGTTTATCCTTGGTTCTCCAAGCTCGGGAGTGGCCTCCTTGAGGCCTTGGTTGGGAGGTGAGCTTTCCATGGTTTCACCTCTTGAAATTTTTAGGTTTTTGAAGTCATGAAGATGGTGAAAGAAGCTTCAAAAAAAATTCCTATTTGGGGGTATTTTTGTGTAAGCAACTTCAATGTTGCATAGTCACTCATTGTATTGAAATTCATTCTTGTTGATTGTTGTAATGTTCATGTTTGAAGCTTTTCAAGCTAGATGTGGAGAGATCTCCTTCTTTAGGTAATGATTCATTAAAGGAAAATATGTTGTATACCATCCAAGTATTGTGTATATCTATCATCTTGAAGATGTTGAAATGTAGATTGTAAGATTACTATGATGTAAAAGACATAATCTTTAGTTCATGAATATTACATTTTAATTCCTAAAATAAAAGAATTTAATCATCCATGTATAGAAGGATACGCAATATTGAAAGAGAAGAACAATATTATAGTTTCATTTCCTACAATTTTAAGAAATTTTGCATCTTGAAACCTCCTTAGATTCAACTCTCTTTAAACCAAAAAATCTCCATCTCTATTGCAACTCTTGAGAGAAAGAAACATCCTTGCTATCAATAATAAATCAACTAGTAGTATGATAATATAAAAATCAGCTAATATCATTAGTCTTCTTAGTATATTGCCTTATAAATCAATCTTAATGCACACTATGATCCTTTGTAAAATTGAACCAAGTAAATTAAAATGGAAGAGCTTATATCAAACAAAGCCCATAGCATTTTTCAGATTTAGAGTAAAAAAACTCTCTGAAATTTGTATGAGAAATGAAATATTCTCCTTTCCACAAAGAATATTCCTTTTTCAATGTGTTTTCCCTCTAATCAAATTCGTAATCAAATTTCATTAGCATAACCATGTGATTTAACCCTTAATCCAAGATAAACTCACCTTGTTCTTACCCTTTTCCCTGGGCCCCACCTTAACCTCTTACCTTTTTGCTTAAACATTTGATTATGATAAGTTATAAAAAAAAATCACTTTGTTAAAGGGATGCACTACTTGGTAGTGGCGCCACCTTCCTTGTTGTCCACTTTTCCCTAAACTTCTAACATGTCCTATGTCTTGCAACCCAAGTCAACTCTCCCCCATTCGAATTTACCTTGGGAGGATGAGAAAATCATTGGTGGGTCCCAGCAAATCCCATCACCCTGCTTTTTAAAGGAAGTGTGCCACCTTGCTTTCCTCTTCATTGCTTAGGAAATTCTTCATTGCTTGTGAAATTCCTTGGGGAGGATAGGGTAGTTAGGTGGTGGGCCCTCCCTAGGCAAGTCAACAGGCCTACACACTCCCCATTGTAGTACGACCCCCAATGCACTTTGGAATTGTAATGTTAAGGTAATAAGTTAGTGGATAGTTAGGGTTAGTAGTTTATTAGATAGTTAGGGTAGATTAGCAAGTAATTAGTAGATAATTAAGTTAGTAAATGAGTTCTTATTCCCTTTTGTTTTAATCATTAATATTGTAGTGTCTTAGGTATATATAAACTAATTCTTTTTGATGTAGCATAATTCATTAGGTAGATAACTTTAGTGTTTTAATTTTAATTGGTATTGGAACCATTTAGTGTATTAAACATATTTTAATTTTAATTGGTATTGGAACCATTTATCAATATAATAGTTAATCATTTTAAATGGGTACTTAGCATTATTTGTTTAGGTTAATTTATAATTGTGAGATTTGTGAATCTAATTATTAGGGATCTTTGTCTAAAGTATTGATTAGTCTATTAGAAAGACAGATTTACTCAATTGATTCAATTGTAATTAATGTTAAATTTTAATTTATTATCAAAATAAAGGGGGATTATATTGCTCTTGTGTTCAAGGGGTTAGGGGTTATGCTTGATTTTAATTAAAAGTTAATTTATATTTTGAATTAGAGGATATTTCAAATGTCTAATAAAAAGGTTAATTTAAAGTTGTATGTTAGGAATTGGTGGATTAGTAATGCACGTGTTTTCATCATAGGGGAATAATTTTATTAATGATGTTAGTAGGTTAGGAAATCAGATTTGTTTTCAGCTATTGGATTTTAATTAATAGTTGTTTGATATAGTGAAATTATTATTCAATTTTAATCTTGTCAATTATTAAATATTTTATGTATGTTATTTAATAGGGAGTAGAATATTAATTTAACTGAGCTTGAGCTAGTAGTTATTGTTAACTAGAACTAGACTTGAATTGATTAAGTTGTGATCTAGGTTAAAAGTTAAGTAAGCATTAGGGCAACCTAGATCAACATATGTTCATAACCACTAACTACCATCATGATTCTAAATATGGAATCAGAGTTATGTCAACTTGAATTGAGTATTCATATAACCCGTGGAACAAGTTGATACCCAATTCTGTATCTATTGTGTCATGACCCTATTTTTGTCTGTGTATATATCTTGTAACTCAAAGTTTAACTCTACCTTCCTATCACCCTTCCAACACAACTATTTTTAGTCATACATACTTATGTGTTTTAAAAAAAAAAAATTGTGTGTGTGTTTTGCCCTATTTTTGGGCATAACATTTTGGTATCAGAGCCAGTGTTTCGACACTAGGAACCTAACCCATTGCTTTTCAACTCATTCAAAACTTAAATCATTATGTAGGATGCCTATGGTCACTAGAGCTAACCTACGAGGCAGAGGTCATAGGGCTCCCAGTGTGGGGGTAGGATAGGAGGATCCACCACCACCTCCACCACCTCCAAACCCTAACTAGGATAATATGGATGTTCTCAAAAGTCAAATTGGGGTGATCTAGCAGAGACTACCACCCATAGTTCAATAGTAGATTCCTGAAGGGAAAGCACATGTTTCAGAGAATGATAGAACAGTTAGCAGAGAGAGGAGTAGGAGTCCCCCACCCAGGTCTATTGAGAGTCATAATGAGCAGGAGGGTGAGTCAGTTCCTCAGGTTGTAATACCATGCAAGCATGAGATACGTTCTAGGGAGAGACCCCCTAGAGGTTTTGGAGATGAAATTTAAGAGTTATTACAACTCCAACCACCCTTGTTTTGGTATCCATTGATGTTTCAGTAGCAAAGGCCTGGTTACAAAGTTTATGATGATGTTTTGGATTGCGCCCTTATGGGAGTAATCTAAAGGTATGACTTGCAGTCTATCTCCTATGGGAGAAGGCTTCCACTTGGTGGGAGCAGGAGGTGTCCATAGGTGGAGTGAGTATTGACACACTCACTTGGGAGACTTTTGTGGCCCGTTTCCATGAGAGATATCTCTCTAAGCATTTCAAATAGAGACAGATAGAGAAGTTCCATGATCTCTAGTAGAGGGGCCTCATAGTGAACTAGTATGAGAGTCAATTTCTTGAGCTCCTTCTATATGTTGATTACATGAAGGACAAGAAACTGCATAATAACCATTTCATTAAGGGGCTTAATATGTCTCTTCAGAGCATAGTATGCCTAGAATTCCCTACCACGTTCAGAGGGGCAGTTGAGATGACATTTATAGCCAAGGATATTTGTACTAGATAGGAGTCTCAGGATCGGTCCCAGCACTGAAACCCCTCTTCCCAACAGTCTCAGCAATAAAGATCCCAGTAGAATTCTAGACAGAGGTAGTCACAGGGTTATCAGGGCTCTAAGCCCAAAGAGTGGTAGTCTCAGGACCCTAGACAAGATCATAGGACACAGACCCCTCAAACATAGCCAGCTAGGACTGAGCAGTCCTCTAGGGGTAGATATAGTGATTCTAGTAGGACCAGAGGGTCACAGTAGCCTAGGACATAGGGAGTGTAGATTCAAACCCAAGGGCCACATTACACTTGCGATGGTATGGTTCATTTAGCGAGAGAGTGCCCATAGGGACAGTCAGCTAGTGGTCAGAAAGGGGCTACCTCAGAGCCTACAGTTGGAGATATGGGTAGATCCCATAGAGTTTTCGTACTGGTTGATAACCGCCAGGTTGAGCACCAGGCCATGGTCATAGAGGCTACAGGTGGAGTCAGATGGACAGCTAGCACTGGAGCCCATTCATATTATAGATTGACGAACCCTTGCGCTTTGAGGCCAAGAGATGGACTAGGTTAAGGTCCATTAGGATTGTTATGATGAGGTCACGGCTTCATGGGAGGATGCAGCGTAAATGAGATCTCAATACCCATATCTTTTTTATGAACTCCTGGAGGAAGTTCATGCCTAGTGGGGGAGGATGTGAGGCCTCACCCTAAACCATCATAGCTTTACTGCTCGATCACACTTTGATACTTTGTATTTTGATATATTAATACACTTTTTTATTATCCTGATAGAGACTCATGATATTATGTTATGATGATTATATTGTGTGGATTACATTGTGATATGGATTAGACCTAGAACAGGTGGTTGATTTTGATTATATATGTTTAGATCAGTGGATTGATGAGAAGACCGAATCATGATTAGACTTGACCATTTCATGGATGTTATGTCATGATGATTAAGGAATTTTTATGTTTTGAACATTTCTGTATGAAAATTTTAATTAGGGACTTAATTCTTCCTATTGATTAATGTTGCTAATTATTAATTGAAAATTTATATTACATGTGATTTTATCATCTTGGACTACTGATGCTCAAATTTTAGTGTGCAGGAAAGGGAACCATGGAATTTTTTGAAGAATCAAGGCTAAACACATGTGAATTGAGTAAGCCAAGGTTTAATCCAATAAGGGGTTGAAACCTCATTGTAATGTGATCCTTGTTGTAAATGTAATCTGAATGTGATTTAATAGTTTAAAATTTATGTTGTTCTTTAGACATGTCATTGTGAATGTGATGTGTACCTTGTTTGGTGTCACTTGACACTTGTGTTTTCCATGTGGATGGTGACATATCAATTAGGGCTTGGGCAAGTATCACCTAACATTACATGATATTATATTAACCCCACTTACATATAGATGCCTTGTAGGGATCACATCTAGTTGGAACTCAGATTTGAATTTTAGGGGTACCTTAGAGGGGTTAAAAGTGACTCTAGAGTGTATATTTGACCTAAATTAGTTAACCCTAAGAGAGTACCTTTAGTTGGGCATATTTTTTACCTATGAGAGAAACCTAGGTCACCATTATGACTCTCCAAAATGCCTACTTTTCAAAAGTGAAAAAAATAGAGATGGCCACATGCATCTAACTTGTCCCACACTCCTTGCTAAACTCACAATTAAGAGGGGAGACAAAAGGCTAGTTGTCATATCTCATTAATTACTAGGTCATGAGTATAATTTTGGGGGTCTTTTTAGGGGGTTTTGGGAGACTTAGTGGGTGTTCACCCACTCTCTAATTTTAGAGACAATTAGGGTTTTGGAAAGAGGAAGAATAAGGATTTGGGCTCTTCTCAAGTTTTATTTTTCCATAACACATTTGGAAGGTTGGTTTCCCTTGCCATGAAGTTCTTATTTTGTTGCAAGAAGATTTGGATGTTATTATTTTATGAATATGAAATCTTGTATAGGATTTATGTATGTAATCTTGTATAGTGTTGTAGTATGTAAATTTTGTTATCATGTGTTGGGTTGGGAATGCATTTGGATTTTTGTATCAATTCTTGTTCTTTTAGATTGGGAGTGTTTTTCATGGGAGTTAAGGCATTACTCACCCTTTGGGAAGGGAAGAAGTGGCTTTGGGTGAAGGGGTTAGTAGGGCTCTCCATTGTAGTAAGAGTCTCTTCTCTTGGAGAAGACGAAAATTTTTATGGAGTATGAGCTCTATGAAGCCATGTTAGAAATATTGTATTTTGGCAAAGAAATGGACAATGTGTATATGAAAGCAATGTCAATGTAGCCTTGGAGAGGCATGGAAAACCCTTGTTGAGAAATTTAGAAATTGTAATGGCATTCTCCTCCTTGAAAAATCTCACCTTCACCCTACTTCAATGAGTTTTTAAATCTCATTTGTGAGACCTTGGTTGGGAGTTTATTATTATTTTTGTGCATATAAAATGTTTGTAAGAATTTAGATGTGAAATATTGTTTAGCCTTGGTTCTCCAAGCTCGGGGGTGGCCTCCTTGAGGCCTTGGTTGGGACGTGAGCTTCCCATGGTTTCCCCTCTTAAAATTTGCATGTTTTTATAGTCATGAAGATGGTGAATGAAGGTTGAAAGAAATCCCTATTTGGAGGTAGTTGTGTGTAAGCAACTTCAATGTTGCATAGTCACTCATTATATTAAAATTCATTCTTGTTGATTGTTGTAATGTTCATGTTTGAATCTTTTCAAGCTAGATTTGGAAAGATCTCCTTCTTTAGGTAATGATTCATTAAAGGAAAATATGTTGTATACCATCCAAGTATTGTGTAGATCTATCATCTTAAAGATGTTGAAATGTATATTGTAAGATTATCATGATGTAAAAAATAGAATCTTTAGTTCATGAATATTGCATTTTAATTCCTAAAAGAAAAGAAGTTAATCATCCATGTATAGAAGGATACCCAATATTGAAAGAGAAGAACAATATTATAGTTTCATTCCCTACAATCTTAAAGAATTTTGCATCTTGAAACCTCCATAGATTCAACTCTCTTCAAACAAAAAATCTCTATTTCTATTGCAACTCTTGAGAAAAAGAAACATCCTTGCTATCAATAATAAATCAACTAGTAGTATGATAATATAGAAATCAGCTAATATCATTAGTCTTCTTAGTGTATTGCCTTATAAATCAATCTTAATGCACACTATGATCCTTTGCAAAATTGAGCCAAGTAAATTAAAATGGAAGAGCTTATATCAAACAAAGCCCATAGCATTTTTCATATTTAGAGAAAAAAAGCTCTCTAGAATTTGTATGGAAAAGAAAATATTCTCCTTACCACAGAGAATATTACTTTCCCAATGTGCTTTCCTTCTAATCAAATTTGTAATCAAATTTCATTAGCATAACCATGTGATTTAACCCTTAATCAAAGATAAACTCACCTTGTTCTTACCCTTTTATCTGGGCCCCACCTTAACCTCTTACCTTTTTGCTTAAACATTTGATTGTGCTAAGTTTTTAAAAAAAAAAAAAACTTTGTTAAAGGGTTGCACTACTTGGTAGTGGTGCCACCTTCCTTGCTGTCCACTTTCCCCTATACTTCTGACATGTCCTATGTCTTGCAACCCAAGTCAACTCTCCCCCATTTGAATTTATCTTGGGAGGATGAGAAAATCAATGGTGGGTCTTAGCAAATCCCATCACTCTCCTTTCTAAAGAAAGTGTGCCACCTTGTTGTCCTCTTCATTTCTTGTGAAATTCTTCATTGCTTGTGAAATTCCTTGGGGAGGATGGGGTAGTTAGGTGGTGGGCCCTCCCCAGGCAAGTCAACAGACCTGCACACTCCCCATTGTAGTATGACCCCTAATGCACTTTGGAATTGTAATGTTAAGGTAATAAGTTAGTGGATAGTTAGGGTTAGTAGTTTATTAGATAGTTAGGGTAGATTAGCAAGTAATTAGTAGATAATTAAGTTAGTAAATGGGTTCTTATTCCCTTTTTTTTTAATCATTAATTTTGTATTATTTTTAGGTATATATAAACTAATTCTTTTTTATGTAGCATAATTCATTAGGTAGATAACTTTAGTGTTTTAATTTTAATTGGTATTGGAACCATTTAGTGTATTAAACATGTTTTAATTTTAATTGGTATTGGAACCATTTATCAATATAATAGTTAATCATTTTAAATGGGTACTTAGCATTACTTGTTTAGGTTAATTTATAATTGTGAGATTTGTGAATCTAATTATTAGGGATCTTTGTCTAAAGTATTGATTAGTCTATTAGATAGACAGATTTGCTCAATTGATTCAATTGTATAGTTAATATTAAATTTTAATTTATTATCAAAATAAAGGGGGATTATATTGCTCTTGTGTTCAAGGGGTTAGGGGTTATGCTTGATTTCAATTAAAATTTAATTTAAATTTTGAATTAGAGGATATTTCAAATGTTTAATAACAAGGTTAATTTAAAGTTGTATGTTAGAAATTGATGGATTAGGAATGCACGTGTTTTCATCATAGGGGAATAATTTTATTAATGATGTTAGTAGGTTAAGAAATCAGATTTGTTTTCAGCTATTGAATTTTAATTAATAGTTGTTTTGTATAGTGAAATTATTATTCAATTTTAATCTTGTCAATTGTTAAATGTTTCATGTATGTTGTTTAATAGGGAGTAGAATATTAATCTGACAGGGCTTGAGCTAGTAGTTAATGTTAACTGGAAGTAGACTTGAATGGATTAAGTTGTGATCTAGGTTAAAAGTTAAGTAAGCATTAGGGCAATCTAGATCAGCGTATGTTCATAACCACTAACTACCATTATGATTCTAAACATGAAATCAGAGTTAGATCAACCTGAGTTGAGTATTCATATAACCCGTGGAGCACATTGATACCCAATTCTGCATATGTTGTGTCATGACCCTATTTCAGTCTGCGTATATATCTTGTAACTCGAAGGTTAACTCTACCTTTCTATCACCCTTCCAACGCAACCATTGTTAGTCATACATACTTATGCGTTTAAAAAAAAAAAAAATTGTGTGTATTGCCCTAGTTTTGGGCATGACACCATCATTCACAACATTTTGGTTCTTGTTGGGAAATTTGGGTTTATCTTTTCTTGAGGAGGAAGACCCTTGTTTATTTTCCTTGTGTAAGGTCAATTCTCCTTTCTTGATCATAAATGTCTCAATTCTCACAGCTTGTTTAATCATATCATCGAAGGTTAGAGGAGCTTGCAGCTATATTGATACCCAAAGTTGGGGAGAAGATTGTCGAGAAAGATGTCCAACTTTTTAGATTCGGGTATCTTGCGAGAATATCATGTATAAAGTTGTCACCATCTCTGGAGAAATGCCAAGAAGGATTCCCAATGATTTTTTTTCAAGTTGCAAAGATCTTGGATATGAACCGGATGTTGGATGTTGTGAGGATAGTGTTGTAGAAATAAATTGGCAATTTTGTCAAAAAATTTGATGCTAGTTGGTAATCTAGAAAACCATTCCATAGCCAACCCTCCCAAACTATGTGGGCGCATGAGGTAGGTAGTATCATGTATAAACTCCATAGAGAGGGCACCAAACTCTCTCAAATGATCTTGGGGGTCAGATGTACCCAAGTATTTATCGTATTTGGGGTGTTCAACTCCTTTGGGAAAAGGAGGCATGCATAGACTCTTATCAAATAGGAATGGAGAAATGCTATCTAGTGTGAATTGAGTGGTCGGTTTGTCTTTTTCCTTCATGAGTTGAAGGAGCTGCTCTTGCATGCCTTGCATTTGCTTTTGCAAGCGGGAGTTTTCATTTTCTTCCTCTTTCTCAACAAGTGTCTCTATCTTGTAATCAGAGGGAAGTTTGGCACCTTGGGTGGCTAATTCGAGAAGGTATTTCTCCTTCTCTTATTTCATTATGACTACCATCATTCTCATGAAATTTTTATTATTGCGAGCATCTAAGATATCACCTTGGGTTATTTCTTTTTCTTCATCAGGGGGAGGGTCTTGAAAAGTGTATTTACCCCTAGTTTTAGAGAGATCGTCTCTGCTATGTTCACTTGATTGGTCATGATCTACCATCTTGCTAGAATGCAAGTGTTCAAAGTTTAAAGACTCGTTATGAGAAATTTGAGTGTTTTCATAATTTGGTTCCTCTTGGAACAAAGGATTTTGAAGCTGACTAAAATCCAATGGAAATGACCATTTGATGTAAGGTCTAAGTACCAGAGAAGGACATCGAGATGATTCCTCACTAGATGTAGCTAGCAATGGTGTGGAAAGCACATATTCATCTTGATTGATTGAAAGGAATGTTCTGCCACTACAAGTTGTAACAGTCATAGAAAAAGATTGTACAAGGGATGTGAACTAGGACCAAACTTGAAACTATCTCAAAGTAAATGCATAGAAAGTGCCAAAAGGCGAAGTATCCTTGGTGCAAATCGTTAGAGATGAGGCTAGAACAGTCAAGAGATGACTATTGCAACATAAGGCATGACAAAATAGTAGAAATAGACCAAAAGATATGAGACAAGACCAGTTTAAGCAAGAATCATGTAATCCTCAACCCAAGAAACCAAGTTTTTGATTGTGTGAAGATAGAAGGCAGATAAAAAAACCCAGATCAAAGACCATATTTGATAGAAGTATGCTTGATAGATAGGAATTAGCTCGCTATTTTGAAAAAAATCTTCAGACTCACGTGAAGAAGTGCATTCTCGTGCAAAGATTCTCAGAGACACACGTGAAACTATGCAGTCCCGCACAAAGAATAATGCCAGACTGGTAAAAAAAGATGTGAATAGAATAACAACAAGATTGTGAAATATTGTGTGACGATTGCCAGCATGTCGCGTGAAGATTCTCAGATAATGATATGAAGTTTGGCAGAATGTCACGTGAAACTATGCAATTTTGACAAATGAAAGTCTATAGAATTAGACAGTTAAGACCAGATTGCATTTTCCAAGATAAAATCATGCTATTTTTTGACAGATAGTTTGAGTTATAGATTGTTTTGGACATGTTCAAGTTTGATAGTTTGTGTGTTTTGACGATCGTTTTGATTGTTCAAATGATACACCCACGCAAAACATATTAAACAGAATGTTTGTAGTACCAGAATAGAAACATCATAATCCTAGGATAGCCAAGACAGTATCTGTTGAATCCCCACTTGAACTGAAGTTTAGCTATGCCTACTCTTAGAGGATAACTTAGAAGCTTGGAGGCACGGGCTCCTCCTTACATGTGCACTCACTTCTCAGGCACACCAAGCTTCAAACCCCAAAGGAATTGCTTCCTAAAGGGTTGTTATCTCTACTAAGAGTTGTAAGAGTCTGGGGTGTCTTAGTTGGTCTCTAACCTTCCGCGCCAATAGATAAAGAGTTTTTGGAAACTAGAACAATAATTTATAGTAAGGACATCCGTTCAAGTGGTTGTGATCAAGTCATTTTCCCAATTAAGGGTGCTCTCCCAATCCTTTCAAAGCAAAGCTTTCACCATAATGATGTTGGGACTTTAACACACCACTAGGGTACTGGAGGAGATTTTGGTAGCCATAGCGAATTCACACCTTTCTATTGTGACATTAATCACAATTGCATTTTTTGTATACTGGTTCAGAAGGGCTTGGCTTTAGCCTGTTACCGGTTGGGCATCCACTCTCACTGGCTCTACTAAATCTCTCGAAAGGTAGCCACTCTAGAAGAATCACATAAATTTCTCTTACACCCAAGATCTATAAAGGCGAGGGGAGAGGATAAATTCATGTAGTTCTTGAAATTACAATCTAGAAAACACTTCAATCACACAAGACAATGATCCATTTTAAGCACCAACCAAAGTGTGTTCTAACTACTAAAAATAGACATGAGAATTTGTGAAAACACGCAAAGTCTTTGACAAACGTCCTGCAATAAACATATTAGTAGTTTGTAATGATTTTCTTCATTTTAGCATCCTACAATAAACACATTAGAAGTTTATGATTTATTTCTTTATCTCAGCATCCTGCAAACCATTATTAAGCTGTTTCAGAAGATAAAATTAGAGAAACACAGATGTCAAAAAATAATAGATGGTTAGAAAAATGAGACAAGAAATATCAAATAAAAGCTCTGGTATGGAATTTGGCATGATGATTCATCCCATTTCACACGAAGAAATACAGAAATCCCCCCGAAGAACTAGAAAGTTCGCACGAGATGCTCTAAAAGTTTACGTGGCATTGAAATAGAGCAATACAGAAGTACGGAAAGAATGCAGAAAAATGAAAAAAAGTGTAATGAAATGGGGCCAGAACATATTACCTCGGGCCCCATGGTGGGTGCCAAAAATGTATGTGGTAAATTTATCCTTGTTAATCAACCATACACTTCAACATAGTTCTTATTTATCAGATACACACAAGAATGAATATGAGGTTATTCATCTTTCCTGTCTGTATGATTTGACATGTTGCCTTATATCCAGACGGGGTTTCAAAATAGCTCTCAGAATGAGAGTCTCACAACCATAGACCAATCTAGAATGAAGGATTTATGCTTCCATGAATGCAATGCAATGATTAATCTAGAAATGAAACATGCAAGATTAATCTAAATGGTCCATTTAAACTAGAAATGAGATTAAAACTATGCCATGATTTCAATGAGATTATTCTAAAAATTGAAATTAATCTATTGAAAAATGAGATTATTCTATATGAGATTATTAACTAAGAATGTAGCAACAATTCAGTATTCTAACAATGCATATGACTAGAAATTTAGAAAGGGGTTTGAATGAGAGATGAGAGTTCTTTTATAGACTCAGAGGTGATCAGAATAGAAAGTTTCCTTCTTGAAATAAAACAGATAGAAAAGTCAGTTTAAAATAGAAAGATTTCTTTAAAAGAAAATAATAAATTGTTTTTCCTTTGCTTTAACTATTTTCTTTCTTTGATTTTAACTATTTTATTTATGATTTTAACTATTTTCTTTCTCTTTAAAGCACAATTAATTCAAAACTTCTATTTCTGAATAGGAGAGAAGATTTAACTAAATAAATAGATATGACCTCATAAATGTGTTTTTCTCAATTATCTGAATAATTAAATTCAATTATTGAAATGAGGATATTTATTTAATAATTAAATATTATTTAATTCTTTTTTATGTGTTTTAGCTAAAAGGGGTGAATTTAATTAAAGTGCTAGGACTTTATAATTAAATTAATTCAATCATAGGGTTTGTTTAGCCAATAGATTTTAGGAATTAAATATAATGTATGATTAATACAAATTTAAGATTTTCTGCATTTGACACTTAGGTCAAGTAGAGTCAGTCAAAACTCAGAATTACCTAGTACAATAGGACTTTGATGATTCAGAGGAATGACAAATGCAACAAAATTTGTTAGGGTTACAAGATGTCAATTTTGGGGTGTTACACCTGACATTTTTGGGTACCCGATTAAGCTTGTGCTTTGGTGTCAGGTTTACCCAGGTGTACTGACACCCAAGCCTACTAAAAATTCAACAAGCATTTTCATGTGCTTTTGGATGAGTGAAAAGTTAATTTTTTCACATTGCCACTTTTTGGCCCCTCATGATCTTGCACATACCCATACCTGAGACTACAAAAACAAAGGAAAGAAAGCTTGTTACCTTGCTGAGAACAAAGCTAGAAATACTGACACCGATTCTAATGAAGATATTGAGATAGTATTTGTTGCTATGAAGGATGATTTAGATAAAGAAGAAAAGTATGTAAAAACTACACTCATATCTAAGGTTAGCAAGAATGATGTCTGGATTATTGATAGTGGATGTACTCATCACATGACTGGAGATAAGGAAAATTTCAAAACTTTTGAATATTATAATGGTGGATCAATAAGAATGGGTAATGACTCACCATGTCCAATTGAAGGTAAAGGAACCATAATGTTGAATATTATGATAAGATGTGAAAATGCATACTAGGTAAAAAGGCTTAACTATAATCTATTAGGTGTTTCATATCTGAATAACACAGGTCACCGAGTTGCATTTAAGAACAAGAAGGCAAAGATATTCAATGAATCAGGAAGGTTGATTAGTACCGGTGAACAGACAAAAGGTAACCTATTCTATCTTGATGATATGAACACCACTTATTTAATAGCTAGAAATGAAGACATATGGTTGTGGCCTAAAAGTTTATGTTATGTAAATTTTGACAACATGGTTAGGATAAGCAATAAAAGAAAAGTAAAAGGTTTATCGAGAATGTCAAAACCCGACCATGTCATGTGTAAGAATTGTCAAAAAGGTAAAATGACAAAGTCTAGTTTCAAGAGAAAAACATACACATCTAATGTCATTCTAGAATTAGTCCATACTGACCTATGTGGACCCATGAGAACAAAGAGATAATATGGAGATAGATACTTCATATTATTTGTTGATGATTATTCTAGAATGATGACAGTTATGCTCTTAAAAGAGAAATCAGAGGGATTCAAGATGTTTAAATGGTATAAAGCTATTGTGAAAAAATAAAGTGGTAAGGAACTAAAATGCTTAAGATCAGATAGAGGAGGAGAATTTATCTTTGATGAATTCACTAACTTTTGTAATGAGCATGGAATCTAAAGATAGGTTTCTGCACCAAGAACACCACAGCACAATGGGATTGCTGAAAGAAGAAACAAATCAATTGTTGATTGTGCCATAATATTGATGATTGAGAAAGGCATCATACAAACATTCTGGAGAGAATTTGTCAGCACTGCTGTTTATACATTGAACAGAGTTCAATTGAAGAGAGACACCAAAAAGACACCCTATGAGATATGGTATGGATACACTCCTAATGTAAGTTACTTCAGAATTTTTGGAAGTCAATGTTATATTTTGAAAGAAGATAGAAATGGAAATCTTGACTCCAAAGGTGAAGAAGGAATATTTTTAGGGTATTCTACCAAAAGCAAGGCTTATAAATGTCTTAACAAGTCCTCTAACAAAATAATTGAAAGTGCAAATGTAAGAATAGATGAATTTGCAGAGAAAAATGATGAGGAAAATATAAAAGAATCAAAAGACTAAAACAAGTTTGTTTACAATGAACAACCTAACACTCTACCTGATCAATAGTGTATCACTCCTGAGCGACATAAAAATGCACCCAAGCATCAGGGTGCAAACATCAAAAATTAGGAAATTGCTCAAGATGATGTACTGAGCGATGGAGATCAAAATAAAGGTTAAGATGATGATCAGAATGATGAACAAAGACCTGAATTGATACTTGCAAAATATGTTAGGAGACACCATCCACAAAACTAGATCATAGGAGACAAAAAGGTTGGTATGAGAATAAGAAGTAAGTCACTAAACACTAGATGTTTAATTTGTGATTTTGAGCCTAAATATGTTGATACTGCACTTGGAAATGAAAAATGGGTTAGTGTTATGAATGAAGAGATAGAACAAATAGAGAAGAAAAAAACATGGACACTAGTACCTAGACCTGATGAAAAGAACATCATCGGTACCAAACAGATATTCAGAAACAAGCTGAATGAGAATGGAGAAGTCACAAGGAATAAAGCAAGGTTAGTATGCAAAAGGTATGCACAAGAAGAAGGTATTAATTATGGAGAAACCTTTGCACCCATTTCTAGACTAGAAGGAGTGAGAATCCTACTTGCTTATGCTGCCTATAAAAGATTCAAGGTATACTAGATGGATGTCAAATCTGCATTCCTAAATGGAATACTAGACTTGAAGAGGTATACATTGAACAACCTGAACGGTTTGTTGATCCTAACAAGAGAAACATGGTATGTAGACTACACAAAGCCTTGTATGGATTGAAACAAGCACTGAGAGCATGGTATGAAATACTTCACTCCTATCTCATAAGTATTGGATTTATAAGAACAAGTGAAAACAACAATCTGTATTTAAAATAAGATACTGATGATAATGTTCTAATTGCTAAAATATTTGTTGATGATATTATTTTGGGGGTAACGATATGTTATGCAAATCTTTTTCTAATGAAATGAGAAAAGAATTTGAAATGTCAATATTTGGGGAGATCAAATTTTTCTTGGTCTACAAACTCTTCAATAGGATGTAGGCATCTACATCACTTAATCCAAATACATCAAGGAAGTGTTGAAAATATTCAAGATGAAAGATTTCAAACCATTTGGAACACCTATGTCAACCAGATGCAAGCTGACAAAGGAAGACAAGTCACCTAAGGTAAATCAGACCTTATATAGATCAATGATTCGAAAGCTAATGTATGTTGTTCATACTAGACCAGATAGAGAACATGTAGTTGGAATAGTTGCAAGATTCTCTGCTAATCCCAAGGAATCACATATGAATGCTATCAAGAGAATTTTGAGATATCTAAAGAATACCAAGGACTATGGTCTCTGGTATAACAAAGAAGGCAAATTTGAGCTTCAAGTCTATACAGATGTTGATTGGGCTTGAAACTTAGATGACAGAAAGAGCACAATAGGAGGATCATTATTTATGGGTGACAAATTTGTCACATGGGTCAGCAAGAAACAAGGATGCATCTCACAGTCTATTGCAGAAGAAAAATATGTGGCTGCTACTACAAATTGCTCAAACATTGCATGGATCAAATAATTACTAGAAGGTATAAATATGAAAATTCTTGAGCCAGTGATTATCTATTGTGATAATATAAGTGCAATTAATATCTCAAAGAATACATTCATGCATGCTAAGACAAAGCATATTGCAATCAAGTATCATTACTTAAGGTAAAAAGTGCAAGAGAAAGAAGTGATACTAAAATATGTGCAATAGAAGGAAAAATTAGCAGAAATATTCACCAAGCCATTACCTAAAGATACATTTGAGTACTTGAGGAAGAGACTAGGGGTCCAACCCTTGTCTATTGGTCACTAAGCTGACTAGGAGGCTGTATCAGCCTACACATAATCAAAAGATTATTCATGTTGATGCAAGCAAAAAGATGGACTACAAAGATATGTCAGTACACAACAAGGTACTTATCTGCACTGAAAACCAGAGAGATTGTTGGCTAACACAAAGCTACATTACTGATAGAGAAGAAATTTAAGGAATATATTAAATAAGAAAGATTAACTTTGGCATTGTTTTCAAAGGGAGAGATTGACTCAATAGAGATTTTGGAAGAGATTATATTCATATGAAATATATATCAAAAAAGGAGAAATGTAACTTGTGGAGAGATGGCTTGGGGGAGAGAATAATTATTGTCAAAGGAAAAAGAGATATCCATTAGAGAGAGAAAAAGTCAAAGGGAGATAAAAGATAAAAAATAGAAGTTACAACATAGGGAGAGATAGAATTAGAAGTTTCTACATCCATCCAGTGAAGGGAATGAAGATTGAAGGAAGTACTCTGCAAGAATAAAATCTAAGCTATAAGAGTTTATCAAAAGTCAGACATTTGTATTGGTTATAGAATAAAATTTTTGGTAGAGATTGATGAACTACAACTGATATATTTCATAATGTATAATTAGTATGTAGTGTGTTTCCATCAATGCCAAAGGGAGAGATTGATAAACTATAACTAATTGAATGTTTGAAGATGACAAAGTTGATGACCATTGAGACACAAAAATTTAATGCTAGACATTAAATCAGTTAATGTATTGTATTTTTAGTGATGTCAACTAAATATGATATGATTTCTCATACTCATATTATCACAAAAGATCCAAAGAGATAAAGTTTTTTTTTTCGGTAATCACACACCGAAAGTGACAGTGCAACCCGACAGACATAGTAAACTGGCGGATAGTGTAACCTAAGGATAGTGAACCTGAGAGTTCACAATATTTCCTGGTGGAGAGACACAGTGTTTCCCGAGAGAAAATGTTAGCTGAAGCTAACTACAGTTTCCACCGATGAGAACTGAAGTTGATGCCTGAGCTATCTATAGTAGTCACCAAGCACAACTAAAGTGTTGACCAATGAGAACTGAAGTTAGGAAAATGACAAAACATCTTAGCTCGCAGGAGCTAAAGATTGATTTAACTAGTTGATTATATTATTTTGATCGATAAGTTAAAAGCTAGAGATAAGCTAGAGTTTTAAAGCTAGTTTTATAGGTATGTGCAGGATCATAGTATACCAAGCTATGGCCTTAAGTGGCAGTGAAAATTTAAAAAATCAGGGTTAGTCAACTTGACATAAAAAGTTGAACATCTTATCAACCTTATGTGAAAATATTGTAAGAACAGAATCTATAGGAAATTGAATGTAGTTTCTAAACTACTATCCCTTGTCTAAAAAAAAATTAATCTAATTGTTTAATATTTTAGATTTCAATGCACTAGTACAAAAATTTTAGAAAAAAGATAAAAAGTACATGTATGTCTGACCACCTTAATCATAATCAAATGATGATATATTTTCACAAAATTCTAAATATAAGTAGTAGACTCATGCCTAGATGTGATGCATATTTTTGTGTAATTTTTTACCAAATAAATAATTAATTATGAATTTTCTGCCACAACTTATTCAAAATAAAAAAAAACTCTCATGTCTGACCACCATAACTAATTCTAAACTTTACAAAATTGCAAACTTTTTTTTCTTATAGTAGGCGAAACATAGAATGTGACGCATGTTTTGGATTTCAAAAAGGTTAAACCGTTTGAAAGTTATGGTTTTTTTTCAGTCAGTATGTCAATCAAGACTTTAGAGATATCTCAACTAGAAAATAAGTAATAATTACTTACTGAACTCAAATTTTGACAGCAATTATATTGATGGAAAGATGATAACGTCTTTAAGAAACCCTTTTTGTTTCATCAATTTTGGGTGAAAAAAAGGTCATCAGCTACATTGTCTAAGTCTGTAGATCAGAGGAAATATGGTGAACACGTCATTTGGGTTGACCAACCACATTTGGCATTGAAAAGCCAAAATCCAAAGCAACTACCAAGCCTAATCATATATCAAATATTTGTTAGAGTAATTATTTATCTTCAATTATTAATTAGATCACTTTGATTTAATTATTAAGTTGTCTATTACTCTATTTTACTTAAGCTGTTTCTTAGGTGCATATAATTAATATTTTATATTAATTATTATGTGCAACCTAGCTTTTTACCTTTTTAGGGTTTCATTCACCTTATAGGTTAAACTCTTGTAATTATTGTTTATTATCTTGGAATACAATTTTCTCTCACACCGCTGAGATTTTCCAAGGCTTTGTTTTTTGTCTCTTTGGCTTCCTTCCAACAACAAGTTATTTGCATGCAGGTGTTCTTGGTGAACTGTGGATTTGTCTGTCTCAAATCTTACATGGTATCAGAGCTTCCTTGTTGCTGCCTAGTCTAGAGATCTTGAAGCCTTGATTCAAAGATGAAAACAATAGCTTCTCTGAGGTTTTTTCTTCAATTTAGAGGACACTTTTTTCAGGAGCACTTTGAGCATAAATGAATGCCACCATCATGCTTAGAAGGCCCAGGAGACTCAAAATTCATATAAAATTTGCATTTTTTGGGCCATAGTGACCTCTGGAAAAAAATTTCTCCCTCCTAGGTTGTATGTTACACAAATCGAGGAAAAAAATTAAAAAAATCTTTAAAAACACCCATTTTAGGCTTTTCCAGGCACTGCTGGCCACACCACCAGCGCACCGCCACCACACCACCTCGGCACCACCGCGGCCCAGCCTGCACCCAGCCCCCGCTGACACGCCACCAGCTGGGCACCCGATAACTACCATCGGCAAACTGCCACCCGCGCCAGCTAGTGCCACCGTCTCTCTGCCCACAGGCCACCGCGACAGGTGATGTCAGCAATCCAGTGCTGACATCATTTTTCCAGCAGAAATTCAAATTTTTTCAACGACCTCAGTTTTCCCGGCAATCAAAATTTTTTTCTAGTGAGATAGGCCCGTGACGTGCAGACGACTGTCAACTTTTTTCCCAGGCCTTGCGACGGTGGTTTGACTGTCAAATTTTTTGTTGTGTTTGGTTTTTTCCAGAGAGCTCTTTTTTGGAGGTGCAGTTGGTTTTTTGGTGATAACTTTTGCATATGGTGTCTATTTTTGAAAAAAAATATATCACCAGAAAGCTGGTTCTGAGCCAGAGACCATGATGCTAGTTGTGTTTTCTGATTTGGTTGTTTGAGCTTCTATTTGTTGTGTTGAATTAGAGACTTTAGTTTCTTCTATCTCTACATCTGGCATCCAGGTTTTCTTCTAGTTTTTGGTTCTTTCTATAGTTTTTTTCTTTGGTGTACAGGGGATAGGATTATATAGATTGTGGGGGGTGTATTTTCCTTTCTATAATTTACTTCAGAAAAGACCCTTCTACTTCCATCTTATTCTTCTCTCAATGTCAGACCCATTTGTGACCCGGCTGACATCACACAATTATCACACTTGGAAAGCACACATGAACAGGCTACTTATGTCACATGGCTTATGGTCTTCTCTAGATGAGCACCAACCTATCTTACAGTGCCCTTTTGAGGTTCTTCAGCACAGAAAAAAAATGGATGAAGTCATGGGCTTGATTGCACTAAACATCTCTGACAATCTCATGTTTTACCTAGATAGTTTGACTACTCCTCAGGCTATTTGGGGCAAGTTTTCATATTTATGTGTCACAGCGAATGAGTTCTGGGCACTTCAGCTTGATGCAGAGTTGACCAATTTGACTCCTACCAACTTTCCCACTATGGAGGACTTCTTGATGAAGTTCAAATCTCTGCATTTATTTTTGCAGGGATGTGGGAGGAACAAGACAGATGATGATTGTATCTTCCTGATACTCTCAAAGTTGAGAGGACAATATTAGATCTTTTCTTCCACTTTCTACTCCACTATGGATGTTTTGGGTGCCAGACACACCATGCCTTCTTTTGATACATTCTGTGATCGATTGACATAGGAATACAAAAAGATCCAACAGATTAATGCTTTTGGCTCTTCAAGCTAAGCATTGGTTGCTCAATCTTCACAGGGGAAACCAAAATAGAAATCCAAACCGAAGAAAGATTCAGCAAGCAGTGAGTATTTCTCCAAACCTACCTAGAAACTTGATTCAAAACCTCTAGCTAACCCTTCCAAGGATAAATCTTCTTTGAAGTCTACTGAGTCTACCTCCAAGACTAAGAAGAAATGAGTTGAGACTTATAGTTGTTGTGGCAAGGATGGACATCCCATTTCTAGGTGTTGAAAATGTTTGGAGGCTTTAGAGGAAGTCATGTAGGAGCATCACATTTCTTCTCCTTAGTCTACATCCTCCCCTATAGAGAAAGGTCATGCTCTTACTACATGAGAAATGACTTATGGGCCCACCTAGATTTTAGATTTTGGTGCCTCTCACCATGACTTACACTCAGCAGTTGGTCACCTCACTTGCTCCCTGTGCTACTTCACAAATTGCTATTGGGAACTCATCACATCTTTCTATTTTGGGTTATGGTTCTATTGTACTAGCTGGGGGTTCTCTTCAGGATGTTCTTGTTGTCCTTGACATCTTGACGAACCTATTGTTCATCTATCATATTTGGCACTCTGGCTCTGGTAAGACAGTTGATTTCTCACCACATGATGTGGTTGTTCGGGACTTACATGATTCTGATTTGATTGTGACTACTAGGAGTGTTGACTCTGCATCCCACCTATATAGATTTGATGGGTTTGAGCCTTTTGATGGTACAGGTTCCTGTCTTTTAGCACATGTAGATTCAGTGAGTAGACTTTGGCATGAGCATTTGGGCAATGTTACTTACAGATATCTTCAGCAGATGAGCACATAGGCACTTGTTCTTGGGCTTCCACCGATTTATTGCACTGATGGTGTTTGTCAGGGTTGTGTTCTTGGCAAACAACATAGGGATCCTTTTCCTCATGGATGAGATACTCGTGCTTTGGCACCATTGGAGTTGATTCATAGTGACCTCATGTCATTTCCTACTCTTTCTTTTTTGGGTACCAGATATGTGCTTACTTTCATTGATGACTTCTCCAGGTGCACATGGGTGTACTTTTTGAAGTACAAGTCTGATGTATTTGTTTCATTTTGAGTCTTTAAGACATTTGTGGAGAAGCAATCTGGTCTTTCTATTCAGCAGATACACACAGATAATGGGGAGGAGTATGTAAACCAGTCTTTCAAGGATTTTTTCTCTCAACATGGTCTTCAACATCAGTTTTTAGTGCCCTACACCCCTCAGTAGAATGGTGTGGCAGAGAGAAAGAATAGAACTCTTTGGGAGATGGTTAATTGTATGATACAGTCCAGGTCCATGGATTTTTCCTTTTGGGCAGAGGCAGTCAATTGTGCCAACTATATTCAGAATTGGATGCCCCACAAGGCAATTCGATATATGACTCCTAAGGAGGCTTGGTCTCATGTCAAACCTGATGTATCTTCATTTTGAGTCTTTGGTAGTGAAGCATGGGCATTTGTGCCTGATGCTCAGAGGAGAGTAATGGAGCAAAAGAGCTGACACCTCATTTTTTTTTTCTACTGTGAGGATGTTAAGGCGTACAGGTTGTTTGATCCTGATTCTAGAGAGGTCTTGTTTTGACGGGATGTCCAGTTTGATGAGCGCCTTCTTGTAGTTGTGTGCTATAATTGTGTCACACTTCTATGAATCCTTACATTCAAGAACACTCAAGACTGAGGTCTCAAAAATTGATCCATAGCTCCCTAGGCATGGAGTGCAAGGGTTTTTAGAATGCTCTCAGCTAGAGCTATTAAGCCTATAACCTTGCTAGTAAACCATGCAATGGGAGATTCAATGAAGACAAGGGCAAGAATGCCAATATCCTTAAGAATCAAGAATGAAATGCAATGCAAGCTAGATTAAGATGAATATGCAAGCTAAGCTATGAAAATGAAAGAACAAGTATTACAAAGCCTCCTAGTTAAG
>MU225953.1:312107-329812 GCA_018584345.1 Thuja plicata | reverse complement strand
TAAATAACATAATGCATTTGACAAAACATTAATCAATTGCACTCCTATCTACCATGAATCTTGCAATCAACATTTTGGTGCTCTCAAAAGTATAGTGCACCAGATGGCTAATGGAGAATGAAGATCTGTAGTGTGAAAATAATACATACATACAACACATGGAAAAGATATAATATAAAAATGAACATACATACATAAATATAATGCATGATGTAAAGACATAATATGGAAACAATACATACATACAACACATGCCAAAGATATAATATGGAAATGATACATACATAGTACACATGAAAAAGATAAAATAGTCAGAAATGAACATGTACATATGTATATATGAAATAGTTTTGTACAAAATGTGGCACATGCCATCTCCAAAAATTTACAAAATCAATTCATGTCTAGATACAATATGGAATACGCCATCTCAAAATGTGCCATATGGCATCTCAACATAAGACGTTCAACTACAAATGTTTCTTGGACATTCTATTCTACTGGTGGATGATCAATGTGAAGTCTCTTTGAACTACTCTTTGGCTTTGATGGATCCTACATTCAAACACAAAAGAAAAACACCAAGTTGGATTACTTAATTTATATGGTTTCTACAAATAATAAATAAAAATTTAAAATCATAGTCAACAAAATAAATATTTTTTTTAAAATTGAACTCCAATGTACATCGCCTCTCAGTCTCCTCATGTGGTTAGGAGACCTAATATATACCTTTAGTTGTGAAGGGACAATGCCACCAATGTCAACTCTGACCTATATATATGTTTGTGAACATGAGATTGATGTAAGACTTATACTATTTAATGTTAAATCCTTGGTAGCAAATACATGTTTTAAATATAAATCAATTAACATCAAAACTTACCTCTGTTGAAATTTCTTTAGGAAATGTCGGTTGGGTCATCAGTGATAGAAACCCTTGGCATGGTGCCTCCCTCAATCTAGGGGTGACCTACAAAGTCAAATAGATAAGTTTCATACAATCATGACTTTATCATATTAAATATATACTTGATAGTAAACTACACACAAATAAATTTAGAAATATACGTATTATGGAGCTATCACTACGAATTGAGATGCATGTGTCTCTATCATGGTGAAACAGTCTCATGACATCATTAGACACCACCTCTGTCAAATAAAACATGTAATTAAAAATGAGTACACACAAGTGACAAGTATACATGTATGCTTGACCAATCTAAAATACTTAATTACCTTCCCCTTGTCAACACTAGACGCCTGAACCCCCTCACATTGCCCTCCAGTGTCAACTGGTGAAACCTGCATCAATATGTAATAAGCTGATCATAAAAATTAGAAAATACATGTATACAATATTATAATAAAAGGAAACCAATGAGTACATTAAAACCTATGTACCATGGAAGTGTCAAGGCCAAATGAAATGGCCAAAAGCGTAGACCCCTCCACCTGTGTCCTCTCCTCCTCTGTCATCAACTAGACATAAATGAAACGTGTATAAAAAACATAAGTGGGAAATTATCATAATGAAATTCTATTAAAAATATGAATGTTTAAAATTAAATACAATGTAACAAGTTAATTGTTTACTCTTACCATAACAGTAGGAGTCCATGGCTCTATATGCCCCTGATACACATCTCCATGGGGTGCTTCAGTGCTTGTAGTGTGTTATGTAGTATCATCCACCTCAAACACATAGTTATATGCATCACTATCATTCAAGGGACCCAAGCACATATTCTTGCACATAACACAAGTATGAGGCACACAAACATGTGAGCTCATGGAGGATACGGAAGGGCCAGAAACAGTAGTATGAGGAGGAAACAATGTCGCACTCTGCCTAACAAGTAGATCACTCAAGGCATGAATGGCTTGAATAGTCTGTGAGTCCGCCTTGAAAATAATGTCAGGATGTTGTACAGTGGGAGGTGGTGAAATCTTGGGAGGGGGTACATATGTGCGGGATTTCACCCGCTGAGCCCCTGCCTATCCTAGGGAGTGCCTAAGCCCACGCCTTGGTTCTATCTTATGCTCCAGTAATTGACTTTGTGACCGAGCACAAATTCAACATATAATTTCCGAATGAAATAGAATGGGACATCCAAATTGCTGTGGGGTGGTCTATCAAAAACCATCCACCAGCGATCCCAAAACTTTTCACGTATTGCATCATTTGTACACCATTTAATTGACAACTTGGTTTTTTTAGGGTCCACTTTTAAACTGGTTTTGGGATCAAAAAAAATGTTACATATGTCATTTTTTGTTATGTTTAGATCCATAACTTGATCGTAGTCAAGCCCATCATCATATTGGGCTTGCATGGATTCATGCCAAAGAAGTGTAGCATTGTGTTGTTCTATGAGTTTCTCCATGCTCTCAATAATGGAGTTCAGCATGGAAAACCTGGGACACAAGGTGGGGATATTCGCATATGTGTTCTGATATCCTCTAAGCTGATTTAGATTATCTCCTATGAGATCTTTTATTGGTCGAGGGTTTGAGAACAGTTGGTCTTATAAAGGTGGGGGATTGTTTTGAGGTGATTATGCCAGATTGTTTGCGGACTGAGAGGGAGGGTTTTCAAATTGGTCTGAATCCATGTCTAATTCAAAAACAAAATAGAATAAACAATATAAATTTCAACTCTAGTTTATAATCAATTTTTAAAAACAATACACAATATCATATAAAACCTAGTTTTAAAAAAAAAAAAAAAATTTCCATGCAAAAACAAAAAAAAGAGTGAAACTACAAAATTTCACTTACCTTGTGTACTGTAGCAAATCTGATATTAGATAGGTATCATATATACGATTTTAGGGGCTCGACTTCTTGCTGCTTCAACGTTTTCATAATGAAAATGTTGAATGCAGCCGTGGGCAACAATATATTATGACTGATGAATATCAGACATCTGATATTATCGTACATCCAATATTATCGAACATTGGATATTATTGGACATCAAATATTATTGGACATACGATAATGCTTTAGCTTTGGCTTTTATCTTGGCCAGGTGTACTGACACACATGCCTACTCAAAAGTCAACAAACTTTTGGGTGCGCTTTGGGACGATTGAAAAAATGATTTTTTCACATCGCCAATTTTTGGCATACCATGATCCTACACAGACCCTTATTCTAGTTGTCAGGAAGAAATCTACAAGATAAAACTAAAGTAAGCTTTAAAGCAAGAGTGTTGATAACTCTGGATCGTGTCAAGAACAAGAAAGACAAGGACTTTGAAACGGTCAAAATCATGTCTGTAAAGAGACAAGATAATTCATTATGAATTGGTGGGTGAATAGAGAAGAGGATATTGAAGAGAATACTGGTGAAGGAAAAGAATTCATACAGTCCTGATCAATAAAGAAGAAGGAAAGAGATAAAGTTTTCTGCAGACACCGAGCAACAGAGAAACAACATCACCGAGTAGAAATAAGTGTATCAAAGGAACAAAAAGGAAACATTGATCAGAAAGGTATTATGAGCTTATAATAGATCTAAAAATCTGCAAAGTTTAGTAGTATGTATGAACAGATCATTTACTATTTCAGTTTATCCATTGGATTAGAAAGTCTCTTAACCGAGCAGGATTTAACTATCCTTTCTATATTGAGATACATCCCAAGGAGTATAAAAAATTTTGGTTATGAAGATAATATAGAGAGATGCCAGATATCAAGTGACAAACTATAATATTCAAATCCTCTAACAAGGTCGCACTTAATAGTGTGTTTGTAACCTTTAACAGGGTTGGATCTTCACCGAGCTCACTTTAGAAGAGTGAAAATTCTGGGTTACCGGTCCCAAGTGGTTTTTCCCTTAACATGGTTTCCACATTAAAAATACATGCGTTAAATGTGTATATGGTTCATTACTTTGTTGTTTTTCTCTACACATTACTAAAATAGGGTGCTCAGTAAACACTAAGTCATTTACTGTATTTCGGTAAAGACCAACACTGCTAATCGGTAAAGCTTAAGAATAAGGATAAACAGGGATCTCTAAGCAGTAGTTATTTGATAAGATTTTTTAAAGGCATATATCTTGTAGGACTGAAGATAACTAGAGGTTTTATATTTGAGATATAAATTTTTGGTTCCTTTTTTTGATTAATTTTTGAGGGCACCGATTCACCCCCCTCTCAATTATTCTAACACATAAAGGGTCTAATTAGGTCCTATTTGGATCTAATTAGGTCCTAAAGGGTCTAATTGGATCTAATTAGGTCCTAAAGGGTCTAATTGGATGTAATTAGATCTTAAAGGGTCTAATTAGGTCCTAAAGGGTCTAACTGAATCTAATTAGGTCCTAAAGGGTCTAATTAGGTTATAAAGGGTCTAATTAGGTCCTCATTGGATGTAATTAGGTCCTAAAGGATCTAATTGGGTCTAATTAGGTCCTAAAGGGTATAATTGCATCTATTTAGGTCCTAAAGGGTCTAATTGGGTCTAATTGTGTCTAATTAGGTCCTAAAGGGTCTAATTGGATCTAATTAGGTTCTAAAGGGTCTAATTAGGTCATAATTGGATCCTAAAGGATCTAATCTCCTATGTCCTATTGTGTCTAATTAGGTCCTAAAGGGTATAATTTCCTATGTCATATTGTGTCTAATTAGGTCCTAATAGATCTTTAATTGTGTCTAGAATTAGGTCCTAAAGGGTCTAATCAGATCCCAAAGGGTCTAATTAGATCTAATTAGGTCCTGAAGGGTCTAATCAGATCCCAAAGGGTCTAATTGGATCTAATTAGGTCCTAAAGGGTCTAATTAGGTCCTAATTGGATCTAATTAGTTCCTAATGGGCCTAATTGGATCTAATTAGGTCATAAAGGGTCTAATTAGGTCAGGTAAAGGGTCTAATTGGATCTAATTAGGTCTGAAAGGGTCTAATTGGGTCTAATTAGGTCCTAAAGGGTCTAATTGGATCTAATTAGGTCTGAAAGGGTCTAATTGGGTCTAATTAGGTCCTAAAGGGTCTAATTGGATCTAATTAGGTCCTAAAGGGTATAATTAGGTTATAAAGGGTCTAATTAGGTCCTAATTGGATCTAATTAGGTCCTAAAGGGTCTAATTAGGTTATAAAAGGTCTAATTAGGACCTAATTGGATGTACAATTAGGTCCTAAAGGGTCTAATTGGGTCTAATTGTGTCTAATTATGTCTAATTAGGTCCTAAATGGTCTAATTGGATCTAATTAGGTCCTAAAGGGTCTAATTAGGTCTAATTGGGTCTAATTGTGTCTAATTAGCTCCTAAAGGGTCTAATTAGATCTAATTAGGTCCTAAAGGGTCTAATTAGGTTATAAAGGGTCTAATTAGGTCCTAAAGAGTCTAATTGGATGTAATTAGGTCCTAATAACTTCTAATTGGGTCTAATTAGGTCCCGATAGGTCTAATTGGATCTAATTAGCTCCTAAAGGGTCTAATTGGATCTAATTAGGTCCTAAAGGGTCTAATTAGATTATAAAGAATCTAATTAGGTCCTAAAGGGTCTAATTAGGTCCTAATTAGATGTAATTAGGTCCTAAAGGGTCTAATTGGATGTAATTAGGTCCTAAAGGGTCTAATTGGGTCCTAAAGGGTCTAATTGGATCTAATTAGGTCCTAAAGGGTCTACTTAGGTTATAAAGGGTCTGATTAGGTCCTAATTGGATCTAAATTGTTCCTAATGGGTCTAATTGGATCTAAATAGGTCCTAAAAGGTCTAATTGGATCTAATTAGGCCCTAAAGGCTATAATTAGGTTATAAAGGGTCTAATTAGGTCCTAATTGGATCTAATTAGTTCCTAATGGGTCTAATGGGATCTAATTAGGTCCTAAACGATCTAATTGGATCTAATAAGGTCCTAATGGGTCTAATTAAATCTAATTAGGTCCTAAAGGGTCGAATTACATTATAAAGGGTCTACTTAGGTCCTAATTGGATCTAATTAGGTCCTAAAGGGTCTAATTGGATCTAATTAGGTACTAATAGGTATAATTAGGTCCTAATAACTTCTAATTGGGTCTAATTAGGTCTTGATAGGTCTAATTGGATCTAATTAGGTCCTAATAGGTATAATTAGGTCCTAATAACTTCTAATTGGGTCTAATTAGGTCTTGATAGGTCTAATTGGATCTAATTAGGTCCTAAAGGGTCTAATTAGGTTATAAAGGATCTAATTAGGTCCTAAAAGGGTCTAATTAGTTTATAAAGGGTCTAATTAGGTCCTAATTGGATCTAATTAGGTCCTAAAGGGTTTAATAACTTCTAATTGGGTCTATTTAGGTCCTGATAGGTCTAATTGGATCTAATTAGGTCCTAAAGGGTCTAATTAGGTTATAAAGGATCTAATTAGGTCCTAAAGGGTCTAATTAGGTCCTAATTGGATCTAATTAGTTCCTAATGGGTCTAATTGGATCTAATTAGGTCCTAAAGGATCTAATAAGGTCCTAATAGGTCTAATTAGATATAATTAAGTCCTAAAGGGTCTAATTGGATCTAATTAGGTCCTAAAGGGTCTAATTGGCTCTAATTATGTCTAATTAGGTCCTAAAGGGTCTAATTGCATCTAATTGGGTCATGTAAAGGGTCTAATTAGTTCTAATTAGGTCCTAAAGGGTCTAATTGAATCTAAGTGGGTCCTAATAGGTACAATAAGGTCTAATAGGTATAATCAAGGGTCTAATTGGGTCTAAGTGGGTCTAATGGGGTCTTAAGGGGTCATATAACCTATCATAGGTCCTGATAGGTCTAATTGGGTCTAATTAGGTCCTAAAGGGTATAACTGGATCTAATTAGGTCCTAATACCTTCTAATTGGATATAATTAGGTCCTAAAGGGTCTAATTGGATTTAATTAGGTCCTAAAGAGTCTAATTGGATTTAATTAGGTCCTAAAGGGTCTAATTGGATCTAAGCGGCTCCTATTGCTAATATTAGGAACTAGTAGGTCTATTACTCATATTAGGTATTAATTAGTCGTATTAAAGGTCTAATTAGGTCTTAAATTATTTATGCACTAATTAGTCTTGAGTATTTGGTCTTAAGGGGTACTCTTACGTCTTATTACTAAATAACAAATTACGTCATAATTTAGTTCCTATTAGTTTAGGACTATTACGAGCACATGTATTGGGTCTTAATATAGGTCCCAATAGATCTCTAATTAGGTCTTAGGGCTAATTAGGTCATAATTAGTTCTAATTAGGTCTTAGGTCTAATTATGTCCTAATCTAGGTCTAATTAGGTAGGGTTTCTAGGGTTTAGGGTTTAGGGTTTAGGGTTTAGGGCCTTAGGTCTAATTAGGTAGGGTTTAGGGTTTAAGGTTTAAGGTTTAGGGTCTTAGGTATAATTAGGTAGGGTTTAGGGTCTTAGGTCTAATTATGTCCTAATAGTTCTAATTAGGTATTCTTTATCAAATTAGGTCTAAATAGGTATTGCAATATCATGCTTACATGTTTCATTAAGACAAGTCATAACCATCAACTTAAAATATGGACAGAGAGAGAGAGAGAGATAAATAGATATAGACATGTACCTTGTTTCTTATGATAATATATTTCTTGAGCTTCTTCACGTAGTCTTTGTTCAGTCTCTTCTGAATAATGTCATGTACTCTTATTTAGCCTTCTCTTTTTATTTCCCATCACAAGTTGCAAAATTGTTCCACTAAATTTTGACAAAATTTGAAAAATTCAATTTCATAAGTCTTCCTTTTCCAAAATCTGAATTATTTGCAACTTTTGAATTAATAAGATGACAAAAACATATATTTATTTATATGTAATCATTCTGAACCTAAAATGGCACCAAATAGGCCGACATAGGTTTCTATGGAAAGTCATCTCTAACTTTCTATCAAAACTGCTGACTTTCTATCGAAAGTACTTTGGTAAATGGTTAAAAAATGTCAAATCATGAAGCTACTTTCGATAGAAAGTAATTTTGATCGAAACTCAATAGTTTCGATCGAAACTACTTTCTATCGAAAGTCCCTAGTTATAGGCCATTTGAAAAGGTTGACATAAATCTGAAGTTTTCATGGCTTCGGGGCTTAAGCGTAGGGCTCAAATGGAAGAACAAGGAGACATACTTTTGCATCGCACAATTACTCTGAATGAGCTTTCTAATGAATATATATTTGACAATTTTTTAATTAATTAGGTCTATGTTTTTTGACGTGCATCGAATGTAGTTTTTTTTATCGAATATAAACCTCCAAGTTTGACGTTCAATGAAAAATAGTAGAAAAGATTTAAAAAAAAAATTTGAAAAATAAAAGTGCCCTCCGAATTCGAGTCTACTTTCTATAAAAAAAAATTTGAATTTTGATAAATACACAATAAGTTATAAGCTATGCAGTCAAGGTATGTATAAATTACGGTTTAGTCTACTTCAAACATTCATAAAATATGCAATAATCATGATAAAATCATCAAACCAATTGCATGCCCTCCATATGGATGTTACAAAACAAAATTTGAAAGAATAGCATTGATATCTATTTTAGAAAAAAGTTATGCTCTATGAAGTCAATGTAACTTTTTGGAAATGACGTTTTCAGCAACATAGAAGTTTTTGCGGGAGAAAAAAAAACCATTCAAATCAATTCAAAAAAAAAGAAAAAAATATATTTAGGATCTAGACAAAAAATCCTAAAAGACTCTAGTTTACTTCATCTTCTGATTTCAAATAGTTTAACGACAATATGCATCTGAATCTAAAAGTTTTTTTTCAAAATGTAGACTTCAATGTCCGTTTAGGTAGAAAAGTGTAACCCACTATTGTGGGATCACCCCATGAAGATTAGGATTTGCAAAAGGGTACATTGAATCTAATCTGCAGGAGCCTAGAAATGATTTTCTAAATTTTTTGGAGAGATCATCTACATTAATTTTAGTAGGTAGGGAGGATTTTCTAATAGATTGAGCTACCATAGATTTTATTTGATCATTATCTACTAATTGGTGGCCTCTTTGATCTACAAATATGTCAAATGCTTTACATAATGAAAATGGTCTTAGAAGTTCATGAATTTCATTTAGGGCATTAAGGGAATGGTTGGAATAATTTAATTAAAAATAATCCGAAGTCCATTATAACAAGAATCAATTATTTTCTAGGTAGTCTTCATGTTATTTAAATTAACTCAATTGTTTTCTAGGTAGTTTTCATGCTATTTAAATTAACTCAAGCATAATGTAAATGTGTCAAATTTTAGTGACACATTTAAATTCAATATTTCTTAAAAGAGATGTCTAGTCACTTCTACTGATATCTACTACTGTTTCAACGCATTATATCATATAAGAACAAGAAAATAAGTATCCAAATGTACATGCAAGATAATTTTCATAACATATCTAGACAAAGAAGAGGTAAAAGTTTATGGTTTTATGAATATAAAGGCCTGAAATTAATTTGCAATTGCAAGAATGCCTAAAAATGTGCATGACATGATAGAGAAACGAGGAGAGAGAAGAGAACAACACAGATAAAACCCTTAGAATGATTACAATACTTGCCTTTATAGATCATGCATAACTTATACTCTCTCATAAAGTACAAATCCTAACCCAATTAGGATTTGTAAAACCAAATATTGAATCAGATCTGCATGATCTAAAAGGTGGCCTTCTAATGTTTGTGGAGAGATCTCTACATTAATTTTAGTAAAAATGGAGGGTTTTCTTATAGATTGAGCTACCATAAATTTTATCTGATCATTCTCTAATAATTTATGGCTTTCGTAGGCTATAAGTCAGCACGGTCATGACCAAATAAAGCATGTATAAGTATGAGATCTATTCATGGCTCCTTAATGCCAAAATCTTTTTCCTCGACATCCAAGAATAGAAAGGGGTCATGGCATTTACTTATATCCATTTATCATAGTAAAATATGCAAAAGAACCTTGATCAAGGCTATTGAGAAATATTAAAACCTTAGTCATCAATTCTAGTTTTGGTCATTTCCTTTAAAGATGTGGTCATTTATTCTCATGATCAATGACCACCAATTCCTTAATTAATCCCTTATAAACTTTAAGACATGGTTATTGATTCTTCTTATTAATGGCACATGATTAATCATGCCCATTTAGATTATAAGGGAGCCTACATAATCTAGTTTTGGGATGCTTTCTGATGTACCTTCGATGAAACATGGTGGCTTTGGATTCCATCACACCACAGGGTGGGTCCCTTTCCTTTACCACTATAAGCTCACATGATTCTACTACTTGGATTTCTTATCCTCCCTTCACAGTTGGTTGTTGATCCCCTTTTATCCATGCACTTAAGAGTGATCTTCGTTGACGTATCAAAGAGGAAAAATGTCATCCTTTCATACTATCATATTGTAAGTCATTCTTATCATTCTGCAAATGCATGAGCTTCTGTCACATGGTGTGTGTACACAATAATTTACGCTCATGAAAGAGAGATCACAAGTTCAAATCCCACAAGGGGGTAGGGTATGTATGCCTCATTTGTAGCATAGTTAGATGCCTCCCATATATGAGGTAGTCCCATATTGTTATCACCATATGTAGACTCAATAATATATAGGTGGTATTGTGGACTATAAAATGAACTTTCCTTTTCTTTTAATAAGGCAAAGGGTTCCACAGTATTAGAGAGACATGTAGCACAATAGTGCACCACTATATGCAGAAGGTGGACCCACCTTTTTCTCTCACAAAATTGTAGAATTTTGCCAAGTGATGCCTCTCTCTTTCCTTGATTGTACCCCATTCTAGCCCTTCAAATTCCAATGAGGTTGTGAAAACCATGTTAGGAGATAACATTGGTTTCACAAATGAAATCATTTGGAAAAAGACTTAAGTATCTTTGAAATTCTTGTGTGGGCGTGTGCTTTTCCTTCATTTGTGCAACTGACAGGTGAGATTCGACATATGTTGTGAAACTTATGTAAATATTTGAAAGTTGCTTCAAAATTACTTTAGATCTTTGAAATTTCTTTTGCAAAATTTTCTGAAAGTTACAACCAGTTGAATTTGGGAAATTTACAAAAACTAAAGCTAAGCCCAGAAAAGTTGTGAAAACTAAATAAGTGTTACAACTTGTGGACTTATTAGCCAAAAAGCCAAGGAATTAGGCATTTTTTTCTTAATTTACAACATGAAGTTGGCTACGGGGCAGATCCGTTGTCAATGATTAACCATGGGGTATGAAAATGTCATCAAACATCAAAAAATAAAGACACTTGGATCAAGTATACAATCTAAAACAATACAATGCATCAAGAACTCTACCTAAATAGTTTCATGTCCTTGGAACTCTAGATAATAAAATTTTAAGACAAGATTTAACAATTTCATGTTAAATTTTCAAATGGTATTTTATAAAGGCACAATTCAAATGGAGATTTAGGAAAAACTATTATAAACCTTCGTAAGAATAGGATCAAAGAAGTGGGACCTACCATCTCTAATTGTAATGTCCTAGGGAATTCCAAGAAACATAATCGCATAAAGACTACATGAATTACATCTCTTCCCAAAAAGCAGCGATATATATTGTTTATGAATAGTAGATTTTAGTAATTGTTGGAACCCACCTATTGTAAAAAGGCCCATAACCTAATAGAGCGTGGAAAATAAAAATAAACAGAAAATAAAAATGAAAGGATTTCCTTAGAGGATTTATAAACATTTCTAACAGACTTCATAGAAATAACATTTTATAAAATAAATTCATTTATATTTATGGTAATGAAAATAAGATTTAAAAAAAAAAATTTATTTAATAATAAACAAAAAAGTTATAACAACCTATTAAAAATTATTATTATTATCATAAAGCTAAACGTTTTGAAACTACAAAACTTAAATTCATCATTTCATTAAATTTGAAGAAAATGATCACATTCAATAGACGCTAACAACTACTAACATATACTATTCCTCAAACTAATTTTAATGATTTTTATATTCAATTATTTTCCAGTTTCATATTTAATATAAAAAACTAATACTAAAACATATAAAAATTAATCCATGATGCTAATAAACATTTTATAAGGATAGTCAAGCCACGTGTACAGTCAAGCATGTGAGTGACAAATTCAATCAACACAAGCATTAGGGTAGTCCCCGGGTAATTAGTGTGTAATTTGTACCACCAGTGATAACATAAATTCCTATTCTAAGTTTCGGGGATGTCACGCTGCCATGGAAGGTGGTCAGTTTCACAATAAAATCGGAACTGTTGAAATAATTGAATGGCTTCCATTGAAACATCTCTAATTTCCAACGCTTTTTGTAGCTTGGACCAATTGTTTTGAGATGCACTTTCTTTATTAATTCTTTCATCTTCCCTGTATAAGCATGATATAGAAGGATCTTGTTTTGAAGGGCCTCCCAGTTCCATTTTCAAGCCTTCCTGTCTCTGTGTTGTATAATTTCCTTCTGATACCAGACTTCGTGAAACTTTGAATCTATTCAAAGGTTCAGCAACAATTTCACCCTTTTGGGAAATTTTGGATTGGTTCATTGGTTCAGCAACAATTTTAGCAACAATTTGACTTAGTGGAGGGCCACGATAGTATCTTTGTCTTTCATCTATATTCTGGTCAATGGTGTATATGTGCCAATTCTGTGTTACACAAAAACAAAATTATAGCTATTAGATTTGGTTATGTAATATAAATCAATTAATAAGAAAATTCACATTATTGTTGTTACCTTGATTAGATGGTTGATTTCATGCTTCCATTGCCAGCAGACAAATATCCATCCAATCAATTCCTCCTTCCATGTTGGTAAGCTGTGTACGTCCCCTATTCGGAATAAAACATACCATGCAAATTTATGGTAGTGCAATAAACGCTTCCACTCTCGGGGGAGTTTTTGATTCCCTGAAGCAAATTCACTTAACTCATAAAAGATGTTTGCTTCTTCTTCGGTATAGTTTGGCATCAATAACTCTCTAATAAATTTTACGCCTTCTGCAAATTCCAATGAAAAAGAGCCTTCCTCGACTGGTTCTCTAACTTTGATCCGAGCGAATTTCAAAAGGTAACCCAACCGTTCAACCACCTTCTTAATAAATCCTGTTCAATAGCAATTACTTCAGTAATTAAATCAATGCTGCATATAGACAATCATACAAACATCGTACTCTCATTTTTAAGTTAAAAACAAAAAGAAATCTTGTTTTCTACCTTTACACCCTCCTTCCAGTTCTATGCAATATTCCATATTTAATACTGTGTTGTGGCAGCATGTATCAACATTTTCCTCCTGCCTTGAAGATGTTTCTGCTTCCTTCCTTGAAGATGTTCCTTCCTCTTCTATATCCTGTCTTGAAGATGTTTCTGTTTCCTGCCTTGAAGATGTTCCTTCCTCTTCTATATCCTGTCTTGAAGATGTTTCTGCTTCCTGCCTTGAAGATGTTCCTTCCTCTTCTATATCAGTGCAATGAAACAGTCCAAGTAATTAATATAACAAATCACCTTACAATAATAAAAACATTTTTAGTAGTAAACGTTAAATATTGTATTTGTTGAAATTTAATATTTCGAATCAATTACCATGCAAACAATGATCTAGCGTTGTAAAAAAACTGTGAGTTACTTACGTCTGGAAGGATCTGCGGATATTATTATACTATTTGGGCTTCGAAAAGCATTCTCCTTTTTCATATCTGGACAATGCGACAAAAGATATCATAAAACTATATGTACAATAGGATGAAAATACTTATCTTAATATGAAATTTATTTACCGCTGTTCCTAGTGTTACCCTAAAATTACATTTTAGTTACGTATGAAATGGTCTTCAAATTCAAACTTACATTTAGCTGGGATTTTATATCCTAAGTGGCTTTTTAGAAAGCTTTTTGTTTCTTCTCCCGTGGGATCTGGCAAGCTTAATGGAATCTGAATAACTTTGTAGATAAACTTTTCTGCAATATCTTCATCATTTATGTCTTCAAATTTCCTCTTAATTGCTCTTGCAATCATTTTTTTATCAGTCCCTAGTATGACATTGATTTTGCATTCAGCTAAAACCAAATTTATTGCTGATAACACCTGTGTAAGCAATACAAACTTAGTGTGCCTCTTCATAGATGGCCAAGAAAATCATTATATGCACAGAAATTTTGACTTCACATACCTGCAATATGACCTCCTCTTCGCATCTATCTAAGTCATCCACAAAGGTCACTATTCGAATTTGATCTCCAGAGGCTGGCATGAATTTTGGAATTCTTGTATTTCCAATGACATCGACATATAAACCAAACCAGTTCCAACACCATGCACCTAAAATGAAAGAAAAAAACCAATGTGGCTTTTCTCCGAGCTCATTTTTCAGGAAATTGATGTCAGCAATAACATCCTCCTGATAGCCAAGGTGCCTTGCATGGTCTGGTTTAGTGATATACCCCAACATTTGTGTGCTCACAGGTTGGACAACAGAAATAACGGATTTTATTACAACCCATGCAATTGCTATTACAGTAAAAGGTATGGATCCATATTTTAAACCTTCAAACTTTGCCTGCTTTAATAGCATCCACACTATCCAGGCAACCCATCCAGCAAGAGATATGCAGAGTAAACAAGGTAAAAATACCTGTATCCAAATGTTGAGTCTGTGTTTAGCCCAAGTATATCTGCAGCATGTACTCATCCATTGAGCTTTTGTCATTGCATTCTCAATTTCTTTGGTGATTGCGACTCCTAGTCCCGCCCAAGCTTCATGTCGATCTCTATAATGCCATGCATTATATCGAATTATTAAAATTTGAGGGACTCCTCTTAATGCACGTTCTTGTTCATATTCCTGTCCCTGTTCTTGTACTTGTACCTATTCTTGTGCTTGTACATGTTCCTTTCCCTGTTCTTGTACTTGTACCTGTTCTTGTGCTTGTACCTGTTCCTGTTGTTGTAGATCTGACTTTGACTGTAACTGAACAAGAACAAAGAGAACAATGCCAGTCAATTGATATCATATTAATGAACTTATCTTATGAATATAATTACCATCAAACACTCACCATCTGGCTATTATCCATGCATGCTAATGACTTATAAACAACGAGATATTGAGATTGGTATTTTGTGAGCATAGTGACAAGCGGATTCTGGTTCAAATAAAAAAATCCTTGATTTTAGAAATATATTTAAAAGAATAATCTTTGATCAATAAAATATTTATTTATCAAGTATAAGGAAAATAAAATTATTAATAATTATTTAACTATTCATAGAGTCATAAATAGTTAGTTCTATTCAATTGAACTTATACTTCTGACTCGTCTTTTTGAATATGTTCATCTTTTGAACATAGCCTGCTTTTGATCTGTTGATATATTTTTGTGCTCCTTGTACCGACAGACATCTTTCGAGCTCCAACTTTATGTTTTGACATATGCAGTAAATTATGAACTCCGATTTTAATCTGTTGATATATATTTTCGCCTCTTCTACTAAGACTTATCTTTTGAGCTCCAACGAATTCCTCCAAGGGAAGAAGATTCGGAAACGTTAGCTGGCCTGCTGTAATGAGTAGAGTCTTTTCAATCTACAAAAACACGTTCAAATTATTATTATTTTTCGGATTCTATTAAATTTGTCTTTCATCTTTGAATTTTGAAACTATTTCAAAGATCACAGTGCATTGAAATCATTTATTATAAAAATAATTTTCACGTTAAAAAAATATTATGTACCTGTAACATGAGGCTTGATTTGCCCATACCCCATTCACCAGAAATGCCAATTGTAATTGGTGATTCGATAAATCTATTTAAAAACAGAGCAGCTACACCTTCAGCAATAAAACGTCTTCCTGCACCAATCAAGCATACCATTTTGTTATGCCAGCAGACGCATTTAAAGCAATAAATTTATAGTTTTAGAGAATTATAATTTACCAAGGTTATCCTCCATACTTGGTTGATCTCGTCCTTGCTCTTTCATTCTATCCATGTGATTTATTACTTCACACACAAAAAAAAAAACCACGAGTAAACGTTTTACAAGACTTAATAATGAGCATTTCAAATAAAAATAGGTCGAGCCTTGATCCCTCATACCATTTCTAACTGCAATTTTCTCTGTTGGTTCCAATCTATCTCTCCACTTGGGATCAAGAATGTCTTCCATATCAGCGCCTCTATTAAGAAGCTCCCATGCCATTTCAGCATTGCCAGTAACTGCGGCTGCTCTTAACAAATTTTCCTTGCTCTCTTTTTTTTCGCTGTGAAGATAGTTTTTAACAACAGAATCCACACCTTTCATCTCGTCTGCTGTGCCAATGCCAGTTGCAGAGGCCCACAACACAAGCGACTTCTCAGGGTCTTGTATATTTTCTAGCAGTGCTCTGCATGTGGGAAGAGCTAGCTTTGGATCCTTCACAAGTGCCGCATGGTGCAATGCTGTTCTTTTCTGGCCATCACGTTCTTTCACCGGTTCGGACCCGTTTTCTAAAAGCATTTTCACTAAGTCTTCATGGCCTTCACCTGCTGCCATTAGGAGTGCTGTTCGACCAGAGGAATCAGTTTCTTGAATGTACTTTGTGCGTTCTGGAATACAATTTAGTAATTCAGATAGTAAATTCTTAATCAGTCCACTATTGCCTTTGCATGCAGCAATGTGCAATGCTGTCCTTCCTCGGTCGTCCCTTTGACGACACAGAATTAGGAGCTTACTTAAAGAAATAGACCTCTGTAGTATGTTATACACAACTTGTGAGTCACAAGCTCCTTTTGCTGCCCAGTGAAGAAAGTTACTTCCAAATTTGTCCTGTCTTGTGATGGCATTGTCATCCACAACAGCACATGTTTTTTGAAGTAGCTGGAAGACATTTGTATGAAACAAGGCATAATGGAAGAGCGTTTTCCCTTTGTCGTCCTCTTCAACTAGGAGGTCAACTCCATCCTTCCTCTTCAGCAAATCTAACAAGCTTTCCAGCAATTCCATGCAACCTCGACGAGCTGCCGCTCTCAAAGCCCGCACACAGTCAGCTGTGCTGATCTGGATAATATCATTTTGGAACATCAACGTCATCTTTTCTAGAAGCTGAATGTACCCTCTCTCAACTGCCTCAATCAAAACCTCTCCAAAGCGAGGTCTAATGTTGGGAATCTGGTCTTGTAGTTGATCTAGAGATAGAGATAAGAACTTTGTGAATATGGGAATGCTTTCTATGTTTCTGAATGTGATTGCAGCGGCTGTTTCAACGAAGGCGGACCCGTATACTTCTTTCATTAATTCCACCATCGCTACTCCCCAGTCCAACGTGCCTTTCTCTTTTGCGTACTCCAACATTATTGGGACTTCTTCAGTTGCATTTTCCATTTGCAGCTGTGATCCAGGCCCATGAGACTCCAACCTTTCTCCCATTTTCCACAAAGGACCAGAGGACAGGACGCCTGCGAATGGATATATGCGATTCTGCCACAACCAATACAGCAGTTCCACATCTTCATACCAGTAGGCATTCAACCATGCAGCTCTTATCCCATCTGCCGTGTGGAGAGTTATTCCATCGTAGAGTTGTTTTCTCAAGGAAATACCGTTAGATGAGTAGAAAGCTGCAATATAACAATGTATGAGATGATGAAATGATATAAATATAAAACTGGCATCTCAATTTGATGAATAAAATAGCATTTAAAACATTCGGAGAGATGTGTGAACCTGAGCAGTTCCGCCATTTCTTTAC
>MU225953.1:252687-271616 GCA_018584345.1 Thuja plicata | reverse complement strand
TTGAAAAAGACGTTTTCAGCAACATAGCAGTTTTAGTGGGAGAAAAAAAAAACCATTAAAATCAATTCAAAAAAAAATAAAAAAAATATATTTAGAATCTAGACAGAAAATCCTAGAAGACTCTAGTCTACTTTGTCTTTCGATTTCAAATAGTTTAACGACAATATGCATCCGAATGTGAAAGTTTTTCTCACAATGTAGAGTTCAATGTCCGTTTAGGCAAAAAAGTGTAACCCACTATTGTGGGATCACCCTTAGTCAAGTATGTCTCAATTTACTAGTTCAATAGTCAAGACATCAACTAATATATTTAATTTGATGATTGTTTGGTGAGTACTAATATACTTAATTTGATGATTGTTAGGTGAGTGGGAGACTTGTGTTCAGAAACAAGGTGAAACTACTTGGATACTACGGACATCAAAGATCAGACAAGGGTTTTAAGGACAGAGACTACACAATAGAATTTAGTTTTCAGAACTAATGCAAGGCTACCAAGAATAAGAGCATAGAAGGTATTATCATTCACATTGAGGTGATATGTTTCAAGTATAAACTTAATGGATATGTATCAACAATTTTGAGATTGTATATGTTTCAGATCAACTTTCTGTTACTCTCTAATAATTGTAATAGACACCTAAATCTCTTAACAGAGTAGACTTGATAGTCTTATTGTAAATCTCTTAACCGAGTGCACACATAGATTGTATTGCTAAATCCTCACATGGGGTAGATATAGTCAATCTTTTTGGTACTCCTAACAGGGTAAGATTATCAGAAGTGATGATTTTGTAAATCTTTAACAAGCTACCTTTATTACTACAGCAGTGAAGATTTGTGGGTCTCATTCCCACCGTAGCTTTTACCTTCTAATAGGGGTTTTCTGCGATACCAAAATACTAGTGTCAAGAGTACTTAATTGTGTGTATGTGTAATGTTTATTTCACATGTATTTACATTTCAGCATTGATACTATATGTTTGGGATAAGAAATCTACTCAGTCGGTTTATATAGAACAATGAATACAAGGATTTGTCTAAAAGTTTTTAAAGGTTAATGATTCGCCCCTCCCCTCTCAGTACACACCCTTTCCATTATCTTAACATTGGGGAAATAATTGGTATCATAGCTTGTTCTCTTATTTTGAAGGTTTAATAGTTGAAAAAGAAAAGATCTTACAATGAAGAGGTATACACTTGACAAAGCTATTGAGAATCAAAAGTTACAATTGTAGATCTATGTCAAATAGTATAAAGAAGCTAAAGAGAAACTCAGGGAGATGTTGATTAAGAGGAAGGACATGACACTTTTCTATCGTGAGATTGATTATCATGAAGAAGAGATTCATGACCCATTTGATACATCTAGATCTAAATCTAGTAGCACATCTGATGCATATGAATGAATCATATCAAAACTATATGAAAGAAACCAGTAACTTACGGAACAAGTGAAAGCATTGTAGATCAGACAAGATACACAAATTGTTAGAATGGTTGAAGTCGTGAATGATGCAAAGAAAGTTGAACAAGATAGAAACATGGTTGTTGATGATAGAAGATAGATGACTAAAAAATTGTAAGAGAAAGAAACTAAGATATCCAGACTTACTGAACATTATTTTGAGATCACCAATCAAGTGGTTGCTATGAATCATGAGGCAAACTGAGTGAATACTAAACTTGCAAAAAGAATAGATGACATTGGTTTATTGAAGGAAGAAAATGAGAAACTGAGAAATGAAGTAAAGATTTTACAACAACATAATGAAGTGATTAGGAGATCTAAATAAAGCACTAAGAGGATGGATGAATCTCTGAGCTATCAAAGAAGAATGAATAACAATACCATATTAGGGTATACCGAGTAAGGAGAGTCATCAATTTAAGTTGAACAAAGGAATGTCTACTCAAATCCCAAGCCAAAGAATCCCTCTTGCCATCACTGTGAAAAACCAGGCCACACATCAAATGTTTGCAGGAGAAAAATAAAAGATATTCTTAATGATATTTTCTATAACTATAATAAGCATGGACATCAAGCACATGAGTGTAGATCCAAGTTGAGAAAACCATAGAAGAAACCATACATGGATAAATACTGTCAAAATTGCAACATGAATAGTCATACAACTAAAGCATGCAGAAAGAACACAAAGCATATTTGGAAGCCTAAAGGACAAGAAATGGTAAAACAACCGAAGAGACAAGGCAATACTTATGCATGGGATTAGAACACTTGGAGAAATTGTGAATCATGTAGAAAATATGGACATATAGCAAAAAATTATATGAGACTATGGCAAATCAAATCTAGGAATTGGTCAAACTCTAGAATGACATGTTCTCACTATCAAAAAGTAGGTCACTTCAGCAGAGATTGTGCAAACCAAATAAACATTTATGGGAATAGAAATATAATTGATGAAATTATGAGGATCATGAATCAAATGTGGAGAAGAGCATCAAATGATAATACAGTACCAAGCACAATAGTCGATGACACCTCATCCAATGGGTTAGGTGGTTCCACCATCTCCAACTAAGCAATACAAGAAGGTATGGAACTATGTTTTGCAATGCTATATATCTTACATCAATTCCTATATTTATTGCATATATGCCAAATCAACATGAATAAAGATGCACTATGGTATTACATATTCAATTACTATGATCTAGTCTAGTTGGTTAATATGTCCCAAGTTTAAAATTATCAGTCGGTGAAAATATGATGAGACAACTGAGTTGTTATGACAACTGAGAATTTGTACCATTTACCAAGCTGAAGCATTTCTAGTGTTAATCAAGATTATTTTTTGTTCACCAATTAGTTGGTGAAGTGCATTTATTGCACCACCCTAAGTTATTTTCTATAAATTTGGTTGAGGCGAGTTCATTTACTCACAACGCAATCACAAAGCAGAAAAAAGGACAAAGAGAAAAGTAGTAGAAAAGATTATTCAAGCATTCAATAGAGATTCTAGTGCATTTCAAGGATACAAAGGTCAGATATTGTTCATTCTGAATTCACCAAGTCATTTGATCATCATTTTATGGAAGCCCTAAATCAAAAAACCATGGCATCAAGTCATCTCACACAAAGCAAGCTAAGCTGGTAAAAGACAAGAAGGTTGTTCTGATCAAGAACTCCACCTGCACAGAACCTAACTACAAGATCCATCCACAAGTCACAGCACAGTCAGATAATCAAGGCACATTGTTGTCAATCTCACCTAGGGCTTTTCTAGTACAAGACGTGCATGCATATATACAATGCAAGATTGGAGAAATTAGACTTTGAACTCATGTATAATTATCAATCAATGTGCACAAACAGAAAGCTGAAAGAAAGACCATAAACAATTAGAGGTTAAAGGGTTAACTTGTGCCCTAGATTTCCCAAAGGTCATTCAGAATGAATGGATCTGCATTGTACGTAGCAGGGTACATGATGGAAAGATATGGCTGGATGAACCTAAAAAAATAATCAGGGATGTCATTCATGCAGTAACAGGGTATCCCATATGTGACATAGCCAAAGCCCTTAGACACCTACCAAAAACTATGTTGGAAAAGCTTACATTAGCCAAGTGGGATAGTAGAGGCTTGAAGGTCAACTACATCAAGGATCCTAAATTGAGATTCAATGCTTATGCCATTGGGTACAAAATATTTTAGTCTAGTTGGCCAAATAGCATACCATGTGGAGCTGTTGATATATCTTACAAGATAGTGAAGAAAGGTCTACAATTTGATTTTTTAGAGCTATTGTAGAAGAAATTAGAGGAGAATATGAGAATCATCAGTTCAAAAAAGACAAAAACATGTAAGTTCGGTTCCTTATGGCTATGCATATTCTTCCACATGCAAAATTTCTTCCCATCAATCGGTAAATATAAATGGAAGACAGATAGATCAGTTACTGTACAAATAGATGAAATGATCACTAGTCTAGGTCAGAATTTTGAACCAGTAATGAATGAGTATTTTTCAAGTTTAAAACCAGAATGGAAAAGAGATCATGGATTCCTACTCAATTGGTAGAACAATATAAAGATGAAATAGGTTTTGTGGTAGACACAGATACAACATTGATAAAAGTAGAAGATCCAAGGACTGCTTGGCTACCCCCACTAGATTATGAGTTAGATATTGATTTTGCCTCCGATGCAATTGAGAAATTATTGAATGAACCTGTTGAAAAATCTGAAATTAGATTTGGCAGTTATGATGAGGAAAAGACTCGTATACAAATTCAGTTACAAGTACAATAATTGGGTTGGAAAAAGACTAAGATTGTGAAAAATTTGAAAAGGACACTTGCTATCAAAGATGAGGAACTAGATAAGTCTAAAGAAGAAATCGAGCAGTAGACCTCAGTCGATTAGGAAGCTGAACTAGATCATGACACTGATGCCACCGAATCAGATGACACACCAGTCAAGACACCAAAGGACAAACAAGGCAAAGGGATAAAAACTGAGTCTTCACTGAAGACTAGATCAAAAATAGTGAAAGAAGATTCACCGCCTTTGAAGAAAGGTGTAGCTAAAATAACCAAGCCATCAACGAAGTTCACTTACCAATCAAATAAAATGAAGACTACAAGTCCAAGACCAAAGAGGAGATATTTGAGGAACAAAGATGACAAGGATGATTCTAGGATGATAATAAAGATCAATTCAAGGTTGTATAGAATAATCCAACATAAACTATTGATGAGATTGTAGAAGCAATCAAGGCAACCGAATAATTAGGACATCCTAATATACAAACATTTTCTGAACTGACTACCGAGAACTAGAACAAACTTGAAGAAGCAATAATAGGTATGATGATAAACTTGCAACAAGTTCCAATTGAGTCTTATATTTCTATACCAACTGAGTTATATGATAGGATATCTGAAAGATGGAGATATGCACTACAAACTAAGAAATAGATGAGAGAAGCAACTCTCACACTTATTATGGAAGATTGCACAGTTGATGAGATACAGGATATCATGAAGAAGTATGCAAAGAAAGTTTCTAAGAAGGAAATAACTTTGAATATTTTGTAAGGAAATATGATGGAAGTGGATGTTGAGAGCACCAAAATATGGAAGACACTGCTGAATCCATTTGAGGATAACCAAGATACCAAGGACATAACTAATGTTGCATCTACTGGACCAAGTAGAGACCCAATACAAGTTGATGATGCAATAGTTGATGATGTTTTAGATGGTATTCTTGAAATCTTAATGAATTTAGGTCACTCAGATATCACAATCACTGATGTAACAGAAGGAGATCTGGATGATAAGGCCAAAGAAGATGAGTTGATCGGTGATGTTATCACTGTTAAAATCTTAAAGAGATACGGTCAAAAACATGAAGACTCGGCTATCCTTGTGGTTTCTTTAAGCCCTAATTTCAAAATTATAGCCATTGGTAAAAATCCCTAAACCATTTTGTCTTACTTCTAATTTGTCATTACCTTTTTGAACCACTTAAGTTTTCATTTTGTCATGTGCTTGGTCAAAGAATATTCTTTTTTATTGGTCTTTACCTTTTCACATGATCTCAAAATGAGAAAGAATATGATCTTTATATTAAGAGATCAAGTGCAGGCCATAGATAAAGTTTCTGTTATGCAAGCAATGCCAGATCTCTAGATAAAGTCTTGGTCAACCATTTCATTGGGAGATTCAGCAAGGGTCGTGGATCAAGTTCTATTCTGACATGATCATAGGGTTTGTGCCAGATCTCTAAAATAGAGTCTTAGGTTAAGAAATGATTAAGAAACTTTGAGATTCAGTTATCTCGTAATCTCCAGATAAACCTAAGGTAAACCTTCCATGATTATCTTTTTCCTTTGGTCACTGAATCTCCAGATAGACTCACAGTCAATCATGGTTAGGTCAAATTCAAGTTGAGTTTTTTTAAGTGAGATTGTGGTCGTTCAATGAAATTAGAATTTGTGGCTTGCACGTGATTTCTAGATTTGACTAGAGTCAGTGAAATGATCTAGTGATCTGGAGATACAAGGAAATCAATTAATCAAGGTTGAAGGTGGGTTCAAGGTTGGTTTGTCTGTAGACTGTGACTATTTAAAATCTAAGCAAGTAAGTTTTGATCAGAAAATTACCTTAAATCCTCAATGTATAAGATGTAGATCTTTAATGATTGAGGCATTGCGCATGGTTGACATGTGGACTTCTGTAAAATCTTAGGCCTGTTTAAGGTTGGTTATCAAGTGATCAAGTTAGATTTGATCCTATGGTTGGTGTGAAGCCTTAATACAAAGATGCACAAGATCTAATCATCAAGCCATTATGCCTTTCTGCCACGCGTCTATGGTGGATCCTGTTCAGCACTAAGTAAAGTTAAAGACAGATCAAGTAGAAAGGATCTGATGGATGATGCTGTCCCTTGATGTGTAAGATGAATTTCTTTACTGATTGAGGCATTGCACCTAATGAACATGTGTCCCAGTGCATCCAGATGAAGTAAGAAAGAGTAAAGTAAAGCATAGTTAAGTTGAAAAAGATCATGTGGTGAGGGTGAAGCCTTGATGCAAAAGTGATCATGATCTATTCTTTGAGGCATTGCACCTGCGTGCCACTTATCCTTGATCTGATCTGAAAGCCCGGGTAACCTAAAAGGATCTACAGCTCTATTTTAAATCTTTAAAAAGTTTAAATCTGGATCATCAATGTTGATTTACGTGCTTTATGTAGCCATTTAACTAATTTTCAAATATTTGAAAGACTTTCTCAAGTTTTCTAAGCGGCGATCTATGTCGTCTTGCTGCAGAGACTTTAATGGATCGATCTAATCTTCTGGGCTATATTTTTACACTTGTTGGATTTTGTATGGAGGAGATATTGGTGTTTCTAAGAAATTTATTAGAGAAATAATCTTCATAGGGTTTATATTAGCATATAAAATAGTATTTAAACCTTTGGGTTATCCTGTTATGTTCTTCACCATAAATAAGGAGTGGTCTTAGAGTTTTATAATGTAGATTGGATCAGATTTTCAAGAGCTTGAGCTATCCCAGAAAAGGTAGTTGACTTATAGATCTTAAGGGTAAAATTTCCTAAGATAATAAATGCAGACAAGACATTCCATCTTTTATTCCTTTTGCAGGTCATGGTTCTTCAGTTTCCCAACAAGTTGGCGGCTAGATTAGATTTCTTACAAACTGGAGCAAGGAATGTTTTAAAGAATGGATGACAGAGCTGCTTGATAGTTGAAATGATTTAATGTTATTTTTCATGTAATATTTTAATATTTGTAACCCTAACCCTAATTAGATCTGAAGCTTGTTGCAGTCCTTGTTTCTATAAAAGGAATTCCAGGATCATTTTGTAAGGATGGGAATTTTAGGCCACAAAATCTTGTAAAAGTTCTGCATATTTTGATCAAGTTTATCATTGTTCTCTTTGGCTTTGATTTCATATGTACTTGATTCTTTAATATCAATATATATCTGTACTTCCTATGATTTGAATAATTTGAATGAATAGTTGTCTCTATTTCCAATTTTTGTACTCATTTGGATTGGTTGTTAAGGACATTTCAGTCCATCACTTTGTAAGGTAGAGTGTCAAACTTTTTTAAGGTTTCTTTCAAGGAGAGAGTTAAATCCTTAAGATAGTTTTGGTGAGTAGGAGATAGAAACATATTTGATAATTATTTCTATTTCTACGAAGTGTGAATAGATTATGTAAGGCATAGTCTAATTCAGTATTCAGTACATGATTTACATTTGATGTGTCTTTGATATTGAAGGTCTTTACATATTGAATGACTCCATTCCCATTGGATAAGGCATTGATCTGATAATGTAGATTGTGTAGTTCCCATCAAATCTATACACAAATTGTTATCATTTTCATTTTTATGATATATTAAGCCTGCATGTTGAAAACTACTACATCTTTATGGCAATAAATAGGCCAGCCTTGCCTGAGTTTGGAACTCAAAAAGAAGGATGAGAATCCTTATTTCACTAGTATTTTCTCTTATCAAGCTCATAGTCTGGCTTGTGAAGCTCTGCATTAAATTGGTTTTTAACATTTGTAGGATTTGTTATCAATTGTTGTAGTAAAAGGTATGAGCAGATCATTGTGAAAATTTAATCTACTGCATGATTTAATGAAGAACAGTATAACAAGTTAGGTACACATGACTGAGCCTATGGAGCTCAAAGTGAATGAGAATTTAATCCTTGTTAATTCGACTTTTTTCTTGACTTAATTAGAATTTCATTTTTATAAGAGTCAAGCATTGCTGCTATATAGGATTCTGCAAGAAAAGCTCCAACAGGTGCAACCGAGACCATGGATGAACACAGTAAATCAGAGGTCACCCGAGTAAACATATTAGGACAGCTGCCTATGTTGGTTAAGGCAATAAATATAGAAGAAGAAGAAGAAGAAGAAGAAGGGAAACGAGGATTTAGTTACCTTAGATGAAATAATAGAGATTCCAGAATGCGATCCTAAGACACTTGATCCAGAAACACTGAAAAAATATGGTGAAATTTGCACTAGAAAGCTGCACAAGACAAGCATAGATTAGAAGTAAAGCATGCACAAGTACTAGAAAAGGAAAAGCAGGTCTTAATACAAGTTGTACTAGATATTAAAATTGATGAACAAGCCCCCATACTGGAACAACTTGAGCTGCTCATAGAGGCCATTGATAATCCTGATATTGATGCCTAGCAGAGACTAGAAGAAAGAGAAGAGAAGAAGATTCAATAAAAGGTTATAGAGAAGATCAACCAGGCAGTGGCAGTACATAAGGTAACCCTATCAGAATTAGTAAATGGTATAGAAACTATCATATCCCAAGCCATTACTATTCTATAGTAGTTATGCACACTAGACCATTTCACTACTGAGATTAGTGAAAAACTCAACCAAATAGATCAAGATCTACAGGCTAGTGTACAGAGTCTATCAACCAAGCCAAATGCATTATAAGAAGATACTTTAGAACCAGCAGTTGAGATGGGACTTAAAGAAAGTAGAGGAACAAATTAGAGAGCAATTAATCAATCTCCAAGCAACGTTACTACTGCATTTAGAAATGATGCAAAAACTTGTGAAGTTATGGTAAAGAATCTCATTTCCACCCCAAATTTATCAGTAATAGAAAACATATGTGATATGCATGCCCAACTACAACTAGAGCTACTCACCCTCGAATACCTAAAGAAGGAATGTGAGACATTATTGGAAACTCTAAAGAATGCCCATCCCAATATTTTTGACAAACTGTAAGTTCTACGCCTTTTTCATTAATTTAAAAAAAGGGGGAAAGATATGTAGTATATATGTATAGTAAAAGGGGAATACATATGTATAATTAGGATGTTCATCTACATATACTGAGAATATAAAAAGGGGGAGAATGTACAAAGGGGAAGTCATCATGTATAAGTATATTATGTACACTGATAAGTTTTTGATACTAATGCCAAAGGGGAGAATGTTACTCCAATTGCACATTGAAGTTGTCATTAGTTATCAAGCTGACACAATGGACACTCAGTGATAGAATCAAGACAAGAAATTCGGTATATATCATCGAAGTGTAGAGTTAAGCGAGAGCACTATTCATGTTCAGAGTTAACTGAGTACAGTGATACCCAAGTAATCAGACTATATCAAGCATAGACAACATGAAGCTTCACAACATAACTGAGCACTAGTATAACCAAGATACACAGTATACATCGAGCACTGAGGAATGACATTAACCGAGTGGAATAGAGTTCACATGAAATTTTTTTATGGCACAATAATCTAAGTAACAACTTTTGAGCCGACCTAGATAACGGTTTACACGATCGAGGAGGACATTAATTATGGATTTCTAGAATTTATTGTTTATGTCTCCTATATTTAATTGATCAATTTAAATTTTGTAACCATTGATCTTAGGGTAAGGATGTAAAGGTTGAACCCTAATTAGGTCATATTGTTTGATATATAACTATATAGATGTCAAATTTCGTTATGTATGTTGATCAAGCAATGATCAAGTAGCTGTCATACTGTGGACATCAAAGATCAAACAAGGGTTTTAAGGACAGATCCTACACAGTAGAATTTAGTTTTTAGAACTAAGGCAAGGCTAACGAGAAGAAGAGAGTAGAAGGTATTATCATTCACATTGAGGTGATATGTTTTGTGTGAACTTAATGGATCTGTATAAACAATTTTGAGATTTTCAGATAACCTTTCTATTAATCTCTAACAATTGTAATAGACACCTAAATCTCTTAACAGAGTAGACTTAACAGTCTTATTGTAAATCTTTTAACCGAGTGCACACATAGATTGTGCTACTAAATCCTCACATGGGGTAGATCTAGTCGATATTTTTGTTACTCCTAATAGGGAAAGATCATCAAAAGTGATTATTTTGTAAAGCTTTAACAGGCTACATTTATTACTGTAGTAGTGAAGTTTTGTGGGTCTCATCCCCACCGTAGTTTTTACCTTCTAACAGGGTTTTCTACGATACCAAAATACTAGTGTCAAGAGTACTTAATTTTGTATATGTGTAATGTTTATTTTATATGCATTTATATTTCAGCATTGATACTATATGTTTGGGATAAGCAATCTACTCATTCAGTTTATATAGAACAGTGAATACAAGGATTTCTCTAAAAGTTTTTAAAGGGTACTGATTCACTCCTCCCCTCTCAATACACACCCTTTCCATTATCTTAACATTGGGCTAACAATAGGATGATTATCCTTAGATCATTCCCATCTATCCAAAATGCCTCCATATCATTCCTATTTTTCCATGAATCCCATGTAATCTCCCATCAATTTGGATGCTAAGCATAAAGTCTCTAAGTCCACCAATCCACATGTAGTAAAGGATCAATATGCCATGTCTAATTGACATGTCAAAATAAAACAAAATATGATCTAAAAAGAAAAATAAATATCCAAATGGTCACAAAGGTCCATTAATAAAAATAAAGAAAACACAAAAGCTATATGGGTTCCTAAATCTCTTTTACAAGCAATGCATTCCAAGAAACCACAAATATTGAAAAATAAAAAGCAATGTGGATTCCTAAATAGCTCCTTGAAGAACAACTTCCCAAAGAAAAATGCAAGCTTATATAAAAAATTGGTATCCCTCCATCTAAACATCTCCCACTATCCAAATCCATTTTGGGTCCTTATGCCCCCAAATCCATATTTATTCCTCCGTTACGATTCTATAATCCAAAATTTGATTGACCTCCATCACTTCACCACCCCTCATTGTGTGTGTCAATGTTGTTCTTTCCCACATTATAATCTATTCAAAATAAATCCTTTCATCACCCCCTCCATTGTCAAACACATACTTTTCATCCTTTCATCCACCCTATAAAATCCTTTGTGCCTATTCATCCATTTCATTTCCCCTCTAACCAACGTCTTTTAGCATACCTTCATATCCATGGTCTATTATTATATATCATTCAAGAGTATTGTTCAAAGAATAAGATGATTGTTTCATTTGACCATTTATTATATGCATCTATTATTTTTCAAAAGGGTAAAAAAAAGTCAAAAAAAAAAAGAAAAGAGGAGAAAAAAAAAGATTCAAAAAGGTTAAAAGAAGGAAAAAAAGAGTAAAAGAAAAAGAAAACATTCATTGAATAGTGAAAACCTAAAAAATAGGTACTTTGGTAAAGTATCATAATAAAACCTTGGCAAACATGCATCATGTGTAATCTATGAACATCTTGTGTCCCATAAGTGGGGGTAGGTTTTGTCTATGTTGTCATATCACACCCACAATGTTCCATACTTAGGGGCAAGTTTTATTCATGTTCATCGATATTATCCTTATCCATCATCTCCCTTGTCCTTGTTTACCCCCCTATCCTTCATTATCATTCATCTCTTGTCCTCCTTTATCCCTCGTATGCATCATCCTTGTTTCCATCCATATGCCCCTTTTCCCTCTTTGATCTTGACAAGGTCGAGGATCTTCATGAGTATCATATATTTTTTCTACCTAATATTGCCTATATCCCTTTTGGTCGTTATTGTTTATCCTATTTTTATTCCTTTTAGTCCTTATTACATTGGTCCTTATCAAACCCTTCAGTCCATATTGTTTATCCATTCTTTTGATCATCTTGCTTATCCCTTTATTTCCTATTACTGTCCTATCATTGTCTTATCCAAATTCATCCCTTGATCTTGATATAAAAAGGACGTAAACTAAAAACATGTTTTCAAAACCTCTTGGAATGGCGTATCTTGTACATCACTTGCAATTTAGTGCAACCTATCATTACCTTATCATGTTATATTCAATCCCTTAGCTTGTAAAAAGAACACATTCTCTCCTAATTGGACAAGTCCTTAGGAGGAAAATCACCTTCAGTGTCATATAAAGATTCCACCATCCTTCCTCTATCCATTGTCATTCCATCAGTCCATTCATTCATTCATAATGTCTCTACCTTGATAGACAATGGGGGCAACCAAATACATCTTGCTCGAGAATTAATGTCTTAAAATTCATAAAATTAAATAATATCCTAAAAAAATCCTAAAAATTATAAAAAGTCCTAAAAGAAGAGCAAAAAAAATTAAAATATTAAAAAATCCAAAAAAAAATTAAATAACTTTAAAAAAAATCCAAAGCAACAAAGTGTTAGTTTCTGGCACTAATGTCATTTCTTTTTCAGTTATTTTTTCATTTGTTTTCAATTAGTTGTCCTTTGTAGCAAGGTAAACATTTCAGGAGACGTAGAACCCTGGACTTCATGAATCATACATCAATAGGCGAACTTATCCAATCATGTCAGCAATCAGTTTGATCAAACTTGTCATCATCAATACATTTTCATTATTTGGTCATTTGTCATTTGTCTTATACGAGATGTGTCCTTCCCAAAACCAGACATTGTCATTATTAATCATTTGTCTTATACAATGTGTCCTTGCTGAAACTAGACACATTCATCATTGTTATCATTATTATTGAACTATTAACTTTAGAAATTAGATCTGATTAGTTGTTGGCTTGTTAGGTTTAGTAAATATTATCTTTCTTTGATATCATTTTTGACACCATGTTCCTATGCTACTCAAGGATATAAGTGAGTGGTGAGAGTGGTCAGGATTTTCCATGGTCTTTTATTTTCTTTGTAGTATTTGTCATTGATTTGATCTTTCTATGCTACTCAAGGATACCACTGAATGCTAAGAGTTGCCAGAATGGTTCGCGATCTCTTTTTTTTATATAGAAAAAGCAGCAAGAAGGTGTGGCCCGTGGAACAAAGGACTAGAAGCACACTAATAGCATATTAATGGAACTAGTCTAAGCTATAAAGCATTTTAGCAGTATAGTCAAAATCTTATTATTGCTAGTGCTAGCTTAGTGATTTACTCGGTGGAGTACCCATTATTAATTAATTGATCAGTTGCTAGCTTATTAATTGATTGGTGGGTCTCATAGCAATAAACATGCTTCTTGTTGATTATGCTCCTAGAAGTTTTTTGTTTGGTCCATGCAAACCGAAGGAGGTAAAGTCATTTTGAACCTGATATAATAGATATGAAATACGAATGTTCACTTGTTATTTGTATTCCAATATATTGTTCAAAAACAAACAAACACTTCAATATGCCTTTTTCTTTCATATATGAGGCTGATAATGTAGAACATACAACTCTAGAGAGTTCTTGCTTGTGATTGACCTATCACCCTATTGACCATTGAAATCATCAAACCGAGCTCAATCTTCTTTATGTAAACCTACACATTATTATCCATTGTTCCTCTCATTCTTCCAAGTTAATCAATTGGGTTCCTTCACAAGGTTGTAACCTCAATGCAGAATCAAAGATTTCAAGTTTCAACAGCCACTTTGAAACATAATTCTCCTTATCCTGACTTTATAATGGCAAGCACAATATATTACCAATTCAAGAGATTCAATTATGACTGGAAAAGAGGCAAAAGTCTATTTTGCACCAATTTGATGGCCAAATCACTCCCCTCTCCAATCCTCTCATCCATGTTCAAATCAATTATTTCATGTGTCCAAGAAGGGTATCCCAAACATGCTATAGGATATTGGATAACATCATTTTGGGCTCAAACATATTGTCACACAACTCCATAGCTGGAGAAGATTTCTATTTGTTGTCCATGACTTCTGAAAGGTGTAGAACTAAATAAAAACCCTACTAGGAATAGGAAAAAACACTTTGGAAGAAAAACTCAGATAGAACAGTAGAAATGGTCAGTGGGCATTCGAATCAGAAAATGATGTTGATCCTAAAATACTTCACATACAACAGAAACTTTAAAGAATTCTTTCACCATAGTGCCTCAGATCAGTCTTCAAACCGGCAATAATTAGAGGAAAATGATTGTTTTCTGCCATGAACAACAGAAGAAAACTTGTTCATGTATTGTATGGCTGAAAGCATGTATATAGGAAGTTTCTGCTTTAATCCTTTACTTTCTACTGAAAATAGGCTGACTGGGATAAGCTGGCACCATGTTTTATCTGATTTATGTTTTACATTCTGCAAATGGGCATGCGTTTTGAATGCCAATGACTAACATAAGCTCGGGAAAAGTTTTGTGGTGCCACACCAATGGAAAAATGTGTCACTTTCATGTTTTTAACATAAGTGTCATTTCATGATGACAATGTCACTGCTAAACCACGCCTGAGGAATTAAGAGGTAGTAAAGAGCAAGCAAAAGGACACCTAGTTTATGTTTTCAACAAATTTTTGTCCTTCGAACACCCCTCATTCCTATTTTTCGTTCATTACAATTATGTGTCACCATTTTAAAGATATATTGATAGTTTGTGTGGTATACATATTCAAAATTATATAGATGTATATTTTGACTAATCTTAAAATTGTATGTGCTATTAATATTTTGAAATATAATTTATATTGTTTAGTCTAAGTATTTATTTTTTCAAGTTTTATATTTATCAAAAAATATTAATAATCTTTGTGCTCTCAATAATCTTTTATTTAATTTTGGTTACAACATTTTTTTTTGTGAAGAGGAGAGATTATGAGAAATAATATTCAATTATATGAGAGAGTTGTTCCACTTGGAAGCAGAGAAAAATCATTGTTTTAGTACTGATCTATCTAATATTGTAAATTTTTTTTTTGTTACCCGTTGGGCGATTAATAAAAAAAGTATAATGAAATAGATATTTGCTAACAATTTGATAAGTGTCAGAACACTTTAATACAATATAAAATTTTATTTGTAATGATATTTTTCACATTAAATATGAACTAATGCAAGTTTTAGAGAGGGATTCTTGAGAATTTTTATTTGTTAATATCATATAGATTTTATTATTTATATGTGCCATCTTTTGGTGAATTGTGACTATATATTCCAATATAAGATACTATTCTTTGAAGCATTTGACCCTCCATGTACCTTAATTTGAAAATTTATATAACCAAAATTGTAAGAGCATAAAGTAAAATTATACATGTTTCATAATTTAATATTTTAACCAAGGAAACATCCATAATGAACTTGAATGAGTTTTTATCCATAGAGGATCATGTCATGCATTCCCACATCTTAAAATGTTACAATGACATTGTCATCAATATATGACATTCCCACATCTTAAAATGTTACAATGACATTGTCATCAATATAATGGAGGTCATGTGTGTAGGTTAGTTCTCAATCCAGTCAGAAATTTTGAGGTAAGTTGTACATCATATACTACTATAGTCTCTTATATTTGTTTATCTTTGAAGTTGTGATTAAAAATTATAGAAAATTACCTCTAGGAATACCCTCACATGTCTAATTAAGCACATAGGAAATTCAACCTTAGTAATTAGCTTTTCATCCCTCGTCATTTATTGATGAATGATCTATCCATAGGATTAAAGAATGTCATTGCCATTTCCTTGAAGTGAACTAATCCCTCTAGAAGCATGATAAAATATTTTGAGAGCCAACATGGACTATGGTGCTTTAATCTAGGTCATTATAATTATTGTGTTCAGTGATTAAAATTGGAATTTGGTCCAGTTCATTCTAAAATTAAGTAAAGTGGTTGGATTGGATTTGATATTTTGATTCAAGTTGCTACATAGAGTGACTTGTTGTGCTTTGCTTGATGTGTTGTCTTGAGAAAGAAAAATATAACGAAATAGGCCTCATACCAGCTGCACGGGGGTATTTGACGCATCAGATAACTGGTGCTGGAGATCAGGAACGAAAGGAGCCATAGAAGGGTCTCTGGAATTAAGCAGAAGAACCTCTTGCGCAGTAATAATTGCCTTAATATGCTCCAAATTGATAACAATAACTCGCTCTCGGCCAAGTATTATAGATGGATAAGAAAGCAAAGGATCCAAAATACGCAAAAAGGACAAATCATCAAGTATGTGGAGCAAGTTCTTGCCAACTCATACACTGTTCATCCTAGGGCACATTTCCTTTATTACTTAGTCACCCTTCTTTATGCTTAGGTGGAATTTTGATGTGGCTTTGTCAATGGAAAAGTCTGCTTATTCTAAAACTTGTCTTTGGATTTCACCTTGATGGGAATTTATGCTGACATTGTCGCTCAAATGGAGTGCTAGAGGAATTTAGTTGAAGCTTTGCCATCCTTGTATTCAGACTCAAATCTTTGATATTTTTGTTTTTTCTTTCTACTGCAGGAGCCATCATCGATAAGAGATTTCTTTATCTTTCATTTGGCTTTGTTCATCCTCCAGCAATTTGCAAGCATTGTTAGTTGAAAGCCCATTGAAAGCCTAGACCATGACTGGAAAACATTGCAACTTGACGTGAATATAACTAGGTTGACATTGATAACATTAGAAGAATGACATGATTAATGACTACAAACTTGACTGGAAACAAAGTCTCACAAGGGCAACAACATATCCTCAAGCAGATGCCTCAATTTTTGGGTATTGAAAAACCATAATTTGTTAAATTATTCACACTTTTAATGGGAAGTAGTAGTGTAGGTTCTTGGTGGAACCAGATATCACACTACTGGTTTTTAGAAAATTTGCATTGTCCTCTATTTTGAATTTACTTTTATAGACAAAGCCTGACATCAAGGATAAACATATCTGTATGCCATTGCAATTAAATGAGCATTGCACAATAAACAGACACAAGTCTGTAATGAAACATCAAACATCAAACATACTCTCATAAGAAACAAAAGAAGATAAGTTTAGGCTTTAGCGCCACAAATTTCAGTTGCTACAATCATTTTGTAGACCAAACAGTGAAAACCTAAAAGCTCATGGATATCTCTTAAACATAGCTCGTCATCTGAATTGAGCCTAAATTCTTCTGCAAGATTTGTTAATGGTGTTAATTTAACATTTCATCATCAAATAATAAGTTATGATTGCAAATATCTGCAAATTTGGACCTGATATCATTCGAAACGTTCAAAAATTCTTTTCAAAATGCATGAGCTTGAAAGTCGGAAATTTCGTATATCACAGTAGTACAATGAGTTAACAGAACTCTCTCAAAACCCAGAAGAAAACACATTAGAGGGACTTCTAGAACTAGATCCTATCGAAAACCTTAGCGGCCTTAAACCAGAAATACAAGGAATATATATTAAACATCAGAGAAAAGATAAACAACACTAAAAGGCCCCATTACAACAACGGCCCTGTTCCAACTTAATAAAAAGAGATTTATATTTTAAAAAATAGGAACATTCAAGAATTCCTCTGACATTTGTCATAACAGTCCATAGACCCTCGCACGTAACACTTCCAGTGTTCGTAATCACCTTTAGATGCATCACAAATAGAAAAATCCTTCCATGTAGTCAAGCCTTAGAGAGCGATTATCTCTCTTGACTGAAAGAAACAAGATTTAACATCCAGAGCTTAAAATACCAAGCATATATATCATTTCTAAGTTAATATGTATGAGACCAAAAGATAGTAAATGGATTTAAGCTTTGAACCAATTAAATTCAAGCTCTGGACATCCTTAGGAAATCAATCTTTTTCAGTTGATCCATTCTCAAATGTTTGCTCCTTGATCTCTTCTCCATGTAAGTCCTGCAGGATATCAAGAAACCGATCCAAAAGTAGGGCATCATATTCGATGAGCTTGTCATCTTCAGACACTTTACCCGGAACAAGAAGCCTCATCTGAGCATTTATAGATGTCATTGCTTCTAAGTTGTTGTTCTGGGCCACCTTACAACTCAGATTGTGCTTCTTCACTGAAATTTGCAGGCTAGGCAAGCAGTCCCAGATTACGTTATACTCCTACAAATACGGATCAAAGACAAATTTTAGAAAATGTGGTCTGGTCCACCAGTATGGAATAGAGACCATAGAGCAGGCCTGATGATATGAATTGGCGAGTCAAACAAAAGTACTCTTACTAAAAAAATAGACGCGATAATATGAATCGAATCCTCAAACAAAACTGTTCTCTATCAATAGGCAAGGATGTCATTAAAACAGCCTAGGCCTGCAAAATTGACACAACCCATAACCCACTTCAAAGAGGAACTACAAAAAAAGAAGAGAGTAGCAACTTGTAGTAAATGGGGAAGCTGACGGAATATCAATTACAAATGCCTTCCTATTCAGCTCACCAAACTCCTTTTTTGATAGAGGCTCACACTCAGTGCCATCTTTATTGTTGAAAACACATTTATTGTAGGACAGACATATTGATAATTAGTTTTCAATTGAAGGTGTTGGAAGTATTCAAGTTCTGAGAGGGGGGGTGAATCAGAAGTTGTCACAAGATTTACAAATTGAATTTATATACTGAAATTATGAAACCAGAACAGAGTATTTTGATCAACTGAACAGAATATTTTGAACAACTGAACTGAAATTACATACATTCATCATGAACAGAA
>MU225953.1:168281-207274 GCA_018584345.1 Thuja plicata | reverse complement strand
TATATATATAATAACATAATATATATTAAAAAATTAACCTCTTGTTGAACACATGAAAAGGTTTAAAAGGTGGGGGAGGCGATGGGTGGGGAGTTGGGGGAATGGGTATTTACTAAAATCAACCAATTCAATGATAACTTACATTTTGATTTTAAGTTGAATTTGCAATAGAAAAATCCAACAATAACTTTAACTTTAAATCAGCTCAGCATTAGAAAGAAAGAAATATATAACACCATAGCATGCAAAGGCACCAAATTTACGTGGATACCCAAGAAAGGGAAAAAGCATGGTGAGAAAGCTACTTGGAGCTATTGTCAAAATCTAGTCTCGCAAGTGAAATAAGAGTACATTGTATTTTATAGCCTACAGCCCAAATGAAGCTTCGACTTCCTTGACAACATGCGTATATTACAGTCCTCTTTTTCCGCAACACACACATTTACAACAACTTGGATTATTTATTTATATCCTTCATGCATTTTAAATGATCAACTAGCTCAGCTCCAAAATAAGATGTACGTAAAAACATGTGAATTATTAGCCATCAGTCTCAAAATACATATACAATGAAAGATAAAAATATTGGTGAATGATGTGCGCTCACCAAGTGGTAGAAGCAATTGAAATTCCCAATCGATACTCAACTATCCATACTCATTACCCATCTTTTTATAACATCGATAAAGATTAAGATTTTACATCAATTATATGTTGTTCATATTTCAGCAGTTGTCATTTTTTCTACTGATGTTTCTCAATAATATATAAATGCAAATTTTCTTTTTTCAATTAAAGAAAAATGAATAATATCTTTCTTCCTTCACTTTTCTAGTCGAGCATAAATATTTTTTTCTTACTCTTAATCTAAAAGATTTTAGGACTCTTTCAAAACCCTTTCGATGCTCATAATTTGATAAAAAGAGTATAATTTTAATAAATTAAAAAATATTTATTAAAAACTCATCAAATATCTATCATAATTTCAATAGATATATTAGAAAGATTCATAAAGTAACCTGTTATTTATTTACTATTGCACTGCCATTTAATTGTAAAAAATATTCATAATTTTTTTGGTTATATTAAAGTAGAAATCTATTTTCAATAGTTGACATTTAAGAAAGCATTATCAACATGTTATAAGTGACTTGAGAAATCATGTGTAAAATTGAGTGAAATAATTAAAATTGAGAGACTAACCATTTATTTCTACTAACAAATTACATTACATTTCTATTTCTTTGCAATAAATTAGGTTAAATTTCTATTTCACACAAACCAAATAAGGGCATAGGTCAACTTTGAAACCAATGCTAATATGACATTTGTTGGCTATGGTTATGTTAAAATTATTTTGAAAGACATTTTTATGCTAATATCACTTAAGTAGGATTACGATTTGAATATGTAAGTGGGCTAGCTATTTTTTATTGGAATACACTAGAGAAAATAAATCAAAACACGACTATAAATAAACTAACATACAATAATATTTTCATATTCAAAAAATATTATCATTATATTGTATTTCAAATGGCTTTATAAAGCCTTAGTTTTCTATACAAAACTAACTAATATATTGGAATGAAATTCCCAGATAACCTAACTACAAACTAATTTATTAAATGTAAACCTTATTTCCTAACAAACCCCCTTAAGGTTTACATCATAAAAAAAGAAAACTAGGAACACATCTGTATCAATATTAACCTAAACTTCCTAGTCTATGTAAATTGTTTATTATCTAACTTTGCATTGCATTAACCAAAAATCCTCTTTCATGGGTAAATTTTCCAACTCTCCATCACTATCAACCTAAACTTCTCAATCTAGGAAAATACTAATTATCCAATAATACCTATGAACTAGGACATATTTGATTATCTATAATTATATGACTGCTCATGTGGATTGACACAAACTCTATCATCTACAATAAAAAAAGATGCAAAACTATAAATCAAGACAAACCTAATGATGGATAGATACCACTCACTATGTGTGAAAATTGAGACAAACTCAATTATCTACAAACTAAAGCCATTGTTTTGTAGATCGAGAAAAACTTAATTATTTGCAAACAAAATAACTACTTTGCAGATTGGGAAAAACTAAACTATCTACAAACCAAATTGATGAACTATAATTGATTGAATGTTTGAAGATGACAAAGTTGATGATCACCGAGATGCAGAAAGTAAATGCAATACATTAAATCAGTTAATGTGTTGTATTGTCATTGATGTCAACTTGATATGGTATGATTTCTCATAAACATATTTTCACAACACTTAAAGATCTGAAAAGACAAAGTTTTTATCGTCGGTAATCATTTACACTGAGTGACAGTAAACCTCGACATATAGTGAACCTCGAGCATAGAAGTTCACAGTATTACCTGACAGATAGTGTTACCCAAGCAAGTGATACCCAAGAAAGCATTACCGAGCTAACTGCAGTTCTCACTGACCAGAACTAAAGTTGATGCATGCGCTATCTGCAGTAGTCACTGAGTACAATTAAAGTATTGACCGATGAGAACTGAAGTTAGAAAATGACAAAACAACTTAGATGGCAGGAGCTATATTTAAAGTTAATAGATTGAATACTTTGTTTTCATAGATCAGATACAATTTAAAGATAAGAAGGAGATTTAAAGCATTTTTTATTCTAGAAAATAAGGAGAGATTTGTGGAATAAAATGAAAGCAAGCATGGCGAGCTTTACGGATCAAGAAGTTATCAACAAAGAAAACAAGAAGGACAAGAAATAGTGTAATCATGTCTATATAAAGAGACAAGTAATTCATTATCAAGAGAGGAATGTTGAAGATAAGAAGTCTTCATGCAAATTTGATCATACAAGTTGAAGAACAGAGCTAATATTTTTGTGGACACCGAGCAACAGAGAAGCAATAGAATTCACCAAGCAGAAAGAAGTGGAGAAAAGGAATTGAAGAGACCATTGATCAGAGAGGTATTATGGACTTACAATAGGTCTGAAAATCTGCAATTCAAAGTTGTATTAATGAACAGATCATCTACTGATTTAGTTTAACCATTGATTCAGAAAATCTCTTAACAGAGTGGTATTTAGCCATCCTTAATATATTGAGATACATCCCAAGGAGTATCAAAAGGTTTTAATGTTGACAACATAGTGAATGCTAGGTCAAGTGATAAATTGTTAGTTTTAAATCTTCTAACAAGGTCACACTTAACAGTGTATTTGTAACCTTTAATAGGGTTGTCTCTTCACCGAGATCACTTGAGAAGAGTGAAAATTTTGGGTTACCGGTCCCAAGTGATTTTTTCACTTAACAAGGTTTCCACATTAAAAATCCATGTGTCAAATGTGTATATGGTTCATTGCTTTGATGTTTTCCTTTAGACATTACTAAAATATGATTGATCAATAAACACTAAGTTATTTACTGTATTTTGGTAAAGGTTAAGAAAAGATAGACTGCTATTCGGTAAAGCTTAAATAGTATATTCACTGAGTAGTATATACATGTTAGATTCACACAAGGCATACATCTTATAAGACTGAAGATCACTAGAATTTTTATATTTGTGGTATAAATTTTTGGTTGAATTACTAGATTAATTTTTGAGGCCACTGATTCACCCCCCCTATCAGTTATTCTAACAATCTGTATCAGAGCTTGTGTGCTTGGAAGGGAGTTTTAAGACTCAAGCTAAAGATCACAAGATGAGAAAAAAGGATGTGCCTAAGTTGAAAAAGGACAACTTTGCATCATGGAAAAGTAGGATAAGACTCCACCTATCAGGTATTGGAAATGATGACACACAGTACTTGGATACTAAATTGGTTTTACCTAATGGACCTCTGACAGTTGATCAATTGAGAGAAAAGCATGAACACAATTCTATGATGATATAACTTGCTTCCTCACTCCCCGATTCTGAATTTGAAGATGTCAAATCATGCACCACTAAAAATAAAATGTGGGACAAACGCAAGCTAGTACATGGAGGAGATAAGAATGTGTTGAGAGCTAAAGTTGAAAGCCTAAGAGGAAAGTTTGATGACCTACGAATGAAAGAAGGAGAAAACATCACTCGGTATAGCTACATAATCAAATACGTTGTAAATGCTATCCGAGGAGTAGGAGGTGTACTTGAAGAAGAAACAGTGATAAGTAAAATTCTAAGAACCTTACTGCCTATTTATGCTATTAAAGTATCTGCTATACAAGAAATGAGAGCAGTAGAAAATAACATGTTACTCTAGATAGTTTTATTGGTAGAATTATTTCATTTGAGATGAATAACTTTGATAACAGAGTCTTACCAACTATTGAGTCTGCATTCAAATCTTCTTTGAAAATAAGTAAATCAAGTTATAAACACACTATGAGAAATGATAGTGAAAGTGATAGTGACGAACAAGAAATTGATGAGATTGAAGCACTAATGGCTAGAAGATTACAGAGAGGAAAAGGTAGATACAAAGGTAAATTACCATTGGTATATTTTAATTCTAAAGAGATTGGACACTTTGCTGCTAGATTCCCTAACAAAAGAAAAGATGATGAAAGAAATAATAGAACTTATGAAAAGAAGTTTGAAAGAGGTGATAACAAAGATTACTAAAGCAACTGACAATCTGACAGAAGAGATAACCAAGACTACAAGGAAAAAGGAAAAAATTCTTGTTACTTGGCTAAGAACAAAGCTGAAAATGCTAACATTGAGTCTGATGAAGATATTGAGGTGGTATTTTTTCTATGAAGGATGATTCAAAGAAAGAAGAAAGGTATGTTGAAATTGTACTCATATCTAAGATTAGTAAGAATGATGTCTAGATTATTGATAGTGGTTGTACTCACCACATGAATGGAGATAAGGAAAAGTTTGAAACTTTTGAATATTATAATGGTGGATCAGTAAGATTGGGTAATGACTCACCTTGTCCAGTTGAGGGTAAAGGAACAATCATGTTAAATAATTTGATCAGATGTGAAAAATCATATTGGACGAAAGGACTTAACTATAATCTATTGAGTATTGCACAGCTGAATAAGACAAGACACTGAGTTGCATTTGAGAAGAAAAAGGCAAAGATCTTTAATGAATCAGGAAGGTTGATCCGTATTGGTGAACAAACAAAAGGTAACCTTTTTCTATTTTGATGATATCAAGACCACTTGTTTAATGGCTAGAAATAAATACATTTGGTTGTGGCATAAAAGGTTATGTCATGTGAATTTTGACAACATGGTTAGGATAAGAAATAAAAGGAAAGTAAGAGGCTTACCGAGCATGTAAAAACCTAACCATGTCATGTGTAAGAATTGTCAAAAAGGGAAAATGACAAATTCTAGTTTCAAGAGAAAACCCTACACATCTAATTCTATTCTAGAATTAGTCCATACTAACTTATGTAGACCAATGAGAACAAAGAGCTACTATGTGATAGATACTTCATTCTCTTTGCTGATGATTATTCTAGAATGATGACTGTTATGTTCTTAAAAGAAAAATCAAGATGTTTAAATGGTATAATGCTATAGTTGAAAAATAAAGTTGAAAGGAACTAAAATGTCTAAGATCAGATAGAGGAGGAGAATTTATTTCTGATGAATTCACTAACTTTTGTAATGAGCATGGAATTAAAAGACAGGTTTTTGCACCAGGAACACCACAGCAAAATGGGATTGCTGAAAGAAGGAATAGATCAATTGTTGGTTTTTCCAAAACACTAATGATTGAGAAAGGTATCACACAAATATTCTAGAGAGAAGCTATCAGTACTGTTGTCTATACATTAAACAGAGTTCAATTGAAGAAAGAAACCTTATGAGCTATGGTATGGATACACACCCAATGTAAGTTACTTCAGAATTTTTGGAAGTCAATGTTATATTTTGAAAGAGGATAGAAATGGAAAGCTTGACTCCAAAGGTGATGAAGGAATATTTCTAGGTTATTCTACCAAAAGCAAGGCTTATAAGTGTCTTAACAAATCCTCCATGTTTTATCTATATTTCTAGCTTGTAAGGGGTTTCGGGTCCCCATTTAAAACCTGTTTTTCCTGCAATAAAAAACAAATCCTCTAACAAATTCATTGAAAGTGCAAATGTCTAAGTGGATGAGTTTGATGAGGAAAATGATGAGGAAAGCAGAAAGGGTCTGTAAGATTACAACAGATTTTTGTACACTAAAGAACCTGACACTCTGTCCAAGCAACAATGTATCGCTACCAAGCAACAGAACAATGCACCTGAGCATTAAGATGCAAACACTAAAAATTAGGAAACTGCTCACAATGATGTACCAAGTGATGAAGATCAAAAGAAGGTCAAGATGAGGATCAAAATGGTGAACAGAGATTTGAACCAGTACTTTCCAAGTGTGTCAGAAGACACCATCCACAGAAATAGATCATAGAAGACAAAAGAGCTAGAATGAGAAGAAGAAGTAAGTCACTGAACACTAGATGTTTGATTTGTGATTTTGAGCCTAAATCTGTCAATACTGCACTTGAAAATGAATAATAATTCAGTGCTATGAATGAAGAAATTGAGAAGATTGAAAAGAACAAAACATGGACATTAGTACCTAGACCGAATGACAGAAATGTCATTGGTACCAAATGGATATTCAAAAACAAACTGAATGATGATGGATAAGTCACAAGAAACAAAGAAAGAATAGTATGCAAAGGGTATGCACAAGAAGAAGGTATTGACTATGGAGAAACCTTTGCACCCATTGCTAGACTAGGAGTAAGAATTATACTTTCTTATGCTGCATTCAAAGGATTCAAGGTATACCAAATGGATGTCAAATCTGCATTCCTAAATGGAATACTAGAAGAAGAGGAATACATTGAACAACCAGAAGGGTTTGTTGATCCTAACAAGAGGAACATGGTTTGTAGACTACAAAAAGCCTTGTATGGATTGAAACAAGAATCGAGAGAATGGTATGAAAGAATTCACTCTTATCTCATAAGTATTGGATTGGTAAGAACATGTGATAATAGTAATCTATATTTAAAATAAGATACTGATGATAACATTCTTATTGCTAAAATATTTGTTGAGGATATCATATTTGAAGGTAATGATATGCTATGCAAATCACTTGCTGATGAAATGAGCAAAGAGTTTGAGATGTCAATGTTTGGGGAGATCAAATTTTTTCTTGGTCTACAAATTATTCAATAGCATGTAGTTATCTACATCACACAATCCAAATACATCAAAGAAGTTCTCAAGATATTCAAGATGGGGGAATCCAAACTAGTTGGAACACCTATGGCATCCGTATGCAAAATGACAAAGGAAGACAAGTCAACTGAGGTAAATTAGACCTTATATAGATCTATGATTGGCAAACTCATGTATGGTGTACATACTAGACCAGATATAGCACATGTAGTTGGAATAGTTGTAAGATTCTATCCTAATCCCAAGGAATCTCACATGACTATTGTCAAAAGAATTCTGAGATATCTAAAGAATATTGAAGACTATGGTCTGTGGTATAATAAATAAGGAAAATTTGTGCTTCAAGTCTATACAAATGTTGATTGGGCTAGAAACATAGATGACAGAAAGAGCACAACCTGAGGAGCATTCTTTATTGGTGACTGTCACACGGATAAGTAAAAAGCAACGATGCATTGAGAACAATCCAGTACAGAAGAAGAATATGTGGCTGCTACTGCAGATTGCTCTAACATTGCATGGAGCAAGCAATTTTTGAAAGGGATGAATATGGAAATCCTTGAACCAGTGATTATCTATTTTGATAATACAAGTGCTATCAATATTTCAAGGAACCCTGTCATGCATACTAAGACAAAGCACATTGCTATCAAGTATCATTACTTAACGGAACAAGTATAAGAAAAATAATTTATACTAGAATATGTTCAATCCAAAGAACAATTAGAACACATATTCACAAATCCATTGCCAAAAGATACATTTGAGTACCTAAGGAAGAGACTAGGGGTGCGACCCTTGTCTACTAGTCACTAAGCTGACTAGAAGGCTGCATCAGCCTACACATTATTAGAATATCATTCATGTTGATGCAAGTAAAGAGATGGAATGCAAAGATATATCAGTACACATAAAGGTACTTATCTAAACCGAACACCAAAGATATTCATGGCTACTACAGAGCTAAATTGCTGATGAAGAGGAAATTTAAGGAATATATTAGGGAGAGAGATATTATATGTTTGGCATTGTTGTCAAAGGGAGATATGTACTCAATGAATATATCCATATGAAATATATATCATAATCATCCAAAGGGAAAGAAAATAAATATCTATCAAAAAGAGGAATAGTCAAAGGGAGAGAAAACATCAGAGAAAGATTCAAATAAACATCCATATAAGGGAGAGAATTGGAAAAGTTAACACTACATATCTATCCAGAAAAGGGAGAAGAGATTCTACAACAAAGGGAGAGATAGAATCAGAAGTTTCTACATCTATCCAGTGAAGGGAATGAAGAATGAAGAAAAGTAATCTGCAAGAATCAAATCATAGCTAGAAGAGCTTACCGAGAGTCAGACATTTGAATTGGTTATAGAACAAAAAGTTTGGAAGAGATTGATGAACTACAACTGATATATTTTATATTTTATTAGTAGTATGTTGCCATCAATGCCAAAGGGAGAGATTGATGAACTATAACTGATTGAATAATTTAATATGACAAAGTTGATGATCACCGACATGCAGAAAGTAAATGCAAGACATTAAATCAGTTAATGTATTGTATTGCCATTGATGTCAAATTGATATGGTATGATTGCACATACACATATTGTCACAAAAATTAAAGATCTAAAAAGGCAAAGTTTTTATCATTGGTAATCATATACACCAAGTGATAGTAAACCCTGACAGATAGTGAACCCCAAGCGCAGAAGCTCACAGTGTTACCCGATGGACAATATTACTGAGAAAGTGATACACGAGCAAGCATTACCGAGCTAAATATATTTTTCACCGACTAGAATTGAATTTGATGCCCGAGCTATCTGCAGTAGTCACCGAACATAATTGAAGTTATATTGACCGACCAGAAATGATGTTAGAAAATGACAAAACAACTTAGCTGGCAGGAGCTATATTTATATTTAACTGATTGATTACTTTTCTTTCATCGATCAGATTAAAGATAAAGATAAGAAGAATATTTAAAGCATATTTTATTCCAGAAAACAAGAAGATAATTGCCGAATAAAACTAAAGAAAGCATGGCAAGCTTTAAGGATCAAGAAGTGATCAACAAAGAAAACAAGAAGACAAGAAATGGTGAAATCATGTCTATATAAAGAGACAAGTAATTCATTATCAAGAGAGGAATGTTGAAGAGAATTTTGGTAAAGATAAGAAGTCTTCATGCAGATCTGATCATACAAGCTGAAGAATAGAGCTAATATTTCTACGGACACCGAGCAACATAGAAGCAACAACATTCACTAAGAAGAAAGAAGTGGAGAAAATGAATTGATGAGACCATTGATGAGAGAGGTATTATGGACTTACAATATATCTTAAAATCTATAATTCAAAGTTGTATTAATGAACATATCATTTACTGATTCAGTTTAACCATTGATTCAAAAAATCTCCTAATAGAGTGGAATTTAACCATCCTAAATATATTGAGATACATCCCAAGGAGTATCAAAAGGTTTTCATGTTGACAACATAGTGAATTCTAGGTCAAGTGATAAACTGTTAGTTTTAAATCCTCTAACAAGGTCGCACTTAATAGTGTGTTTGTAACCTTTAAGCTCTTCATCGAGCTCACTTTAGAAGAGTGAAAATTTTGGGTTGCCGGTCCCAAGTTTTTTTTCCCTTAATAGGGTTTCTGCATTAAAAATCCTTGTGTCGAATGTGTATATGGTTCATTGCTTTGATGTTTTTCTTTACACATTACTAAAACAGGATTGATCGGTAAACACTAATTTTTTTATTGTATTTTGATAAAGGTTAAGAAAAGATAGACTGTTATTCAATAAATCTTAAATAGTATATTCACCGAGCAGTATTTACATGTTAGATTCAAACTAGGCATACATCTTGTAGGACTAAAGATAACTAGAGATTTTATATTTGTGGTATAAAGTTTCGGTTGAATTATTGGATTTATTTTTGAGGCCACTGATTCACCCCCCCACCCTCCTCTCAGCTATTCTAACACAAACAACTACTCTATAAATTGAGACAAACTTAATTATCTATGAAATCCTCACTTTCTAGATGAAGAGATTCCAAATATGTCAAGCTCCCTCTTTTCATTAGAGAAAAATAAAAAATACTTCTCATGCAATAAATCACCCCAAAGTGAGAAGCTATCTTAGGATGATAGATATCATCCTTCCTCCAATTCTACCTATTATACAAATTATACCCACCTGATGTCACATACAATTCTTTGCAATCCTCATTATATTTAATATAGATCACTCGAAGAATATGTGTGGCCAAAATAAAATTGTCAAGATACTTGGATTCAAACATCCTCACATGTTTAGAAGTGACATAGTTAGAATAAAACTATTCAATATCTCTACAAACAAAATAATTTTAGTACTAGATTGCTCAAATGCATGAAAAAATAATTCACATTTCAATCTTCTAGTGCCAAATATTATAACACTTCATCCCTAGTAGTTATTATGTAGGCTCTTTCATGTTCATATCATGATTATTATACTTTGTGTAAACATGTAGCTTTCAATAATTACTTCAAGATTTTTTATTTCTTTTAGTTACAATCAATGAATTGCACATAAAATAGAAGATTAGCTTTCAAGATAGACAATGTTGCCTATTTATAATTTAAACACCTCACAAAAATTATTTATCATTGTTTACCTCATTTTTCCCCCTTGATTTCAATGACACACAAAGGCACTTGATCATGGGCATCATGTATTCAGTTGTTTCCCTTGATGTCAAAGACACACAAAGGCACTTGATTATAGATATTAGGTATTTGGTCGATATGGTATAACTTACATCTCATTTGGTATAGAATTTCCATAAATTGACTTGGTACATGGCCATGGCATCCTTGGTCTCAGTATGCAAGTCCATTTGATGTTCTTTGACATCTTCTATAGTTTTGAGATGTGATCTTTCATATTGTTTTTTTGAGACAACATACTCTCCATTTTCACAATGTAGTGATATTATTGATATTTACTTGAAATTCAGGAAATAATGAATAGATATGCATGACAGTATGACTCATTGCATATATGGTTATATTATGCTCTTTAATGTATTTTTTTTATATGGTTTATTGTTAAACCTTGTCAGACATAAAGTATTGATTTCTTATTTTCTTGTTAGGAATGATGATTGATGTCTTATTAATAAAGCATTGATAAGTTACCAATAAATTATTTGTACAAGATCAATAAGTTATTGATAACTTGGGTTTTGCAAATGTTTTATAGATAATTCATTATGACTTGATTATCAAGAGGGTATATAAGTTGATAAATCATATTGATATTGATATTGATATCATATAAATATTGTTCTTGGAAAGCCATAGACCTTGTGATAAAATGTGATAGCTTCATTTGCTTAATACTCATGGTTTGCAAAAAGGGCATTATTATAGTTGATATTTGAATGTCGAATATCATTATCATTTGTTTTGAAGGAACACTTAATTTAGGGCATCGAATGGTAGTTTTCTTGTTTGGAAAAACACTTGGTTGGAAACCCTATTGAGCTAGGGCACACGCATTGCAACCAATTTGAGAGAACAATAAGCTTATAATTGGAGCTACAAATGGAAATGTGGTGGTTATTGGAATAACGCTTCACGCAATCGGTGATTGGTTTTCAATATGAGAAAGAGATTTAGTTATATTTGGTTAGTTTGTTAATGGAATTATAGTATTGATTTTTTATGAACTACAAATATTTGGTTATATTCTATTTCAAATATTTTGGTTTTCCATGGTAGTTGAAATGATGACTTGTTAGCTAGGACAGTTCTGATCTATACATCAATTACATTATGTCAAGTTATTTATTCTTGGTTCTTGAGTTAAGAATTGCAGTATAAAGAAAAGATCATTTCCTATTTTCAATGGTGATATGAGGTCTATAAAAAGGAAAATAGAGAGATCAAGGTTTTAAAGAGTTTCATTTTTTAGGAGTTAATAATATAGGGCTTGAAGGATATATTTGATTCTTGATCCATTCATAGTTGGTATTTTAATTATTTTTTATCTGCAAACAGATTTATCTATATTCTTTGAAGAGTTTTTATTTTTTTGAAGAAAAGTTTGTTTTTAAAAGGTTGTAAAGGATTATATTGTAAGTGTTGTGTGTATACTTCATGATCAGATAATAACATCATGTTGTATACAATCCATGATTGCATTTAATCCTAAGTCTCAAGGTAAATGAGATAATCAGGAGGGTGATACATTTGGACAGATTTCATAAACTGATATTTGAGTTTAGACAATTTTATTTGTCAGAAGCAATTTATTTATTTGCGAGAGAGGCATTATAATTTATAAGCCAGTGATATATTTTTTCTTTTCTTTTCATCCCTATGATATTTTTCCACTCATAAAAATAATTGTGTCATTGTGTTTCTACATGTCTATTAATTTTGTTTAAGTTGATATAATTTCTTGAAAAATGAATTCTATTTTTGAGATTCAGTTCATAAGCATTTTGATTTGGAAAAAGGATTCAAAAAATAAGAATATTTTTTTGAAAAAGGAATCAATTCATAAGCATCCTTATTTGAAAAAGATTAAGTTTATAAAGAGCCTTACTTCAAAAGAAGCTAGTAAAGTTTTAGATCACTGATTCATCCCCCTCCTTCTCTCAGTGTTCTTCATACTCCTACAAGTGGTATTTGTGCCACACCATTTACATAAGTCTAATAGTATTATGGTTTTCTTAGCATTGGAATGCTAAAACATGGTTGTTGATTATTTTTTGTGATCTTGGTGTTAAATCAATTTTAGAAACTAATAGTCTTAAAGTTGATTTTGAAGGTGAACAAAAGTGTTCACTTACCTAGCTTAAGAAACTTCCAATAGATATCCTATCTCAGAATGGTCAATCCCAAAATGATATTGAAAAGTAAGTTCATAAAATTGGTGATTTAGAAAAACAAATTCCAGATCAAAATCACTTACTTGTAGAAAACAAAATATTTGTTATAGTGTTACAAGAAAAATTAAAATGCAAAGAAAAGGAGTGTATCATGATTGAAGTAGAAATTGTTGCTTTAAAAGAAATCCAGTGTCCTAGCACTAGTCACCATACCAATACAAAGGATATATTCATTAACAAGATAATTAATTATTTTAATCATAATCAACATTTCTATGGTTACTATTTTTTTGTAGCCAATTTGGACACAAGGTAAATAAATGTGTGGTTTTTCTTGAAAGTGGGCCTAACTTTGTTAATAGAAATATTTTTGATTTTCTAAGTAACCTAAAATGCTATTATTGTGTGAATTTGGGGGATATTGCAAAGTATTGCAGATTAGTCATGAAACAAAATAAGACTTATAAAAACACATCTTCCAGAATTGATAAAGATAAGCAAGGTTGGAAGCCAAAATCTCAAGCTATGGTTGTCCAAAATGTTCTACATGCTCAAAAAGGAGATATGTGGGTTTTTGATATTGGATGCTCTCACCACATGAATGGTGACAAAAGTAAATTTGTCAATTTTGAAGGTTTCATTGGTGGTTCAATAAGATTTGGAAATGATTGTTGTATTTTGATAAATGGAAAAGATACTATACTCCTAGAAAACAACACGTATTTTCATGATGTCTATTATGTAGAACGTTTGACTCACAACCTTCTTAGTGTAATTCAAATCTATGATAATGGTTTCAAAGTAGTGTTTTCTACATTAGGGTGTGAAATTCACAAAAAGATTGGTAAGATGGTTGTTGTTGGATTTAGAACAAATAGTAATATTTACAACCTTTATGAACCCTCAAATATTATTAAATAGGGAATTATTTTCTTTATGAGTCAAGTTGAAGATAGTATAATTTGACATAGAAGACTTAGAAACATGAATTTTGATATTCTGCTAAAATGTTTTATAGCTTAGACTAGTTCCATTAATATGATGTTAATGTGCTACTAGTCCTCTGTTCCATGGGCCAGCACCCTCTTGCTGATTTTTCTATCAAAAACATGAATTATAAAAATCTTGTCAAGATTAGTAAGAATCAAAATGTTATAAAAATGTTAGTCATTTTAAATCCAAGTAGTGGCATATGCAAAGAATGTCAAGAAGGTAAGAAAACTAAGGGTAGTTTCAAAAAGAAGGAATATTCTAAAACTAAGTCTTTACAATTTATTAATACTAATCTATGTGGTCCTACTAGGACAATATCCTTGAATCATGAAAGATACTTTAAAAGTTTTATTGATTATTACACCAGGATGACCTGGGTTACTTTTCTGAAACATAAATAAGAAGCTTTTGAAATATTTAAAATCTTTAGGAAAATGGTTGAAAAGGAATATGATTTGAAAATTAAATTTATTAGATTAGATAAAGGTGGGTAATACACTTCACAATATTTTTTAGACTATTTTATGGAACATGGAATTAAGAGGCAATAAATTCAACCTCTCAAACAAAACAACAAAATGATTTAGAAAAGAATAAAAGTAGAATTGTTAAAGAAATGGAAAGAACAATGCTCCAAGATGTCAAATTTCCAAATTTCTATTAGAAACATGTCGTTCATGCACTATTGCTTATGTACTAAATAGAGCTCAAATAAGAGTCAAAACTAAGTACACCCCTTATGAACTATAGTATACTAGACCAGCTAATGTTGGCTATTTTATAAAAACTTTTAGGGAGTGTCTTATCAAAAGAGATACTAGTGATAGTTTAGGAAGTTTTGAATCACATTGTGATGAAGGTATTTCTTTAGGTTACTCTGCTCATAGAAAAGACAAAATAATTTAAATTACTAACGTCAAAGGTGTTGAGCTGTTGCAACCCTATGAATAACAAAAGATGATAATGAATAAATTCATCCACCATATGTCAAAGAAAATATAGAAAATGAAGAATAAGAATAAGGCATTAGTCCTTAAAGACATGCAAGATTGATTCCTAAGATTTCTTCAAAAACCACACAAAGAAATCATCCTCTAGAATAGATCATCAGGCAAAAAAAATTTGGTGTTCAAACTAGAAGAAGACTTGGAAATATCAGTGATCAAATACATTTGTGTTTGGTTTTGAAATTATAACCCAAAAAAATACACTAAGGCAAGTAACGGTGAACTTTAGGTCAATACAATGCAAGAGGAATTAGGACAAATCGAGAAGAATTTAACTCGGGTACTTGTCCCTAGGCCTGAGACAAAAAATGTAATAGGGGATAAATGGGCCTTTAGAAATAAACTAGATGATAATGGGAAAGTATCTCTAAACAAAGCCAGACCTGTTTTCAAGGGTTAGTTTTTGATTGAGGGAATAGAGTTTGTTGAAACCATTTCTCCTATTGTTAGACTTGAGGCAATAAGAATTTTCTTATCATTTTCTATCTATAAGAGATTTAAAGTATTTTATATCGACACAAAAATAGCCTTCATAAATGGTAACCTTGAGGAAGAGGTATATATGGAACAACTTGAAGGATTTCAATGTACAAGTAAAGAAGATCATGTTTATAGGTTAAGAAAGGCTTTGCATGGCTTGAAAATATCTCCAAGAGCCTGGTACTCCAAATTTGATAAACATCTACATGAACAAGGTTTTATGAAAGGTGCTATTGATAGAAATTTGTACTATAAAAAAAAGGTAATAATATTTTAGAAGTTGAACTGTTTATGTTGATGACATTATTTTTGGAAGAAATGATTCAGATATATGTTTAATGTATCTCGCATAATGAAATCAAAATTTGAAATATCTATGCTAGGAGAGTTATCATTATTTCTTAGGTTACAGATTTTTCAACTTGAGAAAGATATATTTATCTCAGACACAAAATATGCAAAAGAAAAGCTAAAATAATTTTAGATGGATGAATGCAAACCAATTGGTACTCCCATGGAAACTGGTTGCAAATTAAGAAAATTTATTGAATTGCCTAAACATAATCATTCTTTGTACTATGATTGGTAGGCTTTTATAGTTGACTTCCTCAAGGCCTAATATTATGCAGATTGTATGCTTGGTATCTAGATTTCAGTCCTCTCCTAAACAATCTCATCTTGATTTTGGCAAATGAATATTTAGATATATTAATAGCACTATTAACTATGGTTTGTGGTATCTGAAACATAATAATTTTACATTACTTGCTCAAATTGTTGGTGATTGGTTAGGTTGTCTTGATAACAAGAGGAGCAATTTTGGTTGTGCCTTCTTCTTAGGATGTAGAGTGGTATATTGGCATAGTAAAAAGAAAGAATTTGTCTTCTTGTCTAGTGTAGAGATAGAATATATTGCAGCCAATACATATTGTACTCAAGTTCTATCAATGGTACACACTCTCAAAGAAATTAAAATTGAGGTACCATAACTAGTACATATCCTATGTGATAATACCGACACTATAAACATTTATAAAAATACAGGTATACATTCTAGAACTAAACATATTGCAATAAGATATAATTTTCTTAGAGAAACATTTTTGTCTAGTGAAGTTATATTAGATTTTGTGGTTTTAAAGAAAAGTTGGCTAATATATTTTACTAAACCACTGCCAAAAGCAGTCTATGAAACTTTAAGGGAGAAAATTGGAGTTATTTCCCTTTATTCTCTTCATTGATTCAGTTTGATGCACCACTTCAAGGGGATCTTTCTTGTTTATTTTTATCCCTAATTTGTGATAGATACTCACTAGTGTTCTTGCACTCCTTGATCAATACCTTCACTGTTCCTAATCCTTCTAAGACCCTAACCCTAACTGATAGGATCTTCCAAGTCCTCCTCTAACTAGTTTAGGATTTCTTCAATGCCCCTTCACAAGGTGGCATCCATTAGTGCTTCACTATGGTAACTATCACTATTGTCATTGTCACTTCTCAACACCTCCTTGGATCCATCCAAGTGCTTTTTATTGCCTATTTGCTCGATAGAGTTTGCAGGGGGTTCAATATATTCACAAACCTTCTAAAACCTCCACTTGATCCCTTTAGTTTTGGGTATCAAGGTCTTGAACATTGATTTCAAGATTCTTGGTTCAATCTTGCCTTGTAGGCCTATTAGTTCTATTAGGCCTAATTCACTAGTTTTTGCCCAATCTTGGAAAACTTTCCCAAAAAATCCAATAAAAAAATGTTTGATTCAAAAACCCTTTATGGAGGTCTTCAATATTTTTGAGGTCTCCCTTCTCCAAGTCTTTTGTATAGGTGATTCCTACATTTAAGAGCTTCTAGGGCTAATAGGCTCTCCTCAAACCAGTCAACTAATTTATGCTTCAAAATGTCTTCAAATGCATTGGCCAAGTGTAAATATTCCTCAAGGTTCTCTACACAACTCAAAATACACCTCACACCCAATTAGATTTATCAAATCAATCAAACCCATGTAATCAAACACCAATTGACATATGCAAACTCCTAGTCGGGTTGCTCTGGACTCGCCTAGGGCTTGCTCACAAAAATAGAAAACTTAACTTCTAGGCCTTCTCCTTCTATATGTACACTATACATAGGCTCCCCTAACATTTCCCTCAATTTCATCTTGATTCCACAATAGGTTTTCATGTGGGAGCCATTTTTCCACAATGTAGTCCTCGATAGGTCAGAGACTAGCTACTTTACAAAATTATGTACAAACCTAACTTGATGTAAAGAAAAAAAATTAAAACCAATGGAAAATGAAAGAAAAATACTCTAAATACAATAATCCCATTCAAAGAGAGTGGATTCAATCCATTAAAAGATACTTTCAAAGTAAAATGTACAAATTATCTAGAAAACTAGAGAAATAGTGCCAAATTACTTAACTTGTATTCCTTCAAAAAAACTTCCAACCTCGGGATTTGGGATCCTTGGAGATTTTATAACTCCTTCTCATAGGTGCACATGGTTGGGATATCGACCATGCCCTAAAATATTGATTTTTTCCTCATTTGGACAATGTTGTCATGCAACTTTGCAAAGATGCAAATGTTGTCATGACAACATTTTGACAATTTTATCAAATTTGTTCCTAATCTATTTAAATGACCTCTAAACTTTATAGAATGATGGAAAATAATAATAGAAGCCATTTTATTCTTAATTATACTCTTTCCCAAGAGTTTTAAGTTCTTTGGCCCAAAATCCAAAGTTAAGCCTCAAAAGAGACCTAAAGCCAAAACAACTAACTAACAACAAGCACTTCTAGATTAAATAAATTCTAACCTAGACCCTCTAAAACACACACACTTAAGATCTTATAAGGTCTCTAAAAACACCTCTGACCTAGCTAGGGTAAGTACAAGCCAAAAAAAAACATAGGTCCTTAAAAAATATCCCAGGTGCTCCTGCACCAATTTGGCAGATGTTTATGGTTTAAATACTAATGAGTTTTATTCAGTGACTCTTTATACTTGAAGAAAAGTAGCATGCAAATCCATGACATTCATTAAAGGCACCAGGGAAAACTCTTTATGCTCATTATTCCTATTATTTTGATCCTTACCTTGTGTTGATTAGATAGCCTACAACTCTTTCCCTTTCTTATGGATATCATGATTATATGAATGTATTGCATTTGGGTATCTATTCATGCAAAATATTTACTTTTTTCCAATAAAAAACAACATAAGTAGAAGGTACTTCTCTAGCCAATTTTTCCACCCTTTAAGAATTGTGCACTTTGGAATTTGGACTATAGAACAAGGTACTACTAGAAGCATTTAATTTTGAGAAACCATGGGTATTTCCACTTCATCATGAAGGCCTCAAAACCAAAAAGAAGAAACAAGTGAAAAAAAATGATGATAGTGAAAAAAGAATTTATTATGCAAATTGAAAAAAAACTAGGAAAGCAACTATAAAAAAAATTTATATGTTCAACACAATTTTTAAAGGAAGTGTTTTAAATAAGACCCATTTATCAATATCTCAAGAGCATTACATTGTAGGTATTCTATCTTGAAAGAATTCACTTAATTAAAATTTACAATACAAAAAGACCCCTTCCAGAAGGCATCAAACTTAGCATGTTGTTATGTTTTTGCAACCCTTTAAACAAATTTTAGGACTAGATCACCTTCCTTAGAAAATGGATCCAAAATCTTCTTGTAGAACCAATTTTTAATAACTTGATGGTGATTAATAATATAGTAAAATGACTTCTCCCTATATTTATTAATTCTTGAAGTAATTCTACTAACCTTGTAACTTGTCTCTAATGCTCTGATTTGATCGATTTCTAAAGATTTGAGTAATTGTAATGTTGGAATTTGAATTGAAATTGCATCATAGCTTTGTTGCCATAAACTAAATCATATGTAGAAATATTTAGAGATTTATTTGGATTAATCTTGTCATCACATAAGGTTGTTTTCATATTCTTGTACTATTCTCAATGGTGACTAGTGCCAATTGTCCAGATAACCCAGATTGATTTCTTATTAGTAGATTTTGCAAGACCATTACCCTAAGGGTAACACTTTGATGATTTTTTTTAGAAAATGTCATATATCAAATAAAAATGTGATATTTTTTATTCTGAGAATTCCCTAGCATAGTTAGATATACTAGTCTTTGGAGGTCCAAATATCATTACTATTTCCTCAATGAAATTTGGAATTTCATTCTTAGTGGAATTCTTTAGAGGAATTGCCTCTTCCCAACAAGTGAAATAGTCGGTGTCTATTGAAATCCACTTATTTTCTGAACTAGAGGGTGGGTTTATCATTCCTATTAAGTCTAAACCCCATTGAGAAAAGGGCTCATCTCAAATAAAAAATTGCCTCCCAAAATTTTTTTGCAGTCATGACACTTTTTGACTTAATAATAATAAGAAGAAAAAAGAGTGGACCAAAAATAACTAGCTCAGATGATTTTCAATCAAGTTTTTTTCTCTTCATGGTTTTTCTCCTTGAAATTTTTCACACAATAGAGAAGGATATCATAAAAAATTCTTTTGAATAAGACCCCTTCTATTATAATATAGCCTACATTTTGCAATCTATAAAACCTCCTTTTCTATTTTGGAAGATGACGTGGGTTCTTACCTATTTGCATGAACTAAACTCTATCAAAGATCCAAGATTTTATCCTTCTATGTAATTGATCATATACAATTTGTGGCCTAATACGTCCTATTCAAGAATAGGAACAAGACTTGCTTCTTCTATATGGGGTTCACCAAGTTTTGCAATATATTTAAAAAACACCCCTTCCACAAATTATTTTGGTGGGTCACACCTCAATATTATACTCTAGGATCATTTCTATCTAATTGGCTCACTTCTATGGTATGTCTCCCTCCATAATGTAATCTCGTACGCAAGAGTGTGAAATGCATACAAGAATCTTGTTACCTACTATTAGGTGCCTAAATTTTTTGAGACCTTAACAATTGTGAAAGATTTCGTTTCAAAAAAATTATATCCATTTCATATCCCTTACACGTTCTTGAATGAAAGACTATAGTGTGTTCACTTTTTCAGACCTTAACAATTGTGAAATATTTCATTTCAACAAAATTGTATTCATTTCATATCCCTTTCGCGTTCTTGAATGAAAGACTATAGTGTGTTCACTTTTTGTTTCTTCATCTTTCTATTTTATAACAACTGCAACACTATTTTTGCCAACATAAACATACATTATTAAATCATTTAAAATATACTATTCATTAAAATATTTAAAAAATAATAATTTTGAAACAAAATTATATATTCGAACACCATCACAAAATATCAGTTTTATAGTGGTTCACTATTAATGGATACATCCACTCCACAAGTAAAGAAATAACTTTATTTAGTTGTTCAAATACCATATACATCCAATCTTCCCAACAAGCATGTCCCTGTTTCTTGTATAAGAAACCATAGAGGGCATAGTTCTCTATCTCTCCACATTCATAACAATCATAGGCTTCCCTCCTTCCATGACCTCAATAGTCGAATCATGAATTCTCTTAGACATCAATTTTACATCAAATTTCTCAGAAACTTTCCAAAAATGTTACCTTCTTTTACTAATACCTTTGTAACAGTCTCATCATTATGGGGCTCACATCCTAGGACCTTTAAATTAACAACAAAAATAAAACCTAAACCTTTCTATTGTAGTTGGGCTTATTTAACACAAACTTTACTCTGTTCCTATGCCTTCCATAGACATAGTCGAGCTTCGTGCTTGACTTCACCCAATTTACCTCGGTATCATGTCCTTAATAGAAAAAAATTTAGGAATGACCTCCTAAACAACTGAAACCTCCTCCTTTAGACTTACAATGTATTTATTTAGGAACTCCTCCCAGTTCTTAGACTCTTCCTCAAGTTCATCTTCACCCACGTGATTACAGACTGCATCCTCCTCATCTCGGGAGGCATCCTCCTCATCTTGGGAGACAATATTTATAGTATGTCCCTCAATAATCAGTGAATGATTTAAACCTTCTTTGTGAGCTGAATCCTTCTCATTTTTTGAGTCATCCCACCAATGTACATGATTCTTGTTTGAGGCTGAAGACTTTCCATACAATTTATCTAATGTACCCATCAAATCAGCAACAACTATTGCATTAGATATATTGAAGGATAAGATTGGACATAAGTGCAACCAAATCACTCCCAAGGATTTTTGGTCCAAGTTATCCCAATCTCCATCCGACATGATTTTTGTTTTCTTTTATTTACCATACAATGGTTTCCACAAATCTTCTACATATAAATTGTCCACTATTTATATCTTCCATGACTGATAATTATGGTCATTACTCTTTTTGATCTTTCCTTCAATCGACATTGCTCCCACTCAACTTGAATCTCTCTTGCTGAACACAATCGAGCATAACCTGTTCTAATACCAATTGTTAAAACTAAATTAACGTATTTCAAATAGAATTAGAGATTTGAACACAAACACAAAATACAAGTTTTATATTGGTTCACCATCAATGGCTACATCCACTCTACAAGCGGGGCAATAACTTTATTCAGTTGTTCGAATACCATATACATCCAATTTTCTCTTTAGATTTATATAATTGTTTCACTCTTTGAATATGAAGAAACATCCATGAAATGAATAGTTGAAAGAACCCAATGGTCATGACTGTTAGACTTCACATTCTCAACATCATTACCAGCTTCTCATTTTCCTACAATTATGGGATCACCATCCAAGCCCGAGAAAAATTATTTGGTCAGTGTGAAAGACATAAAATGATGACTACCAAGATTCTTTAGATAAAGCAAGTAAGAAAATCAATTTTACAATTCAATACGAGTAACACACTTTTAGCTTATTATTATTGTGAACACTATTTATTATTTTACAATTCAATACGAGTAACATTATTATTATTGTGAACACTATTTATTTTTTCTCTGCAACTCTCTGCATCTCTCTGCATCTAGGTTCCTACCCATTTTTGTATGCTAGCCTCTACCTCAGCCCCTGCTCCACTGGGGGAGCTAGGGAGTGACTGTCCAGACCTATTCCTAGTCATTGCTAGGAGAGATGACTTGGAACCCCTCTCAGCAAGGGTTACCACGTTTCATCTGAAATGGTAGACTTGCCTGGTTCCCTAACTAGTGTTATGGTGTCCCCTTCAAAGCCTTTGAAGGTGGATAATGATGTTGCATTGGGGGGATGGAAGATGGCGGTGTTGGGATCTAGGTCTCCTGACACCCCTGATACGCCTGAATTCTTGGCTGGAGAATTTGGTCCTGAAATTTCTATCCCAGATGGAGTTGTGGAGGACATATCCACTACCCTACACCTTGCCCTTGTTGGGAGGTTTGCTACCTTTAGGCCCACCATAGAGATGGTGCATAATTGGTGTACGGCCAGGTGGAAAGTTAAAGGATCCCTATCAGTTTCTGCTATGCCAGGGGGTTTGTTCCTATTCAGATTTAATGTTGAGGTGGATTTTACTAGTGTTTCTATAGGGAGCTAGTACTATGGGAAGCACACTCTTCTGATGGCTAAATGGAAGCCTGGATTCAACCTGAAGTTGAACTGCAAAAATTTTCTCTGGTGTGGGTCCACCTTCCTGGTCTTCCTCTGGAGTTCTGGGATGATAAAGTGCTTAGATGGATAGGGAACTCCTTTGGAAGTTATATGACAGCTGACTCGGTTACCCTGACTAAGTCACATCTGGTGTTTTCTAGATTTTGTGTTAATGTCACGATGAACAAGCCCCTTCCCAAATTTGTACTGCTGAAGTCCAAGTGGGGAAAATGGAACCAGGCCATTGTTTATGAAAATGCCACACTACACTGCTAGAAATGTGGGAAAAATGGGCATGTGGTGACTAACTGTAAGGGCTCATCCAGGCTGGAGGAACAACCTACCCCATGCCCCTTTCCTAAGGTTAATAATGTTGAGTTTGATGTGCCTTCGGTGGATACCACTGTTGAACATCCTTCCCGTGGTGGAGTCCCCCCCATGGAGGTGGACTAGAGTTGGAAGGGCCAGTAAAGAACATAGAGACTGAGAAGAATGAGGCGTTAGAAAAAGGCCAGAAGAAGGAAGGGTCAGTAGGGAACATAGAGGTTGAGAAGGTTGAGGCATTAGAAGAAGGTGAGATTCAAAAGAACACAGGGACCGAGAAAACTGAGGCCTTAGATAAAGGGAAGAAGAAGGAAGGGTCAGTGAGGAACACAGAGGCTGAGAAGGTTGAGACATTAGAAGAAGGTGAGATCCTCACGGTGAACAATGCAGTTGAGATGGGTACGGCCCCTAAAGATGGAGAAATGGTCATAATATTAATGGATGTCTCTAACACTCTCATTAACAATCCTAATGGTCATGATGCTAGTATGGTGAACATGACTCGGGTGGCTAGAAGTGCACTGATGGGAAAATTTTGGGGAGAAACTTCTTCCAATCGGTAATGCGGTTCAGATTTTGGGGCAGAAATAATGAGAACAACCACCTTGTCACCCTCGACTTCTACCCTCGGCTGGTTAGAACCTAAAGGAAAACAAGGAGCAATAATATGGATGAAGAACTAGAGTCAAAAAAGAAGACAGATGTAGGGAGTGAAAACAAAGTTGGATGCCTGACTGCTAAGGTGACTAGGGATAAGGAAGTAGCAAGGGCCATTGCTAGTGGAAGGAAACTAACCTTGGAAGACTCTCAAAAAGGTAAAAGATAAAGTTCCTTTTATGGAACATAAGGGCCATGAACAGCCCACAAAAATAGTTCACTTTGAAGAAGTATATTAAAGAGCTCCATGTTGATATGGTTCTCATACAAGAGGTTAAAATGAAGTACAATATTTTTGTGCCACTAGTTGATACAATTTGGCTAGGAGTGACCTTCCTGTATAGTGAAGCTGATGAGGCCTCAAGTGGTGTTGCTACTCTCTGGAACCCTAGTAAGTTATCTGGAAACATTATGGCCTCTTCTCATAACTTTCTTGCTGCGTTTTTTACTTGGAATAATTCCTCCTGGTATATGTTCAACATTTATGCCCCAAACTCTAGAATGGAATAGGTTAGACTCTGGGGGGAAATCTCTAACCTCATTGACACTGACCATGATTACCCTATTATGTGTGCTAGGGATTTTAATTCTCCCCTGTTTCCTTATGAAAAATTGGGAGGCTCCCAAGATTATTCTGATAGTATACAAGAGTTGGCTGATTTCATGAGGATAAGTGATTTGGTTGATATTGAGTTGTAGGGTAGGGGTTTTACTTGGTCTAACAATAGAAAAGGTAGGAACCTTATCCAGGTTAGGCTGGATAGATGGTTGATCTCTGGTGGGTGGGATATTTCCCCTCTAATTGGCCTCTCGCACCTCCCTAGGACTGTGTCTGATCACTCTCCTTTGATTCTTGACTGGGAAGAGAAATCCCGTGTTGGACCCCGGCCATTCCGCTATGAGATCATGTGGAATTCTCACCAGGAATTTGAAGACTGTATAAAAAGTTGGTGGAACATGCCTATTAGGGGAACGGCTATGTTCAGAATTTCTGAAAAGCTTAAAATTATCAAAAGGGAGGCACACGGGTTCAGCAAAAATAAGTTTGGGGATATCTTCCAATGTAAGAAAGAGATAGAGGAAAAAAATAAACTCCACCAAAAGGAAATGGCCATGGGCAATTCCTCTTGGGAAGCTCATATTGAGGAAGAGAGATGGAGGAAAAAATGGAAAGACAACCTCAAAAGGGAGGAAATCTTCTGGAAGCAACGGTCTCGTATCCAATGGCTCAAGGAAGGTGACTGCAACATGGCTTTTTTCCATAGATCTGCTTCAATCCATAAAAGAAGAAATACTATTAAATCCCTAGCTGCCGGTGGGGAGGTGATGACTGAGGAAGTAGACATGGGTAATCATGCAGCAGATTTCTTTCATGACACTTTTAGAAGCCCGCTATGGATGGGGGTTGATTTTGAAAGCTCGCATCTCCTGGAGGCTATCCCGACTTTTATTTCTAGAGAAGAGAATGATTCGCTTCTCTCCAAGGTTTCTGAAGAGGAAGTCAAAACTGTGATTTTATCCATGGGGGCTTTCAAATCTCCTGGTCTGGATGGATCTCCCCCAGCTTTCTTCCAGCATTTCTGGGATGTCATAAAATATGAAATTATCCATGATGCTCATGATTTTATCATAACTGGCAAAATTCTCAAGGGAATTAACAAAACTTACATTGTTCTAGTCCCTAAAGTTCAAGACCCCAAGGAACTAAGTGATTTTTGACCTATCAGCCTCTATAATACAGTTTATAAAATACTTTCAAAAATCATCACAAACAGGATCAAACCTCTCCTAGTTAAAATAATTAACCCCAACCAGAAGGGGTTTGTCCCAGGAAGGCAAATCCTAAACGCGGTTATCACTACCCATGAAATCATTCACACGATGGATAGAGGTAATAATGCTAGCATGGAACTGAAACTGGACATTTCTAAGGTGTATTATAAGGTGAGTTGGAAATTCCTGTATGGGGTTCTAAAAAATCTTGGTTTTAATGCAAATTTCATAAGCATTGTCAAGGAGGAGGTGGAAACTATTGAATTTGTGGTTCTTGTTAATGACTCTCCTTGGGGGTCCTTTAATTCAAAGAGGGGCTTACACCAAGGTGACCCTCTATCCCCTTATTTGTTCCTTCTTGTGGCTGAGGTGTTGGCTCATAATTTATTGAGACTGGAGGCTTCTGGACACATTGTTGGATTTAAATCGGCTTCCACTCTTCCTCCAGAAATCATTCAACAATTTGTGGATGACACATTTCTGTTTGGAAACTCTTGCATTAGAGAAACTCTTTGGAAACTCTGCTGAATGTCTATGTGGCAGCTTCGGGTTAGGTGATTAATTATAGTAAAAGCAAAATTTACTTCTTTAATTCTGAATAGAAAACCCAATTGAAAATTATAGAATGTATTGATTGTAAGGGTGATATACTTCCCGACACCTATCTCAGACTCCCTCTCACTGTGAAGGAAGTCTCTGACCCTTAACTCCATACTCCAAAAAATGCAGAAACAATTGGTAGGATGGAAAGTTAAGGTCCTCAGTAATGCACGGAAGCTCCAACTCCAGGCGATGGCCCTCCAAGGAATACCTGTTTACTTCTTATCTCTTTTCAAAATCAATGACAGAACTGCGGAGAAACTGGAAAAAATCCAAAGGAACTTTCTATGGTCAGAACGGAGGAAAAGACTAAAATGAACCTGATTAGCTGGGAAATGGTTTGCCAACCTAAGAAGGTCAGAGGACTAGGGGTGAGAAAGATAAAAGATCTTAATAAGGTGCTAATTACCAAACTTGGGTGGAAACTCTTTAAAGGTAACTCTGGTTGGTGTAAAATTTTGAAGGCCAAATACTACTTAAATGACCAATTCCCCCTGGGCCAAAACTACACCACTGGCTCTAAATTATGGAATTTCATGGTGAAAAGTAAAGGCTCCCTTCTTAGAGGCTTAAAATGGGTGGTGGGTGATGGAAAGAAGATAAGCTTCTAGGAAGAATGGTGGGTGGGAGGCAAACCTCTCAGTAGAAATAAACTTAGTCTCCTTAGGGATCATTTGATTTCTCATTTTGGAGACAAAGTCAGTGACTACATTTCTCAGGATAAGAAATGGAAGAACCTTGCTAATGCTTACCATGGCTAGGAGCATGTCCCACCCCAAATTATGGAGCTACAGAAATTGATTATTGAGATCAGGATCCCCATCTCTCAAATTGTTGATAAGGCTGTGTGGTGTCACAGCAAATCAGGGGAGGTAACAGTTAAATCGGCTTACCTTGCTAACATTAAGGTTCTGGCCGATGAGATGACTTGGGGAAAGGTTTGGTTTCCCCAACTCATCCCCAAAATAAAATTTTTTTGGTGGACCGCTCTTCATGGAAAAATCCTTACGTTGGACAACTTCTAGAAATGGGGAGTCTAGCTGGTGAACAGGTGTGTTCTTTGTAAAATGCAAGCTGAGACAATAAATCATATTCTTATTCACTACCCTTATGCTTCTCAGGTGTGGGGAAAAATATTGAACAAACTACAACTGGATTGGGTCTTTTTGGAGCACTTAGACCAATTCATTAACAACTGGGGTCGAATAGCTGAACACCCTCTCATCAATATCCTTTGGAACCTATTACCCCCACATGTCTGCTGGAGTCTATGGAAGGAACAAAACAATCATATTTTTAGAGGAGAAGACAACAATGTGGAAGGAACAATGTGATTGACTGTGAATCTACTGAAGGAAAACCTGGATACCTGCCGCTAGAAAACCCCCCCATCCCCCCAAAGGATTGGAGTGTATGATAGCCAAGGAATGGATTCTCCCTACCTCCTTCTACAAGATGGAAAATTCCAAAATTCTAACAAGGCTAAACACTGAATGGTCACCCCCGGAGGAATACATAACCAAATTGAACTTTGATGGCATTGCCTCCAATGGTATTGCTGCGGGAGGAGGTAGTCTTAGAGACCAAAAAGCTCACCTGATCTTGGCCTATGCAGTCCACCTGGGGAATGGGGTCTAATAATTTAGATGAGATGTCTGCCCTCCTATGGAGACTAAAGGTGGTGTCTGATATTGGGATTAAAATAATAATCATAGAAGGTGATTCTAAAATTGTTATTGAGCTAGTTAAAGGAAACTATACTACTAGCTGGATCCTAGCAAATGTGTTGCAAGACATTTGTTCACTTCTCCCCAGGTTCAATGACTTCAACCTTCAGCACATTTACCGTGAAGGTAACGCGGTGATAGACATGCTGGCGACCATGGGTCTTGCAGTGAATGGCTTAAGATGTAGAGAAATTTAAACTCCTTACCCAAGCATGTTATTTGGCTTATGGAAAAAGAAAGCAAATTTAATGAGGTATAACATGGTTGTTGTTGATTAGTCAAGAAAGACGGCAGGCAAGTTCACGAGGTGCCGCATCATTTCAAATTTTAAAAGAGATACGGGATTTGATTATATTAATTATTTCCAGCTTGAAAGACGGGCTATCAATGCCATTTTTAGAAAGAGTACGAGATTTTTCAAATTAAAAGAAGATGTGGAGCATAACACATGCAAGGGAAAGAATGAAATGATTGATGCGATTAAATGTAACATCAAGCCTTTATGGCGATAAGACACAATACTTGCTAAAGGTTTTGTAAATGGGGTTGGAAGAAGAGTGAGCTTAACCATGTAGGAAACTCTATAGTTAAGAGTGCTCGAGCTAGAGTAGTAATGGGATGGGTGACCTCCTAGGAAGTCCTGATGCTTCACCTCTATGAGCATTACCTAGATGTAATGAGTCTTAAGTGTTTCATTCATTGTAATGAGAGATGGGTTCTTGTGAACTACTACTCATGAAACATGGGTCAATGAATTTGACTCTAAAGACTACACAGTAGAATCTAGAAAACAATATCATAATTTGACTTGTTGTGGAAAATATCTCCTACTTATCAATGGTGAGCTCAAGGGGCTTTCTAATGAATGGTTCATAATACACAACACTTGTTGAAGGTGTTGCAAATGGGGTTGCAAGTAGAGTGGGATTAACCATGGAGAAAACTCTGTTAAGGGCGCTTGAGCTAGAGTAGTATTGGGATGGGTGACCTCCTGGGAAGTCCCAACGCTTCACATCTATGAGCATCACATAGATGTAATGAGTGCTAAGTGTTTCATTCATTCTCATGAGAGATGGGTTCTTGTGAACCACTACTCATGAAACATGGGCAATGAGTTTGACTCAAAAAACTACATAGTTGAAGCATGATAGCAATATAATAACTTCCTATCATCACTGAACAAAAATTTTTAAATGGAGGTGTTTTATGAGGAAAAACATGTGCGCGAGGAAAATGGCTCTTTTCGTGCTCTAGTTATTTTCAGCATTTAATCAAATCTCCAATTGGCTCATCATCGCACACACAAAAGCATGTAACTGATAGTACTACAAACCTTGTGGACAATGTTGTCAATGTGACTAATACCTTTGTCCCTATTGTAAAGCCTTGTAGCAAGGCCAAAAAACAACTATATTATGTAATATTGTTGTTTATTATATTATAGCTCTAATTATTATTAATCTTATAATATTGAAGTTATACAATTAATACATATCAAAATCACTTTTTTTATTAAAGATCAAACAGGTTTTGAAGGGACCCAAAATCATTTACAAATAGATTTTGGCAGGGACCTAAAACATACACATAGACAATTGCAAATAAATTCCCTTGAAATACCGAAATTGGTAATAATTATTATACTTGATAGGATGCAAGGGGAAATATTATTTGTTTCAGAATCTTTCCATATTTAATTGACATCATTAAATGCAGATTACTCTTAAAATTTATTTTTCATACTGTAAATTATGGTAAAAGAAATCGTCTTCTACCCAAATACTATTTACACTCCTTCAAAAGATTTGGAAAAAGAATGAAGTAACATACTATTTACTTGGTGACTATCACGGTTTTACACAAACTTCTTTGTTAATTTATCATTTTTTATTTTTCCTTAATTTACTTGGAATAAAGAGGATAGGTTTTGGTATTATATTAACTTATGCTTTATTACTTTTACTAAGTAGATGCTATTTAAGTTAAATATTTAAAAAAATAATGATATTTTAATATAAAATTAATTATTAATTTAAATTTTAAATTATGTTAGTAAATAAAAATTATTTTTTATTATTTTAAAATATTTCAAATTATATATGAATGTTGAATATAAAATGATTATTAAATAATAATACAAAAATATCTTCTAATTTTAGTTTCTTTTCCTTTTATTTTTTTCCATATGCTTTCTAATGATACTTTATAGGGTTTTGTCCTTTGTCTAAGTAGCTTGGTCTTTCTCTAAGGTATTTTTAACTAAGGGAAGATACACAATAGTGGGTATAGCTAACTTCGTGCGCTCACTTGAGGTATCAAATGATGTCAAAATTTCCCAATTTTTTTTGTTGTTGTTCTTGTACGTGACTTAATTGCTTAAAATGAAGGTTTCAACTTCGCACCAATAATGATCTACTTTGTATAAGTTTTTATATGTGTATAGGTCAAAAAGTGGTCAAAACAATGTGTCATCCAATACTAGACACTAGGAACTCCAATAGTAGCTCATTCTAAATCCAATTATAAATAATAAAAAATCCTTTTTTGAATATATAAAGTGCCTATAATAAAGTATATAAATGTCTTGGTTTGTTCAATATTATCTTAATAGCGTTACGAATGGGGGGCCACAAAATCACCCATGCCCCCATTTTAGTTACTCGTGCACCACGTAATAGACCTCCGCAGGGGGAATGTCGGTTCATTTGGGAGCCCTAAAAGTACTATTTTTAGAGCTTTATTTGTCATTTTTGCCCTTGTAACTCATCTCTCATCATTCTGCTCTGCAACTCGGCTCTCCCTCTTAGCTCTGTAACCATTTGTGCTCTGCTATGCATACTCTAGGTAACGTTGCGCCCATCAAGTATGCTTCGTTTATTGTATGCATAGTGATTGAGTTAAGCAATGATTTTATAAATGTATTCTAGTTCCTTCAGTGTTTATTATTTTGCAAATGTCATCGAGGGTTTTAGTTTGTTGTTAAATGATTGTCTGTATGCATAAAGGGTTACAATAAAATGATGGATTTTACTTCTGCGTACATGTATTTAGTATTGTTGGTAAACATATTGTTCTTTTATGCTTTAACTCTAGAATACCCAAATGTTTAAGAATAATTGAATACAACAGTTGGGAAATTGTAACTAAACTACTAATTTCCATCTGAATTTGAAGGTACAGATCCCTTAAGTAAAAGATCTTCAATGAATATTGATTCTTCCTATTCTAACAAGGGTATGTTCTTGACCCGAGAATAGAAGAGGTAAACCAAGCTAAACCTAGACTGGAAATAGCTCAGGCAGGATAAAAATGATCCTAACTTTAGCCAATTTCAAGACTTCATCAATCATATGACTCCTTAAAACTGGTAATACAAATGACTGATAATGAAAATGCAAATGTAAGACTTGGAGATTTAATAATGAAATGATAATGAATTAATCTATTTCACATGGACATCTCCCAGATTCAAAAAAATGCCAGATTTCCCCTAATTAACTATATCAAATCATAATACATAATTCTGGTTCAACCACAAACTATAAATCTAATTCCAAAGAAATATTCAAATTTAATAGATAGATAAATGTAATTTAGTGGAGCAGTTAAAGAAATGGCATTCAGACATACAAATTTGACTCTGCAAAATGCTAGATCTTTCACACCAAAATTCAGCTGACCTTTTCATTTATTTGGAAAATAATACATATAGAGTTCCACAGTTGAATCGTTTCAAAAAGAGGCAATCGAAATGGTTCAACTTCCTCAACCAGAAATGATAAACAATATTTTATCCGTTACAATATTATCAAGATTTGGTGCAAGAGGGAATCTATTCGAACTTAAGTTTTCTTCCCCTTGTTTAACTTAGCCCTGTGGGCGGTGACAGCTGTAATTACTTGGATGAGCTCTTCGTTTCTGTTGACATGGACATTGGTATATTAGATGATCCATCTAGAATGTTCTTTGGCTAGACTCTTGATTGCATCCACCTAATCCTTTAGCTCTTTCGTGGCTTTGAAAATACACCCGCTTAGCTGTTGGAGCTCTGGTATTTTATCCAAGTGAGAAGAAGACTGCTCTACTAACTTATGCACATATTCAGAGAATGATTTCTGCATAAGAGATACTCTAAGTATCTCTTTCCCCTGACCACTTGTTTGTGATTCTGTGTGAATCCCCTGAAGGATTTTAAAATCTTTGCTATTTTTCTCCTTGATCTTGACATCCATCTGTTGCAACCCTGCTTCAGCTTGGATAATCATCTCGATCTTAAAATATGGACTCTGAAACCATTCGGTCAAAGTCTCATCTCCTTTCTGTAAAAAAATTCCCTTTAGAGCTTCCTTAGTCTTCATCTTTACTACCACATGCAGCGTCACTATGCATTCCTGACATTTCACCCTCTCTGCTCTGCGAGTCTGCAAATTCTTGCCAATATTATCTCTCTCTATTTCCAGCCTTAAGAGAGCATTACCCAATTACTCAACGACCACTAATCCTTCAGACTCAAGCCTCTCAATCCATTGCTTGCCAATTTTCCCAAAGTGTATGTCTCCTTGTAACTTGGCTATGATATCTTGGTTCTCTACAACACTGGGATCAAAAGTGGTCTGGGTGTTGGGAACACTCGCTATCAGAGTGATGAGTTGTCTGATGAAACTAGTTAGCTTAGCTACTTCTGCTTTGAGCTGAACTTTAGCAATTTTGAGCTCCTTGAGCTCTTCTTCTATTACCACATTGGTGGACTTCCACTAGTCTACTTTGGTGTCATGTTGAGTGAGTCCCAATCAAATGATTGTAACTAAAAGTCAGAGGTAGTCATTTCTTCAATTCTTCCTTCCTTTGTAGATTTGGCAACCTCCATAGTGAAATGCCATGTTTCAGGATCCTGACCCAGTGTAGAAATTGTCTTTACTTTCTTTTCTTTACCCACTATGGTGCAGGGTTGCAAGGCCCGTGAGAGAGTGTCCTTACTAGAAGTTCCTTCCTCTGCTCTCTTCCTTTTCTGCTCCAAAGTATGTTCTATCCATGACTCGACACTGGTAACCTTAGAAGTAGAAACCAACTCTTCTATGAAAAGCTTCCTGATGACCGGAGGATTAGCTTTAGGCCTGGAAGCAAATGGATTTACTGATGTTGGAGAAGAGGAGACCAATTTGATGACTTGAGAAGCTTCTTGTTTTTTCTCAACCCTCTTGTCTGATTATGTGGCTAAGGTATTGGAGGTATCCTCACCCACCTCTACTACAACAAGGGACCCTCACCTTGGAGTATCTTTGGTTGAAGTGTCAACTTGTGTATCTACAATGACTTCTTTAGCCGATTGCTCAGGTCCTACACCTTTGGTGCTTTCTTCTGTTGGCTTGGCCAAGTTTGTAGAAATTGCTTCCTCTATCAACCTGATGTCTGGAAGCGGGCACTCATGTCTTCTTTGATTGTATCTCTTTCTTAGGAGGTTCATCACCTCCACCGGCTGGCTAAGATGAATCTTTGGCCACAGTCGGGAGTATTACTGAAGAAGTTGTTGCAATGTTCAAATTATCTTTTGTCAAGGTCCTCTGAGTAGGAGGCTTCTGTTCTGACCTCTTCCTTCTGCCTGCAGTCCATTCGACCCAATTCTCTATTCTCTTATAAATCCCACCCATCAAGGTTTCCAAGTCATTAATGGCCTGCCCTAACATGGGCTCGAAGCTTATAGGAAGTGTCTTTATCTTCTCCAAATATGTATTGTCATACATATGTTGACCATCATCTTCCAATCCCTCCACTTCAATGTTAAATTTGAACTTTTTGATTTGTTCAATGGTTAACCTAGTGTAGAATCTCTCTCGCCTTTCTAAATCATCTTTGCAATTAGCCTGGTAGTCTTCAATATCATAAATATGATGAATTGCATGACTCATTTGCAAGATATCTCGGGCATAGTTTACAGGGTCATACTGTGGCCTCAAGACATCATATGTCTCCAACTAAAACTTCTTTGAGAATGTCTTTAAAACATTCTTTGCCTCGGACTGGGATGCGCAACTATAGGCTCCAATGGTCATCAAAAAATTGCAACCCTTCTTCCTAGCATCAGCACAGATCAGGTTCACTTGGAGTGCCTGCCTCATTACCTCCACTAGCACGATCATATCATCAGGGTATCTGGGTAGCTTCAAAGGGAAGTCATCAAATCCTGCAAGATGAAGATATGAGAAATCCACAAATTGAATGAAAAAGCACCCAAATTGGTTGATGAAAGCCATGGCTTTAGGAGAAACTCTCCTTTCTGGACAACCTTGTAGCTCCCTGCATAGTCTCATTGTAAACACATCGTTAACTCTGAGGTATTCAACATAACTGTTAAATGCAATTGTAGACGTGGAAAAAATTCATAGCTTTTAACATCATCTGGGAACTCTTCTAATCTAGGAAGCGCTGGCCAAATTTGAATTGTGGCTAATATACATATAAGGACCGAATACATGTAGAACTCATCTTCAAGTTTAGCTCTACTTAGGGTACTAGAGATATTTTTGCTTACCATGAGGGCCCAATATAAAGTGGTGCTGAGAACAAATCACTTGAACCAAGAAGAAATGGTGGTTGATGAAATTCAGCGTGTCACTCTCACCTCGGATTCTATGGAGTAGCACCAAGATGTCTACAATCTCTAGCTTCAGATTCATGCCATATAATTTTTTTGGCAACTTTCCTTTGGCGCTCTTTGGCTCTTGAAACCATGCCTTCATTATCTCTTTCTTCCATATTGCCTTCTTCGCTACATATTCAGTGACCACCTGACTATATGTCATTTCAGAGTATTCAACCTGCTCCAGAATGCGTAGGGAGTTCTGGATAGAATCTTGATCAATGGACAGAAGCAATGTATCATTGGGTAAGAGGATTTGCTTGGTATCTAGATTATACTGAGCTATGCACTCTCAAATGAGTTCAGGAGCTTGAATGGAAATAGGAAAAGTGGCCACTTCTACTAACCCACTCCCTTTTAATTTCTCAGTAATAGGGTGCATCTGGTCTGCCTTCAATCTATTCTGGAATTTTTGCATATCAAAGAACTTTAAGGAGGTGTCCGTAATCTTATGCCAATCAGATGTGATGTCATTCATCCCATTGAATCCCATAAATCTCATAGCCATACTTCAACTCGTTATAGTTTGGGATAACTCTCAAGAACACAAGAGCAGGGAATGACTATTGCTAAGAATTTCAAATTCAGACAATTTCAATAAAGAGATGGTAGCTCCTGTTTGGAAAAATTTCTCTTTTAATAACTTTGAATTCTTACCATTTAACAGCTGACTTCCCATGCCACACAAATGAAAAGACTAAGACATTAATGGAGAAGTTCGTTATAGAGTAAAAAAAATTTATTTGAATCAATTACTTTTACTCCAATCGGTCGTTAAGAAACATCCTTTCACTTTAGTAACCGTAATGGTAATTTTCTGGAGGTAGCAAAAAATTGTTTTTCCGCTTCCCTTTCAGTGAAGAAATACCTCTGGAGTGCTCTCTACTCAAAAATTTGTTGAGGGAAAATTTATCTCGTTGAGATGCTAAAATGGAATGTCTTGATCTCATTCACTTTCTTCTTGCCCTGGATCACTCATGAGCTTGATTCTTCTTTAAAGTGTTTCTATAAAATGATTTGGCAGAAAATGCACTACACAGGTAGGAACCCGCCTACTGCAGTAGCGGAGAAGCCAATTTCTGCTTTTCTACCAATAAGCTTACATCCTGAATTCTTCCTCATTCAATCATTCCTTTTTCTTGGAATAGATTTAATCTGAAAGCCTAAAGCTTTCATATTTCCAAATCCCTATTTTCCAACTTCCACTAACCTTTGCTACTCTAAGTTCTGTCTATTGCAAAAAACACACTCTGTAGGTATTTTTCGCCAAGGAGAAGCTCAGAACCAATTTTCCACCATGCTGGCAAAGGGAATGCTTTAAGGAAAAAACTTCAAGTGAATATAAAATCAATGTTAGAATCCTTTGAAATATGACCTTTACCAGATTTGGGAACCTAACCTACCCAATGAAACACGATCTCAGAGACCAATTCCTCTCAGCTTACATAAAAGAAGACAATTTATAGGAATCTGACAAAGGTCTCCTATCTTAAGAGGATAGCTAGACTTAGACTCGGGACTTACACAAAGCTTGCAAGATCACTACTATACATAAAACATCCACTTTGTCTCAAAGGTATATAGACCAAAAGTGGGGCAACAGCTGGCTCTGGCTGAGGACTTGGGCATTCACATGTCCAAGCAAGGAACTCAAATCTCTGGTTTCACAAAGCTCAACAAAAAGGTGGCTCACAACAAAACTAAAGCAAGACACGAAAAGAAAAATAGAAAGGAAACCTAACTAAGGAAAACAAAAATAGGAACTAAACGTAACTATTGTACAATATAGGGGTTACCTGTTTTAAATCCAGACCTGATACAACTTCAAGTCCCAACCATTATATGTCAGGGGTAATGCTTCACCATCTAGATAAGTTAGCTTAAAATAATTCCTCTTGAATTCTTTTTGGATCTTAAAGGGCCCTTTCCACAATGTTTCAAATTTCCCATGCATACCTTTGGGTGCCCTACACTTGTCCCATAATAGCACCATATCTCCCTCCATAAATTTCTGGGGTCTACTCTTTTTATCAAACAAGTTCTTCACATGCATTTGATGTTGTGTGATATGGTCTACCATTTTCTCTCTTTCTTCTTCAAGTTTTCTTAGGTATAGAATCCTCTTTTCTAAACCATCTTCATATATACCATCTTCTACTGTTGTTCTCAGTTTGCAAGTTGACATTTCTAATGGCAACAAAAGACTAGCTTCGATCCCATAAACAAGTTCAAAAGGAGATATGCCAATGGCCCTTTTAGGAGTCACTCTGTCTGCATAGAGGGCTTCATAGATTTTCTAGTGCCAAGTCCTTTTATTGTCTGCCACGAGCTTCTTCATGATGCTCACCAAATTTTTATTACTAGACTCAGCTTGGCCATTTCCTTCAGGGAAATAGTCAGATGAATGACTAATCATAATGTCATACTCAAAACAAAACTCGATAATTTCCTGGGAAGAAAAGTATGTGGCATTATCCATAACTAGCTTAATAGGCACACCGAACCTTACCAGGATGTTCTCTTTGATAAACTCACACACTACCTCTAAAGTGGTTTTCTTGGTTGCCTTCGCCTCCACCCATTTCATGAAGTAGTCAGTCGCAGTGATTATGTAGGTATGGCCTGCGCTAGACATGGGATTTAAAGGACCAAAGACCTTCCTACTACCTGTCATGTGGACTCTCATAGATATCTGAAATGTAGATGGCCAGATGGAACCATTGTATCCAAAATAAAAGCAAAAAACATCTACATAACCATTGGATATAATGATTCTATCATTGACCATGTCAACTCTCTCTGGTACTCCTCCTTGGACATATGCTCTTGGAAGAGAATTTTCAGCATTCTATGGAAGGGCTCTATTGAACCTAAAATAAAATGCTTTAAGTGGCTGCTGCTTCTTGACAGGTTACCTATTAAAAATCATAATGCTGTTGTTGAAAACTATAAGCTCTACAAGCTTCCTGAAACTAGCAGGCACATCTTCTTCGATTGTATCTTTGCAAAGGAAGTTTGGAAAATGTTTGGTATTACTTACCCTATATATTTTACTATTCTTAATATTGTTACTGGGCATATTGATGGGATAAAAAAATATACTAATCTTTTCTGGAATATTCTTTCATCTAATGTGTTATGGTAGATATGGAAGTGTAGAAACGAAAAAAGGTTTCAAAATAACACCAAAGCTCTTACTGATTTTTCTCAAAAACTCACACATTTTAAAATCTTCTTGCAAGTCCATACTACGATGTTGATTGATAAGGAGAAGCTCAAAAGGTTCCTGAGAACCGGTTCTACTACCTTCTTCGTCTTTGAGATGAAGGATGGCTATGAGTGGAGAAGGAATATGGCACTAGTACATTTTACCCTAAATTTCGACCAAAAATTTTGACCATCAAATAAAAATGTTTAGTTGGTCGCATTAGAGAAGGAACACTTTTGTTTTTTTTTAATACATCCCCGTGTTGGTCTCAATTTCGACCAATACCGTGTTGGTTGAAATTGAGACCAACGGTCATAATATAAAGTTAAAAAAAAAGGGCAAACACTTCATTTTGTTATTTCATTTCACCGAAAGGAGCTTGACCAAACCGCGGGCTTTCACAGTGACCAAACGGTATTGCAGAGGAGGACGGCTTTCACAGCAACCAAATTACTCTGACACACACACACATAGGGCCATACACCATAATGATCTTGAAGAACCGAGGTAATTGCTAGGGTTCAATATTATGTCCCTAGTAATTGCTCGGGTTCAATATTGCTTAGGGTTCAATGTTTTTTTTGGGATGATCATGGATGATATTTCCACTTGGCCTTGCTGGAACTGTCATGTGAGCAGCATTCTGCGATACCCAGGTGCAAACTTTATAGTTTAGTAGTAGCTCATAAATCATAGAGACCAGCTTGATGTGTAAATGATCATCTTGAATATGATCGGCATAAAAATGGTAGAGGATCTAAAAATCTCATACCAAATCGATTCTTACCTGAGGGAAAAATATTTCAAATATCATCCTGTAAAAGTATGCTTCTTTTGTTGATGGAGTATTATCAGGGTAAACATATTTTGCATTT
>MU225953.1:137142-149951 GCA_018584345.1 Thuja plicata | reverse complement strand
ATAAAAAATGGCTGCAAGTCTAAAAGGATGAGCACCAAACTCAGCAAGGTCAACGCTATGAGGAGTAGAATGATGATATCTGATGAGGCGCCGAAGGAGGAGGATCTGAACTCTCTCAACAGAGGTCCAATTCAACTCAAGAAGAGAGGGCCCCCACACAATAGAGCCATAAATCACTGTCAGCCTGACTAGAGAGTCAAGGAGGGCCAACTTGGACTTGATGTCCTGAAAGTGATGTCTGAAGCACTATCTCTGAAGTAGAGCAAAGGAGCCCAACCCCTTCTTGACCCAGGACTGCATACCAAGTCTCAAGCTGAAACAAGGACCAGAGAAATTAACCCTAAGGTAAGTATAGGAGGAAGAGATCTCAATCTCTGAGCCCTGAAAATAGAAGTGAAGATGAGAAGTCTTCAAACAAGTGAAGACCATCACCCAGGTCTTGCCTAGGTTCAAAACCAACTATCAAAGCTCACAGAATGAAACCAAACCATCAAGGAGTCTCTGTAAACCCTTGGGGGAGGAGACCAAGAGGACCACGTCATTGGAAAATAAATGAATGGAGATCAACACCTTATGCAGATAGCAACCATCATCAAGGAGTGAGAGATCTTGGAGGAAAGCCTCAAGCTCATTAATGTAAATGCCAAAAAATGTAGGAGAGAGAGGGAAGTCCTACTTCACCCTGATGGTACTCTGGATTGGCTCGGAGACCCTTGTGGAGTCCTAAATCTTCCCACCACACACTCATAAAGCCTCATAATATCAGTTAGGAGAATCTCAAAGATCCCAATGTCTCTGGAAAAGGGCCACCCAAGGAACTGAGTCGAAAGCCTTGTAGAAATCCACAAAGTAGCAGTAAACCTTCATCAAGCAAGAGCGGGCCTCCTCAATAATGGTCCGTAGTGTCAAAATGTGATCCATGGTCTAAAAATCAGTCTGAAAACCCACTTGCCCCTTTGCATGACACTGGTGATAGTCGAGCTCTCTGGGTAAAATAGCGTTCAAAACTGAGCATAGAGTTTGGCAAAAGTGTGTCCAACCATGATGGTTCTGTAGTTCTTGGGGTCCAAGGCCGCACTAGTCTTATGGATCGGTTAAATGATGTGTCGAGACCAAGAGTGAGGAAACCTAGTGAAAACCACTCTGTTGAAGAGCACAAAGAGAAAAGAACCCAAAATACCGATACCATGTTTGAAGAGTTTCCCTTGGAACCCTTCCTCATTGGTTGTCCTGCTAGTGCTCATCAACCTAACTGCCTTGCAGGTGTTGGAGAATGTGAAGAGATGGCAAGAGGGTGATGGAGTGAGGTGGAAAGAGGGCTGGTCGGGGATGTCATAGAGAATGCAAGTGTGGGAAATCAGTGAGCAGAGATCCAGGGTGGAAGGAGGAGGAGGATGGCGGGGAAACAAAGTGCACCAGAAGAGCTTGGGGAAGTGCTGGAGGGAAGCACAGAGAGATCGACACTGTATCGAGTCAAAGGCACATTTCTTGTGGCAAAGAAAATGGTGGTAAGAGAGCCTCAGCTAAGTGAAGGAGTGGGCGTGAGTAGAGAAGGCAGAGCGAACAAAATGGTGGAAGGTCTTACAGTCCTCATCAAACCACAGATTCATAGGACAAGTGTTTCAGCGCTAGGGATTGTGAGATAAAGGTGTGGTATGGTGGGGAATGGAGAGGAGTGTGAACTCCCAAAGAGTGGTCGCAAGAATGTCAAACATGGAGGAGGTATCTCTGGTCTCATAAAAGGGGGCAAGCAGGAGGAGTCATCTGAGGTGAAAAACAAAGAGATCCTGGTCACTCTCTGAGAAATGAAAGGAGGTTCGGGTGAGGGTTAGCACAGGAAGCGGAGGAGGAGTGGATAAGGGGGGAGGGGAGAATCTGATGGAAAGACTGAGGAGAGCATGATCGGCGAGAGGGAGGCGAGAGATAGTGAAATGGTGGATAAAGGGGATGAAGGAGGCACAAGATAGAGCATAGTCCATGACACTCAAACCGCCGCAGTGTGGCCAACATGTGAAATACCATCCATCAGTTATGTAGTGATAAGGTACCTTGAATAGCATACTTATGTACTATATCTCTTATATATTTTGCATCCCTCTTGATGAACCCCAAGTCATCCAAGAATATCATGACGTAGGCTGAGTTAGCATAAAGGCATTTCAGCCATAGTCCTACCATAGTCCTCTGATTGTAAAAACCATATCCACTATTGGCTCCCTCTGAACCAATATGACCAAATTCCTTGGAGATCAGACTGAATCAGATCCTCTAGATGCTCCCTTTAAATTTTGAGGTCTTGCAACAACCTCCTAACCTCCTCGTCCAAGGTTTCTTTTAAATGAACTATATGACTTCCTCTGAATCTAATATCAACCTTCTGTGACCAAGTCGTGTCTTTGTTATTTAGTCTCCATTAAGCTCTTTTCTTGAATGCCCTTTGATCCAGCAACTTATCCATCTATCTAGGAATTTCATGACCTAGATATTTGCATAAAAGTCGTCTAGCCCACATATATGGAACTACATCATTTGAATTGCAATCCTTTGGCTTTTTATACTTTCCTGGTCACTGGGGAAACCATCTGGATATGGCATGCCCTTCTAAATCAGAATGATTAAGATCCTTGAAAAATAATTTTGGGAGATCCTCTAGTAGCTCCCTCTGTTATGGAACCATGCATGGCCCCAATCATGAAAATATCTTGCTTCAAGAGACTCTCATCATATGGTACATGATCAAAATTTTGATTACAACATTATTCATAGGAGTAGTTTTCCACACACAAATGCACTTGTCTGATTCCGTAGTAACATGAGTGAATGTAATAAACTGTGGATTGATCCCTAGGCTTAACAACACCAAACATTTGTGATAAAGTGACTTCCATCTGAAGCTCCTAGTACATGCATCAACCTTTCAACCTTTTCATCCAAAGTTACCTTTGATGAAATGTTAGACTCCCTCTGAATTTGAATTCTTCCTCTTTGAAGAAACGTCTTCAGTCATCAACTCAGTCCTATGACTGCAAGCATCAATTTATTTCTCCCTTGAATGCTATCTCTTATGTTTCTTGATCCATCCTAAAAGCATTTCAGAGAGATTACAAATAGTTCATAAAACTAAACTATCTCAAAGAGAAATACCAAATATAGATGCATACAAGATTTTACTAGCCAATATTATAGCATAAACTCAATAATTCATGTGCATTAATAAAACATGGAACACTTATCTTAAGTTTCAAATATTTCCTTTCGTAAAGTGAGCCCATGTAGGAAATATCATGCATAAATCAACTCTCATCAAAATTAACACGACCTTTCTGCTCTGGTCGATGCGTAAATCCACATCATTATCAGTTGAAATAATTCAAATTTGTGAGTTGGCTACTATCAAATGGTAACTTTGTCAATATTGCCACTCATAAAAATTTCAACTTATTGAATATAATTAGATGATATAACAGAGAAGTCAACGTCCACATTTGAAATAATTACTACAAAGCTAGAGCTTATGACTGGACAGTCCAAGTTTTGTCGTTGGGGCATGAAACAGTTGTACTAAACAAATGCACCATTGTCATTCAAAATTAAAGTTCAATTATTACACAACTTTAAAACTTCTAGGGTAACCACATTGTCTCCGGATCCTTGCAACACGCTCTAAATGAGCTCTGGGTACTCCCAGGAGGCGGATTTCGCATCATAATTCCATAATTATCGTCACCTAGAGGATTGAGATCTGTTATCCTATTTTCAGTCATTGTTGCAAGTCCATCAATGAACAAGCTATGCAGGACAACACCTTCTTGGGTGAAGTTCATCTCCAGAAGAGGGCAGGTCAGATGGAGTGATTGTCCTGTCGGGACCTGTTGGTATAACCACCAGGTTGAATCTTTCTTCATCGTGATATCCACCTTTGCGAAAGGGATACCTAATGCTTTGACTGTCTGTATAGTACGACTAAGTTCAGCGTGACTCCATAAAGTTTTGGCAATTCTGCCAAAATCTGGGGTCAGATTGGGGTATGTTGGTAAGGTTCTTCTTTAAGGAGGAAGGTCTGTAACTTCCACAAAACCTAGCTGTTGTATGCAGTGGGCTTAAGGTGTCAGCAACTCTATGTCACCAGCAACTCGTACCTGAGTGAGATAACGATTAAGCTGCGGAGGGTAATACATGTGTAAATGTTGTAACTTCAAATAAATAACCATCATTGCACTATTAGTCAGAAATAGTGGTGTACCTCCATGACAACATGTATAACTCTTTACATAGAAGACTTAGACATCGTTTTGTAGCAATACAAGGAGCCGTTAAAGTCAGGGTCGAGCCGTATACCAATCTGGATGCATTGTTTTCAGAAGTCGCCCATACATAGCCATGAATTTATATAAATTTCCTTGCCAGAAATACCCGCACACCGATTCAGGCTTAAAAATTCACCACTCCAAGTATGGATAACTCCTGTTATGGTGTTGTCGTCTCTTATTATAGATTAGATCATTGTCGATTGTACCTACTCTTGAATTGACCAGATTATAGGTTTTTATTGGTAAATGTCTTCCACTGTTTGATATGATCATCGATTCAATATATAATACATAACTGTAATACTCCTGTTCGACGTCTGATAGGTCAAAGTGTATGCGGCGTCGTTTACCACCCACACAAATTCGATGAACCAGAGGCTGCCCACTCCCGTTTCTTCAATTTTCAATGTTGTGGTGGAGGGGTTCGCAATTCCTAAACTCCTCTCATTTCTGCATTTCTACATTTGCAACTTGGCTCTGATACCATGTTGAGATTTTAAGATCGCTGCAAATGTAATAGCACTATGTAGAATGTATGTAGTATGTGTTTTTCAAATGCAACAATCTCTCTTTCATTTATATTGAGAAAGAGACTAGGAGAGACATGTCCCATGATGTCCCTTCATGGGACATGTCTATTCATTATAATATTATAATGTTTCATTAATCAATCATATATTAGAATAATATTTAAGTTTGCATAATTAAATTATATATATATATATATATATATCTAAGTATTATATGTATTCTAAATGATCATACAACTGAAACTACAAACATTAACAAAATTGTATTACAATATTTGATAATTAACTATAATAAGGCTAACTCTAGAATTTGTACGTAGTTGATCAGAAACTTGCAATGCATGTATTACGATTGAATTTGTAAAAATTATTGATCTAATGTATGTTTAACCCCCAATATTTCTCTAGTAGAACTATTGTAAACTTATATAACTTACATGTACTAGATTAGTGTCTCTAATGTTTCTTACTAATAAGACAATACATCACGTTTTATGAATTATTAAAATGCATACTTCATGGTAGTGGAAAGTTCTATTAGACATTGTACAAGTCATAAATAATTCATAAAAAGTATAGACAATGCATTATAGGTTTCAATGATTTTTTTTTACAAAAGACCAGAGGTCTATAATAGATATTTTATTAATATTTAATAGATTATAGCAAAGATTTTCATAGCAGAGATCTGAGTAGAAGGGAATTCGTCTTCCTTTTACAATGAAAACACTTGAGCAACAGAGGAAAATGAAGGTGTACAAAAATACCATCTGCAAAAACTGCTACATGAAAGCATGCCTGAGATCATGCGGGGTGGATCAGCTTGATATAGTAAGAATGTATCATACAAAAGTTGGCCATTAACAAAACTACTACCAAATATATACCTTGACCCACAAAGACTAACATTATTAGTCGAATTAAGTCTGGAGAAAACAATATCAAAACAAAAAAACTTCGACCAAAAATTAGCAGGAGCTAATCATGATTCACATAATCTCCATATCTGCACTGAAGTTGGACGCTTCTCTAGAATTTGACGTTGCTCCTCTTCATCTTCTTTGACTTCAACCTGATAGAGAAGATTGTATAGGCGTTGTGCTTCTGATGGGTAATGAGAAGATATAGGGTTTCATATTTTCCAAACACTTTATTGCAAAGATGATCACCAAACTCCAATTTATGAGTTGTCAGACCAGAATTGAGCTCTGCTTCATTAAATGCAGTACATTCTTTATTTTTTTGTTACAGATACCTTTCCCAAGGTGGATCCATTCTAATGAAAAATTAATTATATAACTACTATGTTTTACAAAATAAATACCTATATTGTATTTATTTTTCTCTTTCTATATTAACTTCAAGGGCATGTATTATATGACACACAGGTATTTGAACTCAAGTCATAATCTATTAAAAAATAATTAGATCAATATTCAATTAAATCGAAGTTCATGGTGGATAACATCATTAGATATTTTTATCAAAGTATGTGTAATTTAATTGAGCAAGGAAAAAATATTATAAATTATTAGTTTGTATTTATAATTAGTTTTTAACAGTTAATTTGACTAGATATATCTTAATAATAATTTGAAATATTAAATATTATTATATTACTTGTAATTGTAATTGTAATTGTGTGGGGGTATTAAGGATTTTTTTTTATGGGTAGTATTAAGGAATTTTATTAAAAATATAGAGAATTTCAGTTGTTTGATTAATCTTTTAGACAATTAGATATGAGTTTGACATATTAAAAAATTACTCTATTATTACTAATTACGCAAGACAATAATTATATTGTAGAAATGTTTATTTCAAAATTTGATCAAAAAGATATTTTAAAGTTGTGGAAAATTTGAAAAAAAAATTACATTATGAAAATATTTGTTTCAAGAATTTGATCTAAATTATATCTTTAGATTGCACTTAAATATATTTTTCAGGTAAAATGTGTTAAAGGAAAATATACTTCCCTTCAAAAGTGTTATATTTTCTAATTAACTTAATATGTAAAAAAATAATAACTAAATAGATTAATTTAAATAAATCAATTCTTAATATTATACTATGTTTTATAAATTATCCATTTTTCAAAGTATGCCCCTAAATTAACCTGATCATTAAGGGATAAGTACAAATTTATACCTATATGACTGAATATGTGTAAATTTCTACAATTATATATTTGTACATTTCTTGTGTAATTTTAAAAAAGCATAGGCATTGTGGTTCAATTTTAGAATTATACAACATTAGCTTAACTAACTCTTGGCCTACTTTCCTCCTTATACATGCTAAAGTTCTATTACTTGTTGTGATTAATGGTTTACGAGTTTGTACATGTCAAATAGGTTCTATCTATTTCTTTTTACAGACACCCCTTGATCCTGATATCTTATTATCACATTTATTCATTTATATTCCTACTTATAACCATCATATATACTTTAATCTTATTTGAATAGGAAATATTCTAAGATACTGAGATATATTCATATAATGAAGTCATCCTCCATTTTCATAACCATTCCTTTCCATGCACCACTCACAATTATATATATATATATATATATATATATATATAGAGAGAGAGAGAGAGACGTATATTTATATATATATAATCTATATTAGATATATATATATTACTATTAGTATGAATTAAGTTCTTTAAGAAGGTATGCAATGTTATTTAATAAACAAATTTTGATTCTCATACATAAATAAGAATTACATTTATGAGGTTTCCTTATCATGCTTTTCATCAAATTCCATAATTAATCCAACCTCGTCTTCAAGAACAAAGTCGTCAAACCAATTTGGTTCAAGCGGGTACCTAATATGCATGAAATACATTAAAAAATCTAAATTTCTTATTATTGATGGTTTTTCTTGAATATATCTCTCCCAGTCTTTGACAACCAGAATAGGAAAAGTGGGAATCTTTATGTCATTCATCATTAGATGATGGTAATGCCCCGGTTTGGGTATCGTCATGTCTTCCCTAAAACTAGCTATCACTTTATTTAGATCCTTTAAATACTTCCGTTTAAAGACCCTTCTGCACAATCTTCCTATGGATTGTATATCATGATCAACTTGTAATGTTGAAGCAATAAACATTGCAAGAATATCAGATTTAACTCGATACCTATTACCCACTTTCTATAAACTCACCCCCGAGGGTTATATAGATTGCTCTTACTATTATATCTAAGGTTATCATCATCATTTTCTTGATGTTTTTCATTGTTATTCTTCCCTCAAAGGCTCCCTGTGGTTTCATACATCTTAGCTTAATTGGGGTAGTTGTATTCTTCAACTTATGCCAATCGATTATTTAATTACTTTTCTGATATTCTAAGAGGCATACAATATATTTATACATCCATTCTTCCCCATGTCTTTTGAGTTTCCAAGACAGTGAACTGTCGTTTCAGAATTTAACACACTTTTCTACTAACGCTTGTAATTTCTTTATTCATAGTTTGATTCCTAATCTGCACCTATACTTTATCTTACGTATGTTATTTCCTAATTTCCAAACCTAGTCAAAGTTTACAAAAACTATAATAATGAGGATGTGGTTAATTTATATCTGCTCATACTACAACCTAAAATTGAACGTAATGTTTCACGGATGGAATCTACCCATATTGAATTCCCTAGAAATTTAGAAATTATTTCTACTACCTTTTCCTATTCCTATTTTTATTTTATCAGCCCCTAGATTAGCTAATTTATCTGCCATTTTTTTAAATTGTTTTTTACATATTTTCAAATGATATTTTAAAATAAATAAAAATATATTTAAGTATAAATTTTGAGCATACTTTTTATTATTAAGTATAAGATTCATTACAAATTTTAGTTTTCTTTTTTTAAGATTTTTCTTCAAAAAAAATTTCCCAATTTGAAATATGTCATAAATAAATAAGATAAGAGTAAAAATGATTCTATTAAATAACTAAAGATTCTTTCTATTGGCCAAAGAACTTTCCCCCATAAGCTTTCCACTTTAGAATTTGTGAAATGTAAGGAAAAAATTAAGGTTATTAAATATTATTCTATGAAAACTAAAAGGTTAGCTATGTTTATAAGGTTAGGGGAGGACACTCATTAGTATTAGTTTTGTTGTTCTAAGATATACTATTGATATTAAATATAACACAATTAATGAGTCACACATGCCAATAATCTACAAATGGTGCATTTTCAATATTGTTTATTTCATTACTAAGATAGATGACTAAAGAATATTATAACATAAAATATACTTCAAATACCTATTATTATTTGAGAATTATGTGTGTGTGTGTGTACACACATATATATACACATATATACATATATATACACACATATACATATATATACATATACATATACATATACATATATACAAATATTTTTGGTTATTTTTATATTTTAAAAATACATAGTAGCTAATTTTTCTTTTGAAATCCATATAAAAAAAATAAAGATGTTATTGTAAGCTCAAAAAATAAATGGGAATGGGAATTGCACCATAAGCTAATATTTCTCAATTATCTTCTTGTGCATCTCTACTATATGTATTTAAATCTTATCACAAAAAAATATAGATAGAAGAAAATAGTTTCTAATAAAAATATTTATTTTTATTTACCAAAACTTTTTAAAATTGGATGAACCAATGAATCCAACATTTTATTTTTCTTTTAATAAAATTTTAACCTACTTATTTCTAAACAGTTTTTACTTATTTCTAAATAGTGAGAAGATGAATGCATTAGCCACCTTTTAGTGCTTTTGGGATGCCTTGATTTCTAAATATGGATAGAATTCCCATATCATAGCTAATCTTTTGTTGGTAATGACTACTATCAATTGGACATGTATATTGTCATCTACCCGCCAAAATTAGTCAATATAGTCCTTCAATATTTGAAACAGCTTTCACAAACCAAAAAGACCAACAATGATAGAGCCTACAATCATTATTCCTCATTAATCCATTCATCAAAGTAATTATGTCTCCAATTTCTTCTTGGAAACCCAGTTTTATGACTGTTTTCTCTTTGAACATCCATTTTCTACAGAGATGCTTCATATTGTCTCATTCATCCCTCTTAAGTGTGCCCTCCTACCTATCCTCTATTTTTATCATTGAATCTTATGAATAGTTTTTAACCTTTATTGTACTTGTCATAGGCAATATACTATTGCATTCAGTTGCGCACCAATAGTGAATTAGTTTTACACCAATGAGCCAATCATAAATCACTATTTTTTTCTTGTTGAACTATTTGTAAAGTTTAAATATTTATTCATGAATTAAATATATTTTATAAATTACTTTTTTCAATAATGATTGGTTCAATTGATTTAGTCTTATAGGACCCCTATTTTAATTTATATATCATTTAATTTATTTTGAAATTGGTCTTTTGATTTAATATATTGTATATTTATGAGATACTATATTTTAATTTTATATTTTATTATGTAAACATGTTATTTTCATTAAAAAAATCAATTATTTATAATATATAACTTATATATTCTAAAAAATTGACTATATTATATTTTTAATATACATATGCTATAAATAATTATTACAATTTCTAGTATAATTATATTATTCTATAATATATAATATAAAAGTACTATATCATATGTGCTATATTATATAATTTTATTTATTATTTAAATTCTACCTTACATTTATAATTTATAACTATATTTTAAATTTTTACAATTATAGCTATACAAATGAAATTATAATATATACAAATATTATTTTTCAGATTTTAAAGTTTCCTATTTAATTTTTAATCTATAATAATTTTACTTTTATTAAATAATTATTAATTAAAATATATATCATATAAAAATACTCTACAACTTTATGACCCACTTGCTGGTAATAAAAACAATAACTTGGGGCCTTGGTATACGTGGTGCAATTACCAACAGGGGACAGATAGAATTTACTCCTGTCTTGATCAGTTTTATGCCAACAGAAATCTTTTCTCGTTCCTTCCTGATAAACTTGGTAACTCCGTTCTGGTTTCTCCCACCGCTCTGTCTGATCATCACCCCATCTCTGCATCCTTTACTTTCAACAGGGCCCCGATTAGACACATCACTGCCAATTCCAAGTTCATTCTTAATGTTAGTCTTCTTAAAGATATGGAGCTTTTAACTGTTATTCACATTATTAGTATCATTAACAAGAATAATTTCCCAAAGGAAAATAGAAGAGACAATTGGAATAGAAATATCCACGCTTGGAAAAATCTTCTCAAGACCATTGGTCAAAAGAAAGCTAAAGACTTCCGATCCACTGAGAAAACTCTCTCGGCTGAATTAACTAAGGCTGAAATAAAAAACCAAGCTAATAACTCTGACCTTAGCTGTACTTCTCAGGTTATGAAAGCCAAGGACACCCTCAGGAGACACTTGGTGACTAAAACCAGAGGAGCTAAGGTTAGATCCCAGACACACTGGCTCCAATATGGTGACCGCAAAACCAAATTTTTCTTTAACCTTATCAAACACAAGCATTCCAATGAAACTATTGAAAAGATCATCCATGATAACCATGAAATTACTGACATTGATATGATCAAAGACACTTTTTCTCAATTCTACCGTAACCTCTTCTCTTCTGAAGATACGGTGGAGGCCTCCTACCTTAGAAATCAATGCAGAGTTCTTATCCCTAAGATGGTCTCCTCTGAAGATGCCCTTATTCTTGTAGAGGATATCACTTTAGAGGATATTAACAATGCTATTAATTCCCTTAAAAATGATAAAACTCATGGCCTTGATGGCCTTCCCATCGAATTCTACAAAGCCAATCAACACTGGATTGCCAAGGACCTTCTCGAGATTTACTCGGAAGCTCTGGCTCAAGGTTCTCTTGGTCCCTCTATCAACAAAGGCATTATTAAACTTATCCCCAAGGATGGGGATAAAGCTCTCATCAAAAATTGGAGACCGATTATGCTCCTTAATGTCTCCTATAAGATTTTTGCCAAAATCCTGGCCACTAGACTTATGGGCATTCTTCCCAAATTTATATGCCCTACCCAAACTGGTTTTATAAAAGGTAGATATATCTTGGAAAATGTTCTTACTAGCTGGGAAGCTATGAACTGGGCTACTCAGTCTAATCAGAACTCTGACATGTTACTCCTTGACTTTGAAAAAGCTTATGACAGGATTGAATGGAGTTTCATTTCCATGATGCTTGAAGCTTTTGGTTTTCCTCCCTTCTTTTGCAGTGCTGTCCGCATGCTACTTCATGATGCCTGCGCTCAAATTGACACAAACGGTTCCCTGTCTGATACTTTTCCCTTGGGGAGGTCCATTCGGCAAGGCTGCCCTTTGGCCCCTGCTCTCTTTGCCATAGCTTTTGATGCTCTTTATTATTTAATTAGAGATAATACACTTTCACCTACTGTCAAAGGCATATCTCTTCCTAACAATGATGATCTCATCAACAGCCAATTTGCTGATGACACGGCCATTTTCTTTAAAAATACTACTGATAATTTTGAAGCTCTGCAATCCAAATTAAATTTGTTCTATACTATTTCTGGAGCTAAGATTTCACACTCAAAATCCATTTGTCTGGGATGGAATGAACACCCTCCTGAATGGTTTAAAAATTATGAATTCCAATGGGGAGGCCCCCAAAAGATTGTGAGGTATCTTGGCATCCCCTTTGCCATAAGCCCCTCACTGAAAGACATGTGGCTTTGGGTCAGAGGTAAAATTACAAAAAAATTGAATATGTGGCATAATCGTGCTATCTCTTTTGCTGGTAGGCTACAGGTTTGCCAAAAAATATTATCCTCTTATAACATCTATTACTCTTCTGCGTGGATGTTTAGTAATTACCAAATATTTGAGATTCAAAAGGCTGTTAGGGATTTTTTATGGTCTGATGGCCAAGGAAACAAAAAAATGCATTCTG
>MU225953.1:80913-122506 GCA_018584345.1 Thuja plicata | reverse complement strand
ACAAGCATAAACAAAGCATGTTGAACTGTTTGAACAATGTAAAGAGATTTCATTACATTGACTGCAAGGATTATAAACAAAGCATGAAAAGTACTTTTAGATCTATTCAAACATGGTGTAACACCAACATAATAACATTAATCAAATGAAAACCAAATCTATAAAGGATCAAAGGTTGTCTCGGTGGGCATGCCACATGTATGAATGAAGGAGATTGAAAACCAAATCAGATAGTGCACCAAATGGCTAATGGAGAATGAAGAACTAGTATGAAAATAATACATACATACAACACATGGAAAAGATATAATATAAAATAAACATACATACATAAATACAATGCATGACACAGACATAATATGGAAATAATACATACATACAACACATGCCAAAGATATAATATGGAAATGACACATACATAGTGTACACATGAAAAAGATAAAATAATCAGAAATGAACATGTAGATATGTATATATGAAATAGTATTGTACAAAATGTGGCACATGCCATCTCCAAAAATTTACAAAATCAGTTCATATCTAGATACAATATGGCATACGCCATCTCAAAATGTGTCGTATGGCATCTCAACATAAGAAGTTCAACTACAAATGTTTCTAGGACATCCTATTCTACTGGTGGATGATCAAAGTGAAGTCTCTTCGAACTACTCTTTGGCTCTGATGGATCCTGCATTCAAACAAAAAAGTTCAAAACACCAAGTTAGATTACTTGATTTATATGGTTTCTACAAATAATACATAAAAATTTAAAATCATAGTCAACAATAATAAATATTTTTTTTAAATTGAACTCTCATTTACCTCGCCTCTCGGTCTCCTCATGCGGTCAGGAGACCTAATATATGTCTTTAGTTGCGAAGGGATAATGCCACCAATGTCGACTCCAACATGTATGTATGTTTGCGAACATGAGATTGATGTAAGCCTTATACTATTTAATGTTAAATCTTTGGTAGCAAATACATGTTTTAAATATAAATCAATTAACATTAAAACTTACCTGTGTTGAAATTTCTTCAGGAAATGTCGGTTGGGTCATCAGTGATACAAACCCTTGGCGTGGTACCTCCCTCAAACTAGGGGTGACCTACAAAAGTCAAACAGATAACTTTCATACAATCATGACTTGATCATATTAAATGTATACTTGATAGTAAACTACACACAAATAAATTTATAAATATACGTACTGTTGGGCTATCACTGCGAATTGAGATGCATGTGACTATATCATGGCAAACCGGTCTCACGACATCATCAGATACCACCCTCTGTCAAAGAAAACATGTAATTAAAAATGAGTATGCATAAGTGACAAGTATACATGTATACTTAAACAATCTAAAATACTTAATTACCTTCCCTTTGTCAACACCAAACGCCTGAACCCCCTCACATTGCCCCCCAGTGGAAAGTGGTGAAACCTGCATCAGTATGTAATAAGATGATCATAAAAATTAGAAAATACATTTATACAATATTATAATAAAAGGAAACCAATGAGTACATTAAAATGTATGTACTGCGGAAGTGTCAAGGCCAAATGAAATGGCCGAAAGCATGGACCCCTCCACCTGTGCCATCTCCTCCTTTGTCATCAACTGGACATAAATGAAACACATAAAAAAACATAAGTGGGCAATCATTATAAGAAAATTATATTAAAAATATGAATGTTTAAAATTAAATACAATGTAACAAGTTAATTGTTTACTCTTACCGTAACAGTAGGAGTCCATGGCTCTGTATGCCCCTAATGGACATCTCCATGGAGTGCTTCAGTGCATGTAGTGTGTTGTGTAGTATCGTCCACCTCGAACACATAGTTATATGCATCACTTTCATTCAAGGGACCCAAGCACATATTCTTGCATATAACGCAAGTATGAGGCACACAAACATGTGAGCTCGTGGAGGATGTGGAAGGGCCAGAAGCATCAGTATGAGGAGGCAACAATGCTGCACTCTGCCTAATGAGTAGATCACTCAAGGTGTGAATGGCTCGAATAGTCTGTGAGACGGCCTCAGCAATAATGTCAGGATGCTACACTGTGGGAGGTGGTGAAATCTCAGGAGGGGGGACATATGTGCGGGATTTCACCCGCTATGCCCCTGGCCTGTCCTGGGGAGCGCCTAAGCCCACGCCCTGGTTCTATCTCATGCTCCAGTAATTGACTTTGTTACCGAGCACAAATTCAGCATACAATTTCCGTATGAAATAGAATGGGACATCCAAATTGTTGTGGGGTGGTCTATCAAAAACCATCCACCGACGATCCCAAAAGTTGTCACGTATTGCATCATTTGTACACCATTTAATTGACAACTTGGATTTTTTAGGGTCCACTTCTAAACCAGTTTTGGGATCAACAAAAATGTTACATATGTCATGTTTTGTTATGTTTAGATCCATAACTTGATCGTAGTCAAGCCCGTCATCAAATTGGGCATGCCACATTGTGTTGTTCTGTGAGTTTCTCCATGCTCTCAATAATGGAGTTCAGCATGGAAAACATGGGCCGTAAGGTGGGGATATTTGCATGTGTTCTGATATCCTCTAAGCTGATTTATATTATCTCCTATGAGATCCTATAATGGTCGAGGGTTTGAGAACGATTGGTCTTCTGAAGGTGGGGGATTGTTTTGAGGTGGTTATGGATTGTTCGCAGACTCAGAGGTAGGGTTTTCAGATTGGTCTGAATCCATGTCTGATTCAAAAACAATATAGAATAAACAATATCAATTTCAACCTTACTTTTTATCATTTCAACTCTAGTTTATAGTCAATTTTAATAAACGATAAACAATATCATATAAAACCTAGTTTAAAAAAAAAAAAAAAAAAATTTCAATCCAAAAAAAAAAAGCAAGAACGAAACTACTATATTTCACTTACTTGTATACTGTAGCCAATCTGATATCATATCCCTATCTGATATACGATTTTCTTGGCTTGGCTTCGCTGCTTCAACATTTTCACAATGAAAATGTTGAACGCAGCAGCGGGCAACAATATATTGTTACAGATGAATATCGAATATCTGATATTATCGGATATCCGATAATGCTTTCACTTTGGCTTTTGGCTTGGCCAGGTGTACTGACACCCAGGCCTACTCAAAAGTTAACAAACTTTTGGGTGCACTTTTGGACGAGTGAAAAACTGATTTTTCACATCGCCAGTTTTTGGCATACCATGATCTTGCACATACCCTTATATAAATAAATAGTTCTTTTATATATTAATTTCATTGCCAATTCTTTATGTTTTTAAGGTTTCCCTTAACTTGTCATAAGTTTCTTGGTTGTTTAATAAAGTTGAACATTGTGATCGCGTGATTTAGAATATTAATTTGTGTACATTATTTTTGACACGGTAACACTATTCACAAAAAATATAAATTATTGGTGTGGTATAATGAAATAAATTTCTCAAGAGAAGAATACTATAATCTAAATTTTACAGTACAAATAATTAAGTGGGAACCCCTCCAAAAGTCTCCAACAAAAACACAATTTGTAAAATAATGGTCATAATCTAACTCCTTGCTCATATATATTATACTTTTGATGGTCCAATTAACATTATTCAACATAGGTAGAGTGAATTCATTCCACCTCATCTTAAAATATAACTAGCCAATTGATTGGCTGCCTCTAAGGTCTTGAGATTTGGGCTACAATAATATTGGAGCACTTGATTGATGTGATTTTTTAGTCAATAATCCAGGTTTTCTAATTCTATAATTGAGTCGACGATGATATTTTTATTTATCATGGTTGAATCTCTTTTTGTAAATTTTCTAGATTATATTTTATTTTTATAAATTCCTAATCTAAACTAGACATTAAGGACTTCGCAGGAAATTTTAATAAAGATAAAGGTTAAAAGGAGAAAAAATAGAGTGGGTTTTGTTTTTAAATTTATTGACTTTATAATTAAAAAAACTAAAACTTTGTTAAAACCATCTAGTATCTTGACTAAATATAACTCAACCAATAATATTATATATGCTAGATTTAATGGATTTAACTGAGTGACTAAATAAAAACACATTGAACTATTGCATTCCACGTGAAAATTTCACATTCTTTATCAATATCATAAGTCATGAGCTTTAATTTTAATATTCATAATTTTCTCTCAAAATTAAACATATAAAAAGAATTTAGGTAAGTGCATTTCACCACTCTAAGAGAAGATACATTTATAGGACAATAGGATCCTTCTTGATTTTTGAAAGTCAAATGATTTCAATGACATTTACACTAAAATATGATCCTCTTCTTTATATTTTGTCTTTAACTATTGCTACTACTTCAAATGAAACTTAACTTGCTATAGCTGAAACAAGTTATGGTAAAGATCATTTTACAATCAAAAGAAACTTAACTTGCTATAGCTGAAACAAGTTATGGTAAAGATCATTTTACAATGATGAGACTCTATTTTCACACTACAGGAAAATAACACCTAATTACAATGGCTACCTCTACAATGGCTCTATTTTATAGAATCTTAAATAAGTAACTACACCTTTTAATAGCTATTTGATTTCAATTTCAAAAAATAATTTAATCCACAAAACAAAATTCTTAATTGATCCACATGCCCAAAATATAGGAACCACTTTATAAATATAGTGGTACCTATTTAAATCCAATTTTACAATCCTAGCATGAAAAAATAATTAATTTAATTTAATAAAATAAATAATTTAACTAACCAAAAATAGAATTATTATTTTTTAACTCTTGAATTTAAGCTTACTTTCTTACCTTTCATCTTTGTTGATAATAAACATAAGTCTTTATCAACGCTTTTTGAATCTTTCTAGGTTAAATATATAGGGTTGCTCCATTATGAACATATAGCCATCAAAATATTTCTAAGAAAAAATTATGTTGCTCCTTCATTTCAATCAACTCATTTTCAAACACTTTGAAATTAGTTTTCAACTCCATACATTTATCTATACTAGCCTTATCAAATTCTAGATCTTTATCCAGCAACTCTATATTCTTCTTAAGAATCTCTCTAATCTTGGTTGTTGGTTTTATCTTATAGTGTCCTCGCACTATCTTTGTGTGTCTATTGTCCTATAAAACATCTTTAAAATGCATGAGTGGTAGAAGGATTTTTCCTATTATTCTTCAACCTTGGACATGTAGTGATTAATAAGGTCATGCATAGAGGTTGTTACTTTTATTAAGTTTTTAATAAAATTTTGAGTATTTTTTTGGTATATACCTTTAAATGATATTTGTTGTACTCATTTTACTTATTGATCGCATTGATATAGACTTGTTCTCATAATTATATCTTCCTTATTTAATTATTGTGAAAATGAATCCATCATCTTTTCTAACTACCAAGACCTATCGTACAACTTACAACCAAAAGTAATTATTCCATAAGTTTGATTCATAAATTTCTTTATCTAGCTATTCATAGACTATGATATTCTCTTCATATATTGTAAAGAATTTGCATTCTATTTAGAGATCAAAATTATTGTTCTAAAGGGAGTGTCTTGTCCTTACTATAGTAGAGTGATGAGTTCTTTTACAAAATTTCATCTATCCTGATTCTTTTTTAACTTTCTTTTAGTTTATCTTAATCAATTCTAGTATTTATCATTTCAACAATATTATCCAAAGAAATAACCTCCTTCTCCCTAGCTTTTTTACCTAAATTGTATTGATTACAATGTTTGATAGTTAAGTGTAATAAGATCTATCTCTCTTTCTTATCCAAAATAGGGTAGTTATCTTAGGAATCTACTCTTAAGACTCACTTATTCTTGAATCTTGAGTTTCTTTCTAGGACACTCCTTTTCTACTTTAACATTTATTACAAATACATGTCTAGAGACTCTACTACTATATCTTTCTTATAAGTTTTAATTTAGCATATTGCACAACTTGTAGTGTGATTCTTGGAACCTCTTGTAGCTTTTCCTTGTGCTACTCCAATTATCTTGGAGTTTCTTAATGTAGTTCTAACTACTAGAGTTTTTTTAGTTGTTTCCCGCTCAAAGCTTTTCCTAATTTGGACCCCTTGCATTCTTCGATAGGTGTTTCTATAGTTGATTAATCTTGTTGAATTTTTTGACTTTATCTTATCATAATTTTTCTTCCATTTGCCTAGAGGAATTAAGGAGTTCATAGAATTTATTTTCCTCTAAGTAGTTTTATTTATTGTCTTTGTCCATTATAACAAGCTCATCTCTTTTTTTTTAGATTTTCTTGGTCCATTAATGAGGAGATAACTCCACTTAAGGGATTTTTTTATTGTGTACCTTAGAGTGAGAATCGCCTTAGACCTAGATAATAAGAATTGAAGTATTACTTTTCATATCTTCTTTGTACTTATAGCCATTTCTACATTTGTAGTTGTGCAAGGCTTTCCTATTGCATTAGTCAAAGTTTTTACTTGTATTAGCCCATATGTGAACCTTAATAAAATTCTTGTTTCTACAACTTGGTATATTTATTTACTTTTTCAAAATCCTTATGCATGTTTTCTAAATACTCATTATCTTTATCCTTTTATTTTGGAAAGAACTTCTTTGATTTATTAGGTTCTATAACTACGAAATATCTCTCACCTTGCCTCTTTCTTTTGTTATCTTTTAATTCCTCAAACTATTATAATTTAATCTTGAACTAGGCTAAACTAAATTCTTATACCCTTTTTGTATATCCTTTAGATATATTTTTTCCTTAGATGCCTAGTTTATAGCTAGAACAGGCTAACTTTCCACATTCTGAAGATCATAGGCAAAGTTCAACACAATTTCATAATCACAAAACTTGAAGGAATATGTTTCCTTGACTCAAAATCTATCAATTACTCAAATGAAAACTTGAAAAGTCATCTCTTCCTTACTTCAATCTCATCTTAATAATCTAGGTACCAATAAATCATCCAAATGAAGTGAAAGTTTGCATATTGTCCCAAACAATCCATTTATGCTTTCCTCTACATCATAATTTTCTTATGTTTTTATATTTTAAAATACATAGTATCTAGTTCTTCTTTTGAACCCATTGCAAAAAATATAGTAATATAAGTGTAGGCTCCAAAAGTAAATAGGAATTGCACTACTAGCTTATACTTTTCAATAATCTTCTTATGCATCTCTACTATCTATCTCAAAATATTGCAATTTAAAAAACTTGGGTAGAAGAAAAGATCTATACCAATAAAAATATTTATTGATATTTATGTGGACTTTTGAAATTGGATGAACCAATGACCCCAACCTTGAACAAGTTGTTTTCCTTTTCTAGAGAGTGTCTAAACTCCTTGTATCCAAAGAGTTTTAAGATTATTAGGAAGATGAATGCATTAGCCATCCTCTTTTAACTTTTTTCATTCCTTAAAACTCCAACTATGAGGCATAAAACCTACATCTTTCCTTATCCATTAAATTCTTCAAGGATCATTTTTGTACTTTCTTGTCTTTTTATTGTATATCGATATAAGGTATCATGGTGAATATTTTGTTTGCAATAACTACCATCAATTGGACATACAAATTATCACCTAGTGGCTAAAATTTTAGTCAATATACTCCTTTCTTTTAAAATTGTTCTCACAAACTAAAACATCCAAGAATGATAGAGATTTGAATCATTGTTCCATATTAATCTATTTATTATCTAAATTAATAAATAAACAAATAGATTAATTTAGATAAATAGGTTGTGAGTGTAAATATGAGAAATTGAACTGTTGGATGTTAATTGTGGAAATCAGATGCAAAAGAAAAGAGTACTTACCTTAATGACTAATGATACAAGATATTGATGAATGTCTTTAGCCTTGGAATGGTATTGATCTCATGTGTTTGTTGCCTCAAATTTGGTACGATGCCTCTACCTTTATCTATGTCAAGTTTGTGCCTTTAGATCACTTACACACATGTATGATTCAACTAATTTTAAGCTCTTGTTTTCTAAGTCATTGAATCTACTACACTTTAATCTAACTCCAAATAATAGTGATACATAAAGACCTTTAGAAGCTTGGTAAACTACTAGGGCACAAGTTTTGTGGTACCAAATGTACTATTCAAAGAAGAATTTGCCATATAAATGCTTTAGTATGAATATACAAATTGAGATTGGTTTTAGCTTACTGAGGGAAGTTCTTGCAATGATTTTCTCCTTGAATGTAAATGATATCAAATTATTGTGCCATGTGTAATGAATTGTGCAAACATTTACTTAGTCAATTATATGTGGGAATGGAATGGTAGGAGTTGTATAAAATGTTAATTTGAATTGTGATATTATGGAGGTTATAACTGTAGGTGTAGGATAAGTTTTTTGCATGTGGGATCAATTTGCTAAATTTTGAGAGCATCCCAATTTAGGTTTTACTATTCTACTTCAGTGGTTATAACTATGAATTACATTTTTAAAAAAATTATCAAGGTGGTAATGAAATGTGTCATTCCAAATGGCATTCTAAGCTTATCATCCCACCTTTTCATGTTTATTCAAGTATCCTCTCAAAATATTTATGAGATTTTTGTTACTAGACATAGCTTGTCCATTTTCTTAGGGATGATGGGGAGAATAATAAGTCAATCCAATGTCATGCTTGGTAAAAAAAATTAAGTGAACTCATGTGTCCTAAAGCACATTGAATTGCTAATGAAATTCCCACATGGAATTTTAAATCTTGTGATAACATTTTTGAAAGCGAGAAGTCGACAACAAATTTAAACCACTTTGTGAAATAATTAATAGCTACAAGGATGCAAATAAAATATTTGATTATTTTTGTAATAGTTCTCTAATAAAGTTAACGCCCCACTATCAAGGAAAAATAATTTACTAACACAATGATTAGAGAAAATTCACCTACAAACTTCATCTTACTCAAGAAACTTTAGAAGACATCACAAAAATTTGTCATTTTAGGAATAGTATTAGATAAAGTGGACCGCTTTAGCAACCTATCTCATGACTTTTGTGAGCTAAAATTTTAGCCATGTGGTTCCTCTCATAAACTTCTTGGTGAAAATAATTCATTGATCGGAAGGGATTGCTCTAACCTCATGTATTTTAGTAACAAATCCTCTAAATTATCCACTTTAGTTTACTGTACAATAAAATAGACTTTTGGAATTCACATCAAATTAAATTAGCCTCTTTTACCATATTTGACTCTAAAAATTATTCACTTTACGTGGATGTGTACATTTCTATATTATTGAGTTATTTGTTGATACTTAAAAGTGTCATTTTCAATGACTCCACAAATCCCTAATACTTGTTCTTCTCCTCTCTAAAATCATTTGCATAATGACCCATCTTACCATAATTAAAATAGTGATATCCTCACTTATTTATATCCTCAACCTCTTCTTTATCACGTTTGTATTCTTTATCATTGTATTACCAGGTCATATCATATTGTTGATAAATATTTCTGTAACTAGTTAGATCAATGTCATGGGTTTTATGATATCCATGGCATGTATTGGTTATCCTCCCAATTTATTTTCAAGTATCAATGATCTTGCATTTGGAATGACCTCACTTGTAGTCCCTTGGATCTTTCCATTACTCTATAATTGATCTAATCCTCACACTCATAGCCTTTATTACAGCAGTGACTATAAGAGATATCTTTTCTGGGTATGTGTAGGATCATGGTATGCCAAAAAGTGGGGATATGAAAAAATTGATTTTCACTCATCCAAAAATGCACTAAAAAGCGTGTTGACTTTTTAGTAAGCTTGGGTGTCAGTACACGTGGCCAAACCAAAAGCCAAAGCACAAACCTAGTTGGATATCCGATATAAAATCGGATAATTTGATATTATCGAATAGCTGATTTTCACCAATAAAAATAATTTAAGCCCGCGGACTACGTTTCACAGTTTTCATTGTGAAAACGTGAAACACAGCAAGGGATTATCGCATATTCGATAAAGGATCGCATATCTGTTACTACAACTGCAAATTTGTCGCCAATTTGAATAGGTATGTTCAATTTTTTACTTGTTTTTTTAATTTGATGTTTTTTAATTGATATATTATATTTTTATAATATTATGTTATAGTTCTCTCTCTCCTAGGTATTATTATTTTGAATAATAGGAAAAAACAGGTTTTGAAGGGACTCAAAACCCTCTACAAAGATAAAACTTAAGATAGAGCATTAAGAGTTCCCAAAACACAACTGACCAGTTAGAATAACATGCCAAAAACCCCAAGAGACACAAAAGATCTCAGCCAAAGAAAAGATCAACACTGCAGAAAAAAAAACACCCAAACCACTGCACAAGATAAACCAATAGAAATTCACAGCATAAGGAAGAAGAACTATCATTAAATTGTCCCCTTCAAATGGGACCGCAGGGTCATGTCAAAAGAAGGTGATGACTTCTTAGAATGTTTGCCTTTAACAGTGACCCAACCAACATCAACACTAGCAACCTTATTATGCCAACACAATGAATCCAAAGCTGAAGATCCAACACCCAGCAATGGAGTTGAATCTTCTAGCGAAACACCCAGCGTAGGGCCGATATTAGACCCATCCAAAGGGTGATCAAGAAGTGGGGCTGCAGAAGCAGAACCAGCAACAGTCAAAACATCATCAAGGCCAGCAAAACCAACACCCTCAGAACCACCAGCAGAAAGCCTGGCATCATCCAGCGAAGAAAGAGCGGGTCCAAGTCCAGCAGAAGGGACAGAAATAGAACCGGCACCAGGGACAGAACCAGCAGCCCCACCAAACCCAACAGGAGCAACAACCTCCTCAACAACAGGTACATGAATGCCAATATCAGGAGCAGCCTCCTTCCCAGAGTGAGAGGAGCTTTTCAGGACAGTATAATGTTGGGTAGAGGCACCCTTCCACCAAGAAGGAGAAGATTTCTTCTTCTTGGTGTCAAAGCCACATTTGGATGAAGTGTAACCAATCTTAAAACATTTTTGAAACCTAAAAGGAATACCTTCGTAGTCAAGTTGCTGGATCCAAGATCCCAAGGATGATTCAATTTTGATTTTAGGTAGGAGGCCCTTCGAGGTGTCAAGATCCACCAAAATGTGAGAAAAAGTGGAATGATACATATTGTAAGACTCATTATCAATCAACAAAAAATCCCCCAAAGCCCTACCCACTTCCTCAAGGACGAAGTCATGCCAAAGATGAAGGGCAGGTTAGGGAGCCTAAACCATATAGGGATCTTATTGAAAACTTCAGTGGAAAGATTGGAATCAAGGTGCCATGGCTTTACCATAAGCAAATATATATAAATATTAAATATTATACTAATATTATATTATTATACAATAGTAATTTTAATAATAATAATATAATACTAATGATATTTTCATCTAGTATTTATATAATATTAATATTACAAAAAATGAAATCTATAAAAAAACTCAAAAACTAAAATCAAAATTGAAAATAGCATTTAAATTAAAAATGTTGAAAATTGATATTTGATATGTGATATTATTTCGCATATCTGATTTGCCTTGGTATTTGCCTCAGGTTTTGGCTTTGCAATGCCAAACATGGATGGTCAACCAAAAAAAAAATGTTTATCATATTTCCTCTGATCTCCAGACTTCAACCATGTAGCTGACGACCTTTTTTCACCCGAAATTGATGAAACAAAAAGGGTTTCTTAAAGAGATTATCAGCTTTCCATCAATATAATTGCTGTCAAATTTTGAGTTTAGCAAGTAATTTTTACTTATTTTCTAATTGACTTACCTCTAAAGTCCTAATTGACATACTGATTGAAAAACAACTATACTTTTCAAACGGTTTAACCTTTTTGAAATCTGAAACATGCGTCACATTCTATGCTTCGCCTACTATAAGAAAAAAAAAAGTTTTCAATTTTGTAAAGTTTAGAATTAGTTAAGGTGGTCAGACACGGGAGTTTTTTATTCTGAAAAATTTTTAGCAGAAAATTTGTAATTAATTATTTATTTGCAAAAAAATTACACAAAAATATGCGTCACATTTGGGCATGAGTCTACTACTTATATCTAGAATCTTGTGAAAAGATATCATCATTTGATTGTGATTAAAGTAGTCAAACATACCGTAACTTTTATCTTTTTCCCCACGCTTCCATGAGAAAAAAGATGTCTCCCGCCGTGTCTCCTACTGCTACGACTAGGGCTCCTGTTGTCGTCGTCGTTGCTTCTGTTGGTCAATAGCAGCCTCTTCCCTCCAGTGGCCAATTCTTCGATGGATTGGGTGTTGCATTCCCTGCGCCTGGCTCCGGGTCTCTTGGAGATGCGTTAGCTGTGAATGGCATTGGTTCTCTTACCGATGTTCATCCCATTTCCTCTGCTACTCAGGGCTCTGAAGGGAGTGTGGAGGATTCTTCTTTGCCTCCCACTCATGTTGTGTCTGTTGTGGCCCCGATCCTCCCTCCTTCTGGTCGGGTTAGGGTTTCGGGTTCCTCGATGACGGCTGGGGATGCCGGCTCCCGTGGTGTTACTATTCCTTTGGTGATTGTTGGGGAGCACTCTTCACCTGTTCTTGGGGGCTCCTCTCAGCGCAAATCTACCGCCTCTAAGCATTTTTTGGATTTCGAACATAGGGGTGTTGCCCCTTTCCATTTCTCTAACCCCCTAAGCCTCTCTCTGGATGACGAGGTTGTGAAAGACATAGAAGATGCATCCTCTGTTTTCTCGGATCGTGGTCTAATCTACAGGTTTAAGGGCTTCTGGCCGAGTCTTTCTGATCTGCATGCTTGGGTCACTCGCCAGTGAGAACCTATCATTTCTGAAACTGTTCACATTTTCCCTCTGGCAAGGGGTTTCTTCATAGCTAAGTTTGAGAATTTTGAAGATAGGAATCTGATTCTATGTGATAATTTTTTTAGCTGGGATGTCTGGTTCATGCTCATGATGAAGCCTTGGCATCCTGACTGTGATACCTCTTCTTAGGCTTTCTCCAAGGTTCCTACTTGGGTGACGCTTCCCCACCTCCCTCCTCATTTTTGGGTTGACTCTCTACTAGAGGCAGTTGGTGAGGCTCTTGGGGACTTTCTGATGGTTGATGAGGAATCAGATGATATTCTTCATTCTACTTATGCTAGGATTCTGGTTGATTTGGATACCTCCAAGGGTCTTCCGAAAAAGATTAAGCTAAAGCATCTTAAAGGGTCCTGGATCCAATCCTTGGATTATGAAGGACTCCCCTTTAGATGTAGGAGATATTTTTAAAATGGTCACTTAGCGGATCAGTGTGGATTGGAAAAGGTTAAAAAACCTGCTTCTTGGTGGAAGGGGGCCTCCTCCCAAAATTACTTTGGTGTGAAGGACTCGTCTATCAGAAGCTTTTCTCAGGTAGTTTCTTCTTCTCAGGAGAATGTTGAGGCCAATGTGCCTCTTAGGACCGTTGTTGGCTCTTCCCCAGGTGTAGATTCCATCCTTGGGACATCTCTTTGTACAGAATCAATTGTTCAGGTCTTTGTTGGTTGTGAGGCTTCTGACCCTCCTATAGGCAATGCTTCGTTGGTTTCTTCTGGAATGGTTACTACTGATTCATCTCTCGAATCAGCTTCTTTGGATTCTTCTGGCCCTATCCTGGGACAATCTTTTGATTCTCAGAATTTGGGTGTCTCAGTACTTGACTTGATTTCTTGGCAAGATAAGGCCAAGAAAGCGGAAGATGGGTGGACTTCTGTGAAAGGAAAAAAAAATCAAAACATCTACCCTCTTTTGATATGTTCCTTGGTTCCCAGATGAGGAATAAATAATTTTTCTTGGGCTTTCCTTTGCTGGCACCTGGAACTTAGCTGGAAGTATTTATTTTTTGTTGTCTAGTGGAAGCTTTAGGGTTGCTGGACTTAATTATTTTATTCTTTTTTGCAGCGTCTTTTCTTGTTGGGGTTCTAGATTTCCTTTTCTGGTACCTTCATTTTTTTCCAGGTTGAGGGAGCCTGTTGTAAAACCCTCGTTGTAGTCTTGATTTGTTCCATTTTAGAGTGATATTTTGAATATATTTTGTGACCTATTTGTTTAGGTTTCGGAGCCCCTTCAAAACCTGTTTTTACCTTAATCAAAAACTTTTATCTTTTTCCTGAAATTTTTGTACTACTGCAATGAAATCTAAAGTTTTCAACAATTAGATTAATTTTATTTCAGAAAAGGCCTAGTAGTTTAGAAACTACATTCAATTTCCTACAAATTCTATTCTTACAACTTTTTCAAATTAGGTTGATAAGATGTTCAACTTTTTATGTCAAGTTGACTAACCCTGATTTTCTTATTTTTCATTGTCACTTAAGTCCATAGCTTGGAATACCATGATCCTGCACATATCCTTCTCTAAGATGACAACAATTCCCTAAATTTTTTACATTCAACCAATATCTTCTACTTGATATTTAGTTTCTTCAACTCTAATTTTAGCTTTTTTAATCTTTGCATTACCATTTTTTACATTTTCTCTCCAACATTGTGCTTCTTCCTTGCAACTAATTTTGTTTCTTCCAAAAAAAAGAGCATTGAATTTTTTACTATCTAGGGATTCTTAATCTAGGGTAATAGTCTAGCCATTAACCATTATGCTCTTTATTTTTATTAGTTCTCAACATTTTTTATGTTCCTAAATCTCTAAAGCTACACTTTCACTAAGCAAAAGTCAAACTTACAGAAAAATACCTCTAATGATGATTAGGAAAGGACAATAATGTACCATTTTGTTAACTAGGTTGGCAATTCTCTTTTAAGCTTTAGGTTCTTCTAGGCAAAGAGTATAGTCCCTAATGTACTTTATAAATAGAACAATAGGAGATGGAAATGAACCTTGGAATAAGTCATGCCTAGTTCATAGAACATTCTTATTTTTCTATCTCTAAGTAGTTGTATATTGGTTTGACAATACAGGGGTTTTGCACTTTCGTAAACTAGATAAAAAAACCATATAAAGAATTTAAAATTTTTGGCTTTGGTATCCGCTAATGATAATTCACAAATAGAATTGTTTGTGATATAATAAAAGTAATACGGTGTAAATCTCACTTTTACTTGTTTGAAAGTGTTGATGAGATGGGTGGTTGAGTACAAAGTACACAAGTGTCTTTATCTAGCTTGGAAAATGTTAGAGCATGCATATTAGTTGCTTTAGGCACACTTGCATATGTTTCTTTAATTAATTATGCATGATTAAAGCACATGTTTGCGCATTCATGCTCTATCTTAAGTTCACTTAGTGAGTCTAAATTTAGCTCCGTCTAATTTAGTTAGCCTCTAGTTTGCATATCTTAGCTTTAGTTTGAGTTAGCTTTTTTATTTTTAGATCTATTGCTTTCTATAAAAGCAATTGATCTCTTCATTGTAATTCATCTAACAATTATGTGATCTTGCAATAATTGTAATCCTTTTGCTTTTGAGGAATATAACAATTATTTTCTTGTCTCCCTTGCTTGTGGAAGGTGTTTTCGTATGTTGTTTGATCATAGGTGTTTGTGTTGCAAACTTCAACAAAAGCAAAGTCTCAAATTTTACAAAATGAATGGTACAATGATTAAAACCCATATTATGATACCTTCATGAAGATTAATCTAGGGTGAAAGGAAATGTGGTGAGATCTCCTTTGAAGAAAAATTCATCCAATTTCTCTTCAATGTCGCTAAATCCTAGTCTAATGTTGTTCCAAGTAAATGCCCCATTTCCTAACTCAATTTCCAGCAAGTTTATTCTTAATACCCATTCTCCAAAATACTTCTAGGATTGACCGAGTCTATAAACACCCCCTCTTCTATCCTACCTATGGAGAATGGCATTGAAATCCCCCTATATGATAGTGTGAGGAACGGGATAAATTTCCATAAAACTATCTCACTCAACCCATAGTTCACATTTGTTAATGCACAAAATTGGGTCGTAGAAATTGATCAAGATATATTGTAAATTGTAAACAAAACTCAATAGTTTACCACTTATCCAATGCTTCCTGGCCCCCAATTTCTCATAGCAGAGTAACCTACAGTATTCTATATAACTGCAAGCCCTCCTTAGGCCCCTTCTGAATTCATTGCCTCAACTTTCCAGTTCCTAAATCCTTTGGAAAAAGATTCCATATATGTGATCGATGATTTGGTTTCTTGAATTAATATTATCTTTGCCTTGGTAAATCCCACTCTACGCTTGACCAAACACTAGTTATTAGGGGCATTTAAGCCCCTATTATTCCATGAGAGGAGTGTCATGGCCCTTGCAAAAGGGGTTTTCTCTTCCCTGATTCTATAAGTGTGGTAATCTTAAGTTGACCTTTAGCTTCCCCATCCTTATTTCTTAGTTCATATCGAGATTTCCTCCTTACTTTTTTGGTGAGAGTTGTTCCCATAATCCAGCTTGGTTTTGTTAGAAGTGATCTATTGAATGCCCAATTTCTCCTGCCTTAGATCCATTTTTATTCTATTTTTATTTGGTTCTTCTCCCAAAAAGAGGAGATCATTCTCCCTATCATTAGTTTCTCCTTCCTCGATCAACTCCTATAATAGATTTTTTTCTTCTTGTCCAATTTAGTGTTGACTAGCAACCCTAATTTTGATTGCTTAAATTGCTCTCTTGAAATTCCTAAAAACTCACAAATGGAGTCTACTGCTAAGAAATATTTTTTCCTTACCCTTTGCTTATCTCCAATCTTTTCCTTTACTCCATTCTCATTACAGAGATATTTATAGAATTCATCAATCCTTATCTCTCCTTCTTCAAGACCCTTCTCTTTTTCCTCTCACTCCTGCTTTAAGTCTAAGTCCTTCAAAACTTCCTCATGAATAATATTAAAAGTTTGAAATTTTTCCTTATAAGAAACCTCTATGAGATGCATATTGATGTCTTTTTGAAGCACTTATGCATCTGCTAAAGGCTCCTTTAGATCACTTTCAACTCATTCAACTCTATGTTGAACACACAATGGGACTAAAAGGGGGCTGAATTAGTCTAGATAGCAATTATAACTTTAATTTGGATCTTAATATACTTCTCATTACCATATTAAACAAACTTCAATGGAATCATAAAATACAAAGCATGAGCAAGACAAGAACACAAGATTTACATGGAAAACCCAAGGCTTGAAAAAACCACGATGATAATCAAACTCACAATATGATTAATCTTGAATTACAATGTTTAGGCTAACTACGAAGACTTGTGCAACTAAGTCTCACTGCCTTAGGGAAAGATACAAAGAGCTTGTGTAACTAAACCTCATTGCCTCAATACAAGATACAAAATTTTGCGAGTAGACGCATTGTCATCCAAAAGCAGCATGAATCTCAAAAAAAGATGAATCTCCTGAATTAGCAGCAAATTGTCTCTCAGACTTCTGATCAGTAGCGTGCACTATTTCTAAAGATTTCTTTTAAGCTCGAACTTCTGATTAGCAACTTAACATTCTTTCTTTCTCTCTTTTCTTCACACACTGCGCTTCTACCACACTTTCATTCTCCACTCACAAACTATCACACTTCTAACCTTGAATGCACTCCTTAAATATAAGATAGATCATCAAAAGCTTTACCACAAGTCGGACATAACCAAATAGAATATTATTACATAAAATAGGTCAGTCGGGTCCAAAATACATGAAGCGTCCACTCCAGGAGAAGAGAGGACCCAAATATACCATAACACACTCTCCTAAGATAGATTCAATGGTTCTCACATCAATTAAATTCATCTCCAAAATATAATGTTTAGATAGGCAATAAAGCTCGTAGAGTAGTTAGCCAAGAACCTTCTTCCAAAGCAATCTAGAAGCATGTGGATCTCCACACACCAAGGTGAGACCCAAATTAATATCCCAACATCAATTGTGAAGTGTATCTAGACCAAAAGAATAATACCAAGTAAGGTAGCACATTTGGACATAAAAAACCATAGCATAACTCAACATATTGAGTATAGATCATCAAAGCTCGGTTGCAAAATACAAATATCACTAGAAAAAATATTTTATAAGCATGATCATGAACAACATCCAACAACATTATCTCCAATTTTTTCGAGAACACTAAAGGTATTCTAGATCAATAACTAGTATGTGGTTTATTAGATAAGCATCTTCTAGAACAAGGAAACTACATATGTGACATATTCTGAAGCACATCCTTAAAGGGAGTTGATACTTGCAATCCAGACCTATCCAAGCAAGTCAAAGTACATCCAGACCAAGGGCAACAACACAACTGGACCAACATGTCTGATATCAATGAAAACTAAAAGTGTAATCAATACACCACACTACCAACAACTTTGACATCAATGACAACCAACATGTCATATATGCAACAATCTAATCCTCTTCGATTAAGGTCTACAGTTGGGAGCATGTTCGAGTAGAATTAGGGTTATGGAAATATTAATTGAATCTTCATTTTGACTAGAAAAACTAATAGACAGTTTTTTATTTTTTAGGGTATGATCGAAGCCTCTTATTGCCAACGTCATCTTACCCTTGTTTATCTCTTTTGATTTTTGCCTATGATCACCCCATGGAGGAGCATTATCACAATTTGGGATATAAAATACAGAGGTATTATTAGTTTCATGAGATAAATTGTTGTTTGAAACCCTAGCCTTAAGATGCATCTACCTCTAGAGGGGTTCTAATCAAGTTCTTCTTTTTGGATACACTTTCCTTTCTCCCTTATTATTTCCAAGGTATTTAGGGTTTTCATATTACTATCCGAACTGACATAAATCTTAGGTCCAGCTCCCAATTTTTTGAATAAGTCTTCCTTAACCTTAATCAATGAACCCAATTCATTCCTAATGTTTGCTAGGGCTTCCATGCTCCAATACTCGAAAGGAAAAAAAATTGATCTATCTAGGTGATTTATTTATGGTATGATTTCTCAAATCAAAGTTTGGATCTCAGTCTATATAGTAGAAACTACAACCCTCAAAAAATAGAGGATTTTCATGCATGATTTTTCATTTAAGAGATTCAATCACATAATTAGTAATTGAAAAATCTTTATCCAAGGATCTTATACTCACCCAGCCATTGAATGCATCAAGCCACCAATCTGCACTTTTGTCCATGGGATTGTTTGGCCCAAACTACTTTGCAAAGATGTCACAACTTTGAAGATGATCTCATGCCAATTCTAGAATTTTAGATTATAAGACAGGCTCGACTAGCATTCTTCACTGTAGCTTCTTGATCTTGTTTATGGTGGAAATCTTCTTTATGCTCCTGATGCCTCCCTAACCTAGGGTTTTTGAATCCTTTGTTGGAATCATTCCTCTTGTATGCACTGGTTTGCATTATGCCTCTTTTGGTCCATGTGTTTAGTGACTATCTATGTTGTTGAGGTTGCTAGTTGTTTCTATGAGGTGTGTTGCTCTACTTTTGTCTGAGATACCCTCACCTAGAGGTATTTTGTTTTCTTGTGTGGAAAGGGGTGATATTTCTAAAAAGAAATCCTGATTTAATTTGCAATAGGCTCTATCATGCAATTTTGCACATCATTTTTCGCTTCTATGCTCACAACCTATTTATATAGATTAATCTATTTATTTATTTATTGCATAAATTTGAGGCAATAAACACATGAGTTCAACACCATTCCAAGACTAAAGACATTCATCAATGTCTTGTATCATTAATCATCAAGGTAAGTACCATCTTCTTTTGCATTCAATTTCGACAATTACCATTCAACATTTCTATTTTCTCATATTCATGCTCACACCCAATTTACCTAAATTAATTTGATTATTTATTTGTTTCTTACATAAATTAATTACAAAAGTTTTACACTTTTTAAGAGAAATATATTTTCCTTTAAAACACACACACACACACAAATATATATAAATATATAGGAGTACAATCTAAAGAAATAATTTAGATCAAATCCTTGAAACAAATATTTTCATAATGTAATAATTATTTTCTTTTTCATTTTACCTTGTAAGAATTTAAAGATGCAAATTTAAAATATCTTTTGATCAATTTTTGAAATATCCATTTCCACAGTATAATTATTATCTTTTATTATTTTTAGTAATACAAAAATATTTTTTTTAAATGTCAAACTCACGTCTAGTTGTCTAAAAGACTTAGACATCTAAAAAAATGAATTAAACTATAATTCTCCATATTTTTAATAAATTTATGTATTACCCCACAAAATTACAAGTAATATAAAATTATTTAATATTATGATTTATTATTAAAATATATCTAATCAAATTAACTGTCAAAAATTAATTATAAATAGAAACTAATAATTTATAATATTTTTCTCTAAGGGGGTTCATTTTTGGTGATTTGGTTTATCATTTTCAGCATCATGATTGTGGTAGTGTGTACTGATTGGACACTTCATTTCTAATGTCACGTCGGCAATTGGGTGATCTTCATGTGTTTCGCTTTGCTCCTCCTGTGATTGTGTCAAGGTTGGCAGCGCCAATGGTTATAGATTTGACATGGTCGGCTGAATTTCCAATTGGCCAATTATAATTTCTTCTCTGGTGATGCGTGGAAAGGTGGTTTTTTTAACAGGTTGGAAATTTTGGATGACTCTGTGTCAAGGAATGGTATTTGGTACGAGTTTCCTGCTCTGTTCCTAAATTGGGTTCATTTGCATGTGGCTCAAATTGGAGAATCTATGTTCTTATCTACGTTGTATAAGTTTCATACTATGGGGGAGCTCCATACACATGCACAAATTGATGCTCATGGTTTGATGGCTCTATATTTTGGTTCATTTCGGCTTTATTCCAAATCAAGGTTGAGAACCTGTTAAGAATGTGTTTCCCTGTATTGACAAGTCAGATTTTGGATGGTGGGCAAGTGAGTTTATATTTGCATATGGTTCCTTACTTACGCATCAAGGTGAAGGGCAGCTTGAGCTGTTGTCTATACAAATGCATATTTTTGGGCATAGTGTTTTGTAATGACTGTTGTTGATCATAGATTGGGAACGTTTCTGAATATACTTTTCAACAGTCATGTTTTGGGCTTATTGAATTCTTATTGTGGAATTCATTTTGGGTTTTAATGTTGAAGGTGATCGTTCCCTTCAACAGAGGCATATTCCTATTGTATTTTATGTATTTACTCTAAATTATATTATATATTATAGGCTTCGGCCTTTTGTCAAAAAAAAAATTTAATTACACATACTTTTATAAAAATATCTAATGATCTCATCCACCAATAATAATGAGCTTTGATTTAATATAAGATTTGATTTAATATAAGATTGATCTGATTCACTTTTAATAGATTATGACTTAAGTTTAAATACCTTCATGTCATATAAAACATGCCCTTCAAGTTGATATAGAAAGAGAAAAATAAATACAATATAGATATTTTTTCTTTGTGAAATAAGATAGTTATATAATTAATTTTCATTAGGATGGATCCACCTTGGAAAAGGTATCTCTGTAACAAAAAGAAAAATTATACAATCTAAATTATATGGGTACAATCATAGTTGAGAATGGTTTTAAGGTGGCTATTTAACATGTGACATTCTCCCAAGTTCAACAAATGGAACAATGGTATCATGGAGGATATTTAATCTAGAACACCCTCTCAAGCTACAACATCTGAGAAAACTTTTTCCCAAGTTCAACAGTTTGAATTTTTTTACAAGCATTCTGTCAAACAATTCACGTGCCTTGTTTGTGCTTAAACATTTTGCATACATGTCTGCCCATGCAATTGCAGCCACAACATCTGCAAAATTCCAGTCACCCATTGTGAGATGGATGTCCATGCCCAGTTCTAAATCGCTCCCAGTTTTGCTTATGCTATGAGGATGTTGGCTACAATTTCTATCAGGCTTTGATTTGAACATTCCTACCAGTCGAGAATGAATTGAGATTCAAGGTTCTCTTTGTTTAGAATTTTATGTAATGAACAAAGCAGAGTAGAACATAAAGAAAGAGAATGCCGCGAAATGAGCTACAAGAAAGATGTCCAAAACTTAAATACAAAACCAACATTAAAACAGATCAATTGTTGAAAAGAAACTACAAAACCATTTAGTTGTTTTGTCCCAGCACATAGCTATTACGGTCAAACACTTCAAGCTCTTAAGACTTATGATCTAACAATACTTGCACATCCATTGTGCTTTGACGGATGTTCGTACCCTGTTCCAAAGTTCTGATTTTGGCACAGGGCGGGAGGGCGGGTAAAAAATGCAAATTGTTTGCGTACGTGCTTCTGTATAGAGATTCAACAGGCAATAAAATAATTTTAAAAATTTTGAACTCTGCGCGGGCATAACAAACAAGAGCAATGGCAACGAGAACGACAAAGGGGACGGGTAGAGAGGGGCCCACACCAACCACTCTAAGTGGTCAATGCGAGTGTCCTAGTTTAGCCCACCCATTCTATTCCCAACCAAGCAAAACACAGTTTGCTCCACGCTAGGGCATTGAAAAATGAAAATCTTACTAAGCATTACACAATAAACCTGCCAGAATCAGGGAATTCATCATCAGGGATAGCCAATGAATTTCACTTGTTGAATGGAGAAATGTCCATCTTGCCAGCTAAAGGATCTAGGACACACCTTTGGAAAGTAAGGCCAAAGCAAGCAAAAACTTAGAAAGAAAATGAGGGTGGGTCGTCATTAAAAAGGCATGGATAGGGATCCATGAAGAGTAATGATGGTGAGATAAAAGATATATGGCTTGGTATGAGAAAGGATCCCTTGGAAAGATATCCCATCAAATTCACATGAAATACTAGCCTGTGAACTATGGGAATGAGGACTGGATATCATAAAGAGGAGTCATTTCAAACAATGTGTGTACTAGGAATCAATAACCGTTTGACCAACTGAGGAGAGAGAAGTGCAGTTGGAATGAGGCAACATTGAGGGGCGAGTGGTGGCCGCGACCTCTAACACATGGAAGAGCTAGCAAAAAAGACCCACATGTGGCTAATCTTGAGAACAAATGTAACATCTAATGAGGAAAACATAAGTATCCCATACAAATGCAGCATTTAGTGAGGGAAATCTCTCTTTGTAAATGGGTACGTCTAGCTAAGTAAGGTGACTCAGCATTTATGGTCAATTTTCTAACATAAAGTAGGAAAGGATGTATGAAAGAGTTTATGTGGAGAAAAGAACTCGCCACCTTCAAGATTGATGAAACCTCAATTGATGAATTGGCCCAACACCACCTTACTTTTACGAGTGTTCTAGTGAGCTAGGTAGATTAAATTAAGATGAAGAGAAATAAAGCTAACTGAGATACAAAGTTATAGAAACTGAAATAATTCAATGATACTAGACAATAAAAATGTAGACTATTGGAAATGAAAGAACAAACAACCAAGACCAACATGCAAGTTTAGTTAACTCTCTGTCCAAGATTCCTGTGTGAGTCAAGGACTACAGTGCGGATGCAGGACACCAGTGTGGTGTGCCTACATCTTGTACGAACAGGATACAGAAGACCGTACCAGGAAGATGCAAGTCAATAATTCAACTGAACAAAATAGAAAGTACACTATATCCAATATAAGTAAAACAACTAATCTAAATACAAGAGAATGAGAATAAGAGATCTTACAACCTCTTTGAAGAAACCTCTCGAAATGCTACTTTGTTCCACTCCTCAAACCTGCTCACACAATGCCAAGAAAATGTTGCAACTATTTTTTTAAGAGCCCTGCCCAATTCAGACCCTTGTTTTGGTGTTTCCACCTCCGCAGACAACCAAAATAAAGATATGATAATCAATAATTTGATCAAAATGATAGAATGATAACAAATAAAAAATCGAGAGCACTATTGATGTGCTTTATCGAATGAAATCAAGCGAGTGTGAGGTGTGAGAGAACTCCCCTTCAAATCAAAGAAGTTGAAGCTCGATAGAATGAAGGTGAGTACAAGTTGATTAACGAAGATGATGGTTGAGTTGCAAGATGAGATTACCAAAATGTTGTAAGACCACCAAGAAGTTGTACAGATAACAAAGAAGAGTGCCAAAAATAATTCAAATGACCAAGAGCCAAGGAAAAGAGGCCAAAGCTTTTAATAGTCTAGGAAGAATCCCGACATTGGTGGCCAGCTATAGTAGGTGTTACACTGCCAAGGATAACACGTGTAACACTTCAATGACCATCCTCGGTCTGCAGATTCGCAAGACGACTGTGAGCCACGTGGATGTCTCTGTAGTGCACATGTGTCTTGAATCAAATAGTCCACGTGGTCAAGAATTCGAACAAAAAGTAGTGATTTGGCAAGTGCAGTGAAGTGGAGGCTTAGGTGGAAATTCAATTTGGCTAAAGAGAAGGCATCATGTGATGTACAATTGCACAGAGTGCAATTTAGGACATTATAATTTGCCCCCACTTTAGCAAGCATATCGCTAGTGAAAGTAGAATTAGAAAGATATTATTGAGATACAAAGGTGAAGCAAGGTCCTCTGTCCATGTGGAGTTTCCCCTAGGGAAAAGACCTAAACCTTCATGAGATAACTTTATGCTACATCATAATATGTTAGCTGCAAATAAAAATGCTAGATGAAAGATATAAAAATTTGATTAAAAACATTAACATAATGGTAATCAGATACGGATCATGAGATAGTGATCACTGAGATTATGTCAGTATGGGTAGCAAGTTGTGTTATGCTAAATAGACATACAATAGGGCTAACGATTTGGATAGTGGTTTAGCCCCCACAAAGGCAGATAAAATACATACTGTGTTGGCCCCCACAAAGGCAGATTAAATGAGACGGTAAATTGGCCCCCAAAAAGGCAACAGATAAAATAAGATAGTGGATTGGCCCCTATAAAGGCAATAGATGGATTAAAAAGACTTAATTTTTTTAAAATTTACTTTAGGAATGTAGATGGTGCAGATATAATAGCCCCCTAGAAAGGGATGTGTTGCGCGGAGAGGAACACAATTCATTCTAAAGAGACAAGAGATGTCGCATGTCAACATAACAAGATGTTTCCACGGAGTGCCACCCTACAACATATGGCACATGATACCCACAACATCAACAAAACATGCAAAGAGACAGGAGGATCCAATTATTTAGTGTCAAAAGAACTCGTAGAATTGAAAATGTATTACTGTATATATACATATGAGTTATTCATCATAGTCTCAAAGTTTTCAAATCTGAAGAAGAGCACATGAAGACGGATAAAATATTTAGATTCGGGTCAAAATGGAAGAAGTCCTAAATTCCCCCAACATTTTGCATCGTCCCCAAATGTCAAAAGTTAAGAGACAACAAATAGAAGTAAATAGCAAATAGAGGAAGTATACGACATTCAACCCTTTATTTCAAAGTACCAGTGGAGTAACTTGGGTCCTTCAGGAGGGCAACGCATTAAAAGTCAGGCATGGGGGGACACAGACAAGCATGCTTTAATCTAAAGATAAGAAGAGGGAACTACTTTAGTGATCCTCCACTAACAAATCTTCATCCTCTCAATCTTGATAATAGGGGGAGGGAGATCAAGTCTGAATAGGGACGACCACTAGGGGAGCCCTAGGAACCTCACTAGTAGCTAGATCCAAGGATAATGTTGCCTCAACATTCTCATCCAAAAACTTAACTAAGGCAAGAGCCAATGATCTTGTGAAGATTATTTAAAATGTTGAAATGACCTCAAACGAGTCAAACATACATGTCTCATAGTGTAATGTCCCCATTTTGAGCGAGCTTTGGAGTTAGTGGATTTAGCCTATCATTGGGTCCTTGTAGGCTAATATTGGTGATTAGAAGACCCTATTGTGGGTTGTGGCCCCGTTTCGAGGGAATTACTATTTATAGTCAGTCAACAGTTTGTTCCACGGAGCTCAGATGATTTAGAGGAGTTACATGATGCTCTCAGATTTTATTTCCGGCTTCCGGTTTGGGCTCCAAGATTCTTGGAGGGAGTGTCTATTTTTAGTAAGACCCCCCGTCCGGTTCATTCATCATATTTCATCATCAGGATCACTCTTGTGCTAACAAATTTTGATTCTGATACTTCCTCATTTGTTTTCGCAAGGCGGTTGAATTATGATTATTATTTAATTAAATCGGCTAAGGTTGCTATTTTTATTGGGATTGTATTTTGGGCATCTCAGTGTTATAGCTCGTTGGAACCGGGTTGAGAAGTTTTAAATCCTGAGCTCATAAAACAAGAACCTTATGTGTTAGAATATTGTTATTTTAATGAAAGGGTCTCTTTTCATCATTAAAATGGAAAGAAATATAATAGTTTATTATATTTCAAATGTACACATAAAGCATAGTCTTTATGTAAGTGAAATGTGTGATTAAGAAGCTAGCGTTCGATTTCTTGTGGAGAGATTATAAAAGACATGGAGAAGAAATCGAATGTATTATTGATTATGATATTCATTCATTCATGAAAAAATATGGTTCAAGTTTGGGAGAAGTTCAAGGGTTTGAGCATTTGTATGTTGAAAGAATTGTGAATTCTTTATAGTAATCAGCACCTTGAGTTGGTGAAATATTCCAGCGAATTGTGCATCACCTTCGGCTACATTCAGTGGTTGAGAGTGTGATTAATGAGGAGTGAATTTGTATTGCGTAAGGGTTTGAAATCAGCTCATTGCTGGGCGTGGACAGTTATTATTGGTAGTCGTCCTCTCTTCTTCAGCCGCGGCCAGTCAACTTAGCAGCCGTTATCACTTGTTGGGGTTGCGGCCAGTTAGTATGAAAGCGTGGAGAGCATTTGCAGGTTTCTATTTTAATTTAATGATTTCCTTCATGAATGTAATTGTTACATATTGCAAAGACTTTTCAATTAGAGTGGAAAGGTGAATTTTAGATTTCGAATGGAATATGTATAGCTATTTGAGTTAAGTTGTTTGTGATGCATTTCAATTGTTTGGAAAACACAAGAAACTATATATGTATTGCTGAAAAAATTAAAAGAAATCAGAATTCTAGACTATAAGAATTTCTTGCAGTCAAATTGAGGGTTAGAGTCAGGGAGGCTCTTTACAGTGGTATTAGAGCAGTTTCTTGCCATCCTGTAGGGTGGAATTTATTGGGCTTACTGGTTTGACTTGAGTGATCAGCACTCTTGCTTTAATTGCAGTCATGGACAAATACAGGAAATCTGGAAAACATGGAAACAAGTTAGACAATTTATACGAGTTAAGAAAGAAAACAAATGTCTTAGTTAAGGATGTGGAGAAACGAAGGCAAACACTAGAAAGATTAAATGCGCCACTTTTAGATCCTACAACTGTCGATAGAGCAACAAACTTCTTGGTTTCCTTGTTCCATGGGTCCTCTTCACAGGGAAGCCATGAGGAGAAACAAGAGTTGTTTACAGGTGAGACATCCAAAAATATCCATGTTGAGTTTTCAGCAGCTGCGGATTATGATGGAGATGTTCCTATGCTTGGTGGATCAGCCACTAGTCCTATTAGCACACTTGTGGGTGGAGTGTTTTTGCAGGGACATGTGGATGCACCTGTCGTATTGGCAGATAGTGGTAATGAGTTTCAGCATCCTGAGCCTACCAAAGTTAGTGACACATATCAGGCTGATGACATGTTCACTACCCTTGATGGCAGCGTTTCATCAGTTGGTAGTAGTAGTGATACATGGTCTGATTTTCAGGACAGCAATCCCTTATGTGAGCATGTTGTTGATACTGTGGATAGTGTGAGAATAGAGGATGTTGTTGTTACCACTTTGGATTCTGACACCTTAGATGACAGTGTTATTTTTAAGGACTGTGAGGAGTATTTGAGCTCTGACAACTCTGATATTTATGACAGCAGTCGCATTGTGGAGTCAGTGCAAGAGACAACAGTTTTTTACTATACTGAGGATGTGAGCATGGAGCTACCCAGTGATGACACTCAGGATTGGAGTGTTATAGATGAGTCATGTGACATAGGTTCATGCCACAGTGTAGATGATTCACGTGATGACATAGAGTCATGTATGCAGCCAGAGATAGCAGAGGGATCTCAAATAGACGATGTTGATACTAGCATTCTGGATACCTCTGATGTTGAGTGTGAGGATGATGGGTGTTGCAGCGTGTCTGGTTTTTTATATCAGACATTGGGTGTGGACTTAGTGTTGTCATCCGGCAGTGGTGGGTTCCAGGATCTTTTTCTACAGGGACTCACGGATGAGGATGGGGAAGCATATTAGTGGCAAGAGTTTGTTTCAGCCAGTGCTTCCACTCCTGCAGTTTAGGTGTATGCAGAGGTACCCAGTAGTGATACCTCGTTGGTGGACATGTACGAGTTTGATAGCGAACATGAGGACTCATGCTTGGTTTATCAAACCCTGGGGGAGGACTCTGAGTTGTTAGTAAGTGGGGATGGGACCCAAGATCTGGATTGTCATGTGGTTACAAAGGACGAGGTAGCTGAGGATTGTGATGAGTCAGATTCAGCAACAGCTTCCTTAGGGGTAGATGAGGATGAGTCTAATGCTAGTACTCAGTTTGTAGATGTGTGCTCAGATGACAGTACACAGAGATTCGGTGATCTTGAGGGGAGTTTGTTGGACACAGCTTCTTTCCATAGTTTGGACAGTGCAGTTGAGATTGTACATAGGAGACCCTTTGTGCAGAGTCATCAAGTGACTAGTCAGTTGAGAGTCGGTGAGAGCGACATTACTTCTACTCTCAAGCATTTCGATGCCGCTCGTCAGCTGTTGGTTGTTTATGTCTGGGGTGCTCCTATGGTAGATGAGCATGGTGGTGGTTACCTTTCCTTGATAGAGATTCATTCCTTGTGGGATGCTGTCAGGATTTTGAGACCGGATTATCTACAGTTGGTAGCCAAGCGAGATCACCTAGTTGAGTGGGGGAGTACGACATATGAGGCACTGATGGACAGAGAGGAGGTGAGTGAGCTTACTCAGGACCTCATAGCAACTTATGAGGCTTTAGAGGGCACTCAGTTGGCTCTCCAGGAGTCACAAGGATGTTTAGCTGAGGTGACTGTGGAGTTGGAGCGAATTCAGTCTTTGCGAACCATAGATCTAGTGCAGTTACATATAGTAGTGGTTGGTGGTGAGTCAGCTTCCACAGTAGGTAGTGATGGATGTGTTGGGGATACAGTTACATCCATCCTTGAGACAGATGCAGTAGATGCAGAGGAGGTTAGTGCATCAGTGGAGGGCAGTAGAGAGAGTTTTGTGGTATCAGGTTCTCCAGTTGTTAGCATGATGGCAGATGATGCAGATCAGGTTGTCGAGAGCCTTGAGGTAGTAGGATTGGATTTGTTGGAGAGTTGTGTGCCAGTTTGTGACACTACTCCCTTTGATTCACAAGACTTGGACAGGGTATCATCTGGTTTGGGGGCGAGCTCTCATGATGATTTGTTTCCTTCTGCTGGAAGCAAATCTATTCTTTCATCTCATACGGCTGATAGCGTTAGGCTGTTGGTAGTGCCCCAGAGGGATCAGTTGTGGATTGCAGGGGAGCAGTTTGATGTTGCTTCTTATAATTTCTACTATACAGAGTCGTTCATGGAGTACTTGCTTGAGAGTCCAGATTACTGGAGGGACCTTTCGGAGCTTCTGAGGGTACACTCATTCAGGGTTCTCGTGGTATTCGGCTTTTAGTGGGGAGAATTGTAAATACTTTGACTACAATGCTTCCTCACAGGGATTTTGTGGTTGGGTTTGCTGAGAGAGTTACCCAGGATCCTACCCAACCAGTTCTTCGGAGTCAGAGATTGGAGTCATCTCTTGATTCACGGTTCGATTTTGATGAGCCTCTGACGGGGATTGTAGCTTTTCACCATGATTACATAGTGAGGAGTGCTCATCATTTCTCTTCTGACCCACCGGTTGAGGACTTGTTTACGTGTCGGTGTGGGTTGGCTCCAGCTTTATACCAGTCTTTTTGGAATGGGTTTTCTCCATCTGTTGTTTTTGGGGTTGGTTACTGCAAGTTAGCAGGAGGTGACTTGCAGGGTCAATACATCCTGGATGGTTTTACAATGGATGGATATCTAGATTGCGGGAGTACACAGAACAGATTGGCAAGGTGTATAGGGAGCTCTAATCTTTTAGATGGTATTGGATATCCATTCTTCCTTGTTATGGATGGCTATGAATTTCATCTCTACTGGGATCTAGGTAGTGACAGGTTTGGCACTGCAGATTGTGTGGACAGCTATGGTTGGCATGATGACAGTGTGTTTAGGTTAGCTCAGTGGATGGTGATTTCATCACAAGAGTTTGCAAGTGATCGCAGGGACATTACACCACTCTATCCTTGGGATCCGGGTGGACTTCTATGTTTTGTTTTCTGAGATTGCTTGGGGACAAGCAGTTACAGGAAAAAAGGACTGTAATGTCCCCATTTTGAGCGAGCTTTGGAGTTAGTGGATTTAGCCTATCATTACATCCTTATAGGCTAATATTGGTGATTAGAGGACCCTATTGTGGGTTGTGGCCCTGTTTCGAGAGACTTACTATTTATAGTAAGTCAACAGTTGGTTCCACGGAGCTCAGATGATTTGGAAAAGTTATATGATGGTCTCAGATTTTATTTTCGACTTCCGGTTTGGGCTCCAATATTCTTGGAGGGAGTGTCTATTTTTAGTAAGTCACCCCGTCAGGTTCATTCATCATATTTCATCATCGGGATCACTCCTGTGCTGACAAATTTTGATTCTGATGCTTCCTTAGTTGTTTTCGTAAGACGGGTGAATTATGATTATTATTTAATTAGATCAGCTAAGGTTGCTATTTTTATTGGGATTGTATTTTGGGCATCTTAGTGTTATAGCTCGTTGGAACCGAGTTGAGAAGTTTAAAATCCTGAGCTCATAAAACAAGGACATTATGTGTCAGAATACTGTAATTTTAATGAAAGCATCTCTTTTCATCATTAAAGTGGAAAGAAATATAATAGTTTATTATATTTCAAATGTGCACATAAAGCATAGTCTTTATGTAAGTGAAATGTGTGATTAAGAAGCTAGGATTTGATTTCTTTTGGAGAGATTATAGAAGACATGGAGAAGAAATCGAATGCATTATTGATTATGTTATTCATTCATTCATGAAAAAATATGGTTCAAGTTTGGGAGAAGTTCAAGGGTTTGAGTATTTGTGTGCTGAAAGAATTGTGAATTCTTTACAGTAATCAGCACCTTGAGTTGGTGAAATATTCCAGCGAATTGTGCATCATCTTCGGCTACATTCAGTGGTTGAGAGTATGATGAATGAGGACTAGGAATAAATTTGTATTGCGTAAGGGTTTGATATCAGCTCATTGCTGGGCGTGGATAGTTATTATTGGCACTCGTCTTCTCTTCTTCAGCTGCGGCCAGCCAACTTAGCAGCCGCTATCACTTGTTGGGTCTGCGGCCAGTTAGTATGAAAGCGTGGAGAGCATTTGCAAGTTTTTATTTTAATTTAATAATTTCTTTCATGAATGTAATTGTTACATATTGCAAAGACTTTCAATTAGAGTGGAAAGGTGAATTATAGATTTCGAATGGAATATGTATAGCTATTTGAGTTAAGTTGTTTGTGATGCATTTCAATTGTTTGGAAAACACAAGAAACTATGTATGTATTGCTGAAAAATTTGAAAGAAATCAGAATTCCAGACTATAAGAATTTATTGCAATCAAATTGAGGGTTAGAGCCAAGCAGGCTATTTACACATAGGATGCAGGTGACTCAACTGGAGGTATAGCAGGAGGAGCCACATTGCCAACCTCTACAAAAAGGGCAATGAAAAATTCAGGAGAAGGCAAAACCGCCTCATCAACAAGCAATAATACAAACAAAGACATCGCAAGAATGGATTTTTGAGGACAGGATTCGAGCACAGGCATCAGATGTTTACATGGAAAACCCAATGTGGAAAAAACCATGGTGAGAATCAAACTCACGATAAAAATATTAGATTACAAATGTTTAGGCCATGGATCAAGGAGCTAACTACTCTGAAAAGGACTTGCAAGCTAAGGCACACAACCTTAGAGCAAGTTACAGGGACTTGCTAAATTAATATGCAAGATCCCGTGGCAAGATACAGATCTAGCAAGAATAGGAAAACGATGAATTGAAAAGATGTAGGATATCTTGATCAACCACTGCAACAACTATGTCAAACTCAAACACTCACACCTCTTCGCTTCCACGTTCACATCACACTGACTTCACATTCAATCCACATACAATCAACAACAATCCATATCAATCCACACTCAACTCAAACATCTACACATCTATATATATATATCAACTTGATCATCCAAAAACATAACTAGGATGGACACAGAGAGATAAACAATAATGACACAAAGTTGGTCACCACAATCACTTATACTCAATGTAGTCTACTCTAGGAGATAAAAAGCACTCTCCAATGCTCATAACTCCACGCAAATCTCAACATGCCACAACAAGATCCATATTAACCTCTTAACACTTCCTCCGAAGCATATCTGGACCAATAAGTCATTAAAACATCATCACAAACAACTAAGTTGGCTAGAGACCAACACAGACATCAATGTCTACACCTTCATTTTTGTCTCCAATTGTCTAATCCTTTGAATGATTCTTCTTAACATTCTTGGTAGGAATTTTAGGGTTCATCTCAGGAGCATCTTCCATTTATTTAGGTGTTTCTTCTTCATCTAAGCGTGAATGTTCATCTAATTCATAGCCTTCTACTTCACATGTACTTTGATGTAGTTCCTCGTCCACTCTGACATTTGCACTCTCAACCACCTTCCTCAATCTTTTGTTGTAGCATATGTAAGTCTTGCTTCTTTTTGAGTGTCCAAGGAAGATTCCTTCTCCAATCTAGAATCATATTTTTCCAAGTCTTCCTCATCTCTTCTAATGTAACACTTTCTACCAAAGACTCTGAAGTATTTGACTATTGTGGGTCTCCCAAACAATAGATAATAGGGGGTCTTAGTGATGTTCACTCTTGGTTGACCTCTATTTAGAATGTAAACTACAATATGAACAACCTCTCACCAATACATGTAGGTTAGCTTGTATCATCCTTATTCTTGTCATTTCTTGGACATTTCTATTCTTTCTTTTCACACCTCCATTTTGTTGAGTTCTAGGAGTAGATAGATGCCTTTTTATACCATGTTCTTCACAAAATATTTCAAACTCATTTGATGTAAAATCACCTCCTCTATTAGACCTTAGACACTTGATCTTCTTATTCTTTCATTCTCAACCATTAACTTAAAGGCTTTGAATCTATGAAATGCTTCTAACTTTTCGTTAAGAAATGTAACCCATGTCATCCTAGTATAATCATCAACAAACAACATAAAGTACCTGTCACCTTGAAGACTCCTTGTTCTGGTACATATGCATAGATTAGTATGGATCAACTCCAATGGTCATGTGGTAGAGTACTCCTCGATCTGGAATCTTGTCTTTGTCTATTTTCCAAATTGGCATTCCTTGCATAACAAATCTGTAGGCTTGAAATTTTTTGTCATATCTCTCACTGAATGTGTAGAGCTAATCTTCACAAGACTATCAAAGTTGATGTGCCTTGTTCTCCTATGCCATAGCCAACTATATTAGTTTGTGTCAAAAGACACTTTGTCCTATTAGCCTCCTTGGTGCAGCCAAGGACAGGAGGAACCTCAAAGAAGTCAATCCAATCCTTGCAGCCAGAGTCACACAACAGAAACAACAAAAATTATGGAGAGATGTGCAAGACTCCTTTCTTATTATCATCCAGAAATCAAGTACAATGAATCTGCAACATGTAGTGTTACATTCTACGCATACAGGCCTATTTTAGAACCTTTTATAGGTTATCTTTTTATACTATCTATCACAAGCTCACGTTGATAGTTCTAGCTACCGAGGCTATACTACTTCTCCATGCTACAAATGGATCAATTACATCAGTTTATAAAGCCTTCGCAAGCATCAAGTCGGCCTGGGAAAGATAACATTCTCCAAGAACAGGAAAACGTATTACAATTTACATTATAGGTCAGGACCTAAACCATAAGAATCTCTCACAAATAGAAGAAACATGACGAGCGAACCCACAAGTAGTTCGGCCATGCACATAAGATCATCGAGAAATGCGCCACGAAGCTTCGCGGATCGGGGAAATCCTTCGCGAGATCGGAAAATACAAACTGGTTGTGAAACGTGAAGAACAAAGATTTCCCACCAGAAATCCAAGAAACCTCACATGCGAAGAAGCCAATTGAGATGCGAAACTAGGTGAAGGTAAAACATGATGCCTGGAACACTCCATTAGGTGCGCAATAGCAACTGATCCAAACTGAAAGAATGTTGAAAGACACTCAGCAACAGAAAAATTGGAAAACTAAAAACAAATATTTTTGGTTGATGCAAGATTGCCAAGATCCCAAGATGGTCCTGCATCAAACACCCGGGGTTATTTGAAAAGTGAGTCTCTAACTTTCCTGGGGCTAAAGGAAAACCAAGATGGTCAACCTCAGTCCGAGAAATCCATGAAGAATCCTCAACTAGTCTGTCTCTCCACTTTACAAGATAGTCTCTATATTGTTTGCCTCTAGTACTTCTGCTAGTTCTGCTATCCAAAATCTTCTCTATCTCGTCCATCTGCTTCTTAGGATACTGTCGTTCAACAACTGAATCATCCCTTCCACCAAAATCTGACTCATGATACTCATAAAGTTCTGCAACATTGAATATAGGTGATATATCCATGTCCTCTGGTTACTCCACGGATTTCAAACTTGGTTGCATAGATTTCTCACTCTCTGATTACATCTTGGATACCAAAGTCCAAGATTTTGCAACTTCGGCCAAGAATGAGTAAAGGGTGTAGGGTATAATTTCAGCTCAAGGTTGTGAATTTCAACCTTGTACCTCAAGTTTGTGCAGTTTGCTTCCCTAAACACCCAGTTAGTGATGTCGAGATGTAGATTGGGTTGGCATGCCTAGATTTCTTGCATTTTCTCCTTTGAAGTCCAACTCTACATGTCGAGATGCTTGAGGGATGGCATGCAAACTGAGGAGCAAAGGTTTGTGCCTACATAGAGAACACTGATTACCCCTGAACTCTCAATGCTTGTGTTAGTCACAGTGTTTTAGGCCTATGACCTAATTAGTCTTTGTCTTATGTCATCATACATAGTGCATTGTTATGCAAGTTAGATGTGTCATCATGTTGTGAATTGTCACCTCACTGCTTGGTATCATTTTTCTATAACAAAAAATTAATTTGTCCAATTTTTTTCTGTTAATGTGTTAGGCATAAGCTTGAAGTATTACACGCCTTATGCAGAGAACCAATCGTGCACAACTAAAATGAACAAGCAACTCTATTTAATTTTCTGTTAGTGTGTTGGACATAAGCTTGAAGTATTGCACACCTTATGCAGAGAACCAATTATGCACAACTAAAAAGAGCAAGCAACTCTATTTAATTATGTTAACGTGTTGGGCATAAGCTTGAAGTATTACACACCTTATGCAGAGAACCAATTATGCACAGCTAAAAAGATCAAGCAACTATATTTAAGGACAAAAGGCAAAAATGTTAATGCCATTATAAGGTTAAAGGAACTATGAATTGTTAAAGATACTACCTAAGGTTCGAAGTACTCCTTTAATACCCAATGCTTACGGTTCCTTTCTTTTAAGTTTATATGAATATATGAGTTTATGAAGTTTGTGCCTGTTAATAAAGGATTTGCAGTCTTACCGTTGTTACAGCTTGATTGGATTTTTGAATTGTGGAAGGTGGTATATACATGCAGTTTCTGGGCCGTATGCCATCAGACAATTGTGATAATCATTGACTGTGATAGGAAAACAGACCAAAGTATGCAAGTCAGATAAAAACCTAAGCAAACCACTAGCTAATTATTAGAAGTTATTTGCTTTAAATGCATGTAATGGCCATAGACGACTTACACGTATTATCATTGCAGATAAGCCATTAAGATCTTGCGATCCACCAGTTCAGCCATACTTCCCAAGTTTGACACATAACGTCATTTCAGCAGCTGAATTTTTCTGCTCTAGCCGAAAACACAAGCCATAAATCTTTTGATTCTGTTTTATTAGAAACAAAAGTATCATACCCGATTGACCATACACAGGCACTTGATGATACACGAGAATGCTTAGATTAGTGTCACCAATAATCCCCACACGAACACTGCCCATCCTTAAAATGATGGAATCGATTAGCGTCCCTCAAAACAATTTCCCTTGCACCAATCCTGGAGATGAACTTGATTGCAGAGTGACAATCACCACATACTCTAAGGTTCTTAATAACTCGAATAGTTTTCCGAGGATCTATATTGATAAGTCCAAATGCAACTGCCAACTTTTCGCTATGGTGAGAAAGCATATCTTCCTTCTGTTCCTCCTCCACATCATTCAGCACAAAGCTTGTATCAGGAAAATAACCTGCCTCTTTCATCTGCCTGGACAATCTCTCCAACTTTGAATGAATTTCTTTTGTTTGAGGATGCGATCTGTCACCTACGCGGAAAGTATGGACCTGGTGATTAAATTCAACCCAGCTGCAACCAGGCTTCTTTTTCACATTCCTATCTTTCATCATTTGCCGAACCTTCTGGATTGCATCCCACTGGCCAGATTCGGCATACATGTTTGACAGCACCACATAAGGTCCAGGATCTTCCGGGTCCAAGTCGAAAATGTTTTCTGCAGCACACTCTCCTAGCTCAACATTTCTATGGATTCTACAAGCACCAAGCAAAGACCCCCAAACTGTAGCATCTGCTTTGATTGGCATTTTCTTGATTACATTGTGTGCCTCATCAAGCCTACCAGCACGGCCAAGAATGCCAACCATGCAGCCATAGTGTTCCATTGAAGGTACAATATGAGAGTACTCACTCATAGAGTCAAAGATTCGGCAGCCTTCATCAACTAGGCCAGAGTGACAGCATGCAGACAAAACACCAACAAAGGTAATATTGTCTGGAATCACACCAAACCTAAGCATTCTCTCAAACAGCATCACAGCCTCTTTCCCCTGGCCATGCATTGCATAGCCTACTATCATCGTAGTCCATAACACTGCATTCCTTCTAGGCATTTCGTCGAACAGTACGCGTGCCATCTCTATTTCCCCACATTTTGCATACATGTCGACAATAGCACTTCCTACGAATTCGTCAAATTGAAACCCGCGTTTCACAATTTCATCATGGACATCCTTACCTTGTTCCAGAGCCGCCAAATCAGCGCATGCCGCAAGGACAGTCGTAAGAGTTTTTACGTTGGGTTTTACGTCCACATCCTGCATTTGTCCATAGAGTTTCAGAGCTTTCTCTCCCTGTCCATTCCGAACATAACCTGCAATCATGGCAGTCCAGGATACCACATTTCGTTGAGGCATTTTGTCAAACACGTCACGTGCTAAATGTAGAATCCCACATTTACCATACATGTCTACAATGGCATTCCCCACAACGACATCAGACTTAAACACACTTTTCCTTATTTCTTCATGGATTTCCTTGCCCTTTTCCGCAGCTGCCGAATTCGCACAAGCAGTAATAATACTAGCATATGTGAATTCATTAGGTTTTATGCCTACTTTTCTCATCTCGTAGAACAGCTCCAAGGCTGCCTTGTAAAAGTTATTCCTAACAAATGCTGAAATCATGGCAGACCAGGAAAACACATCTCGTTTCGGCATTTCAACAAACACATTGCGAGCATCTTCCACGCTGCCACATGTGGCGAACATTTTGATAAGTTTATTTCCTAAAAACGGGTTTGCTAAAATTCCATGATCCTTCATATGGGTATGGACTAATTTACCCTCCAATAAGTCTCTTTTCTTGATGCATTCTTCCAAAAGGCAGACATATACGGAAGAATCTGCGGTTTTATTTGAGGCCTGCAGAATTTTAATTGTTTCCCTTATTTTTCCTTGCTTACATAGCGTTTTGGGATCGTGACACTTAAGACTGCCAGAAGAGTATTTTCTTCGCAGGAGCTGAAACATTTGGCGGCCAAACAACGGAAATTTTTTTAGCCAATATTTTAACGCAGCGAGCTCTGCTAATTGCAGTGCCATTTGTTATTTGTTGTGCAAAATTTATGAAGAAAAACATAGATGCCTCGATCTAACGTTTACTGAGCCGAAATATCAAAAGCAGGGAGATCATTTTTCAAAAAGTGATGTCATCACTAATTGAGATAAGTAGAGATATTTTCACAGTCAGTCATGTGTGATATTACAATTAGGATTCAATTATAATATTACTATCATGATTCAAGTATGTATGTGTTGACTCAAACTCATAGATTTGTTAATAGAATTCACAAGAACTCATTTCTTATAAGAATGAATGGAACATTAAAGAAAGACTCATTATATCTAGCTCCGTTTGTTTGCTGGAAGATGGCTGGAAGATGAAAACGGGAAGATGTATTTTTGTACGGCCAAATTCTCATTTTGGTCCAAAATGAGAATTTGGCAAATTCCACCTTTTTTTTGGAATTTGCCAAATTCTCATTTTGGACCAAAATGAGAATTTGGCCGTACAAAAATACATCTTCCCATTTTCATCTTCCAGCCATCTTCCAGCAAACAAACGGGCCCTAGAGGATGTTCACATATGTAAAGCATTGGGCTTTCATACCTAATATTAGTCCAATTCAAGTAGGCTTTACCATTAAGGAGGTATTTTATTTTTAGAGAAAGCGTTATTATATTAAAAGAGAAGAGACACTAAATTAGTGTATTTCAAATTTTTGGATTTAATTAGATTTTTAGAGTTCATCATAATTAGAATTGAGAAAGTAGGAGATGTTTAGACAGTCAGTCAATTTGTGATATTACAATTAGGATTCAACAATGATATTACTATCATGATTCAAATATGTATGTGTTGACTCAAACTCATAGACTCGTAGACATAGTTCACAAGAACCCATCTCTTATAAGAATGAATGGAAAACTTAAGAAAGACTCATTACATCTAGGGGATGCTCACCCAATTCAAGTAGGCTATACCATTAAGGAGGTATTTTATTTTTAGAGAAAGAATTATTATCTTAAAAGAAAAGAGACACTAAATTAGTGTATTTCAAATTTTTGGATTTAATTGGATTTTTAGAGTTCATCATAATTAGAATATAATATTTTTGAATTCAATTGTGCAAGTTTTAATTTGTATGAAGATGTTGGATCATGCAATCCATTATCCATCATGGGGATGATAGAGGGCATAAGGAGAAAATAGTTTGTGATGAAAGAAGAATGAAAATAGGGAAATGAGTAGGGTAGGGGATGAATGTTCACTAGGATGGTCAAACAAACTAGGAAGCATCTCTCTCTCTCTCTCTCTCTCTCTCTCTCTCACACACACACACACACACACACACACATTAGGAAAGGAAAAGCTCTCACTATGTTTAAGGGAACTCAAGCGTTAAACGAGTGTAGGAGTTTATCCCTTTGCTAAAAGTGTAATGAAATATTAATGCAATTTGGAATGAAGAAATGAAGGGAGTAGGATGAGATAGGATGCAATGAAGACAAATCTGTAGACACAGATAGATAGTGAACTGATATGCAAATTTTGGGACCAGATATGGGCAGGGTATACTTTAGTGGTGAATATTTCACATCCACGACTTGGAAAATGGTAAATATATTGTACCGATCGAGGGTGGCCACTTCGCTCAAACTTTATAAATATTCGGTCCAATGCATAGCCTAATCACCCATCATTTTATGTAATTAATTATATCTCTATCATGATTTCGCCAATGGAATCTATGTTTTATACATAGTAAATTAAATCTTTTCACCTACACTTTATGAGGTTGTCTCAATAGACGACCATAATTCGCCAATAGAAATATAAAGATTTATTGGCTAGGAGGACCCAATTTGCCAACTCTATTATAATTGCCAATTAATTGGACGACCCATAATCACCTTGAAAATTACATAAGACGTGTTCTAGTTAAGCAAGATTCACCAAATATTTGTATACCATATAAAATTCCCACTGAATTTGCCAAATAAGGATTGGTATAAATACATCAACTGATTTCATATTTATCTCTACACAATTTGGTCGGTTCTGAGAAGTGTGCTCTCAATTCAAATTTGAGACATTCGGACCAAGAACAACCATTGTTGTTAACTGCATTGGCAACTACTAGTGACCTAAAGGTAAGTGGTCATATTTTTAAAGTGTTATAATATTATTATGAATTTATCTCTATGTGTTTGCACTATTGAGTTCATTCTTATTCAGTGGGGACCTGCCAATGGTCACCCGAGAGACCTCAGACATCTAGAGTGTAGGTCATAGGGCAATGAATCATATAGTGTATTATTACTTATTCAACAAGTTGATTTTTTTCAGCCTCTATTTCATTGGAGATGTCAAACAGAAAGAAGGGTAGGAATCCTAAATGTGGGGAAGGCCTAGAGAGGCTAGCAAAACATAGAATGTTGTCTTTGTACTTTGGCATTTGTAGAGATTATGGTGAAAATCAGGAAGGTACATCATCACAAGTACTAGTACAAGATTCACAATCTACACCCCATATTGAAGAAGGTGGAAAACCTGATGTCTTAGATCACGGTGAACTTGAAGAAGATTTTCTGGTATATACCCAAGTTAGCTGGAATGATTTAATAGACTTGGGTGATAATGTCACAGATGATAATGCACGAAAGGGGAAAAGAAAAGACAAATAAAAAAAGGATCAACCCAAATCAAAAAAGGATCACGAGTGGGATCGGTCAGTGAGGAATTTTTAAATTCCTTGGGCATCAAAGTATCCATTCATTGAACCAGTGTCAAATCCAATTGAAGGCGAGTCTCTAATAGAATGCAAGTGTAAGATTTGCAATTGGAAACATAACAAGGAAAAGAGGTTGCAACTAAAACTTGACACCGTAGAAAAGCATATGGGTAAAGTTTACGATAAAAAAATGATAGATGGAGTTGAAAAATTAGTGATAAGATGGAAAACAAAGGAATGCTGAAGAATTTTATTTTCAGGATAAATTACTGATGAAGCATGTTGAAGTTATTGGCTTTATTGTAGATTTTCTTCAAAAAGAAATGCAAATAGAACAACTAGGAAAAGCTCTTCAGTTAAGTGTTTTTTTTTTATATTTTGAGTAGAGGGCGTGCTATGATAGACTACCCACCAATGAGTAGTTTATTACACTTTTTGAAAGTTCCTAACTATCCTAAAAATTCCTGGTCGGTAAACAATTGATGAGAATGGGAAAGTTGTCTCGCCAAGGTTGAAAATGATGGGATTAGGCTGAAAGCTAATCTCCCAAGATCACCTGCATGCAAACCTGTCACGAGAAGAAGCAAGAAACAGACAATAAGAGAAACAGCTATGGAGGCCAAAAGGCCAGAGACTGGAAAACCATGTTGAAAGAAAAAGCTTATATATTATCAACAATAGAATTACAAAATACAATCTCGATTAATGAAATGAAAGCGGTGAATCCTTATAAAAGGATACCGAAACCCTAAAGGGAAAACCCTAAAGAAATAAAAGCTGCCTAAGTGAAACTTAAGCATAGAGTAATAACTTAACTAATTAAATCAAC
>MU225953.1:34889-80514 GCA_018584345.1 Thuja plicata | reverse complement strand
ATGCTGAACTGGGAGAGGTGACAGGAACACTGAAATGCAATGCCAGAAACATCTGCAGAAGAAGAACCAGGAACACCAACAGTGCAACAAAAGTACAAACACAGGATAAAGGGCGGTGTCATCGACACACAGCATGGGCTAATGTCATGGAAGGTGCGCTCACTTGACAAAGGTGGATGCGCCTAAAATGGCAAAAGCATCATAACCCCCCATGGCACTTTATAACAGAGTGCAAGTACTAAAACACACAAGGTGTACAAGATCCCAGATATACAGAAGTAGGCACTTTATCTCAGTGCGTTTACAGAAAAATGATGCAACAGAAGAAGCATACAATGCTTAGAAGTCAGAAAGAAGAGTGAACCAGAAGATCAGAAGAAGAGATCCCAGGACTTGTAGAACCAAGCAATCCACTAGAGTGCATAAACTTCCAAACTCGGAGGAGAGAAAACCTGGAGAAGAATCTAGAAAAAAGACCCCTGCAACTGAATAGATCATTGAACCAGCTTTCCGACGATATCTGGTTTGCCAAAAATGGAGTTCGGATGAGCCAGATATGACTCCCGGAAGGCAAAACCAAACATCAGACTTCAACAGAAAAAAACACTATTGAAATGGCAGAACCCAAAAACCAAATCACCATAGTCAGAAAGAGCTTTCCGACGATATAACGAAGTCCAAAAAAGGCCTCTGTATGCTCCAAATAGAGCCAAAAAGGTGATAAGGGCCCAAAAAATGCCCTAAAAGTCTAGTTTTAAGCCCCAGGGGCTAAAAAAAATGGGCCCCCGGGCGCATGGCGCACGCCGGGGGCTGGGCCGAAGCCCATGGTCCTCCATAGGACCTACCGCCAAAGTAAAAGGGGCCCGCAGTTTGAAATAGACCGCCGGGCGGATCCCGAGCGGCGCGCGGCCGGAAGAGGAGCAGTGCGGGGGCGCAGGGGAGGCGGGGTCGCGGGGGCGGCAGAGGCGAGCGGAGCCAGGAGGCGGCCGGGCCGGTGGAGCGGGCCGCGGGGGCGGCAGAGCAGCGGGGCCGCGCAGGGACTGGAGGCGGGGGCCGGTGGCGGGGGCCGGCGGGAGGCGCGCAGAGTGTGGCCGGCGGCGGGGGGCCACGCTGTGGAGGGCAGGCGGAGCGCGGCAGCGGCGGGCGCCGGAGGAGAAACGCCGGCGGTGGCGCGTTTTCAAATACACTGCGCGCGTTAACAAAATTGTAAAAAACCACATAAAAATTAGGTTTTTTGAAAAAAAAATTAAAATTTGGCCTCGATTTCCGTGTCGTATGACACAGAAACCAAAAATTTTTTGCCTTAGAGTCCAGTAGTCCAAAATGGATGAATTTTATGTCGTTTATGGGGTTTTGGGGTCCTCTGAGCTCAATGGCAATGTTCGTTTGAGCCCAAAGTGACCATAACCAAAGCCTGCCCCTGAAACACAACAAAAAACACTGGAAAAACTCTGAAACCCTCTGTGACTGAAATACTTCAACAAAACACGAACAGCAAACAGCAGGAGAGCTCTGATACCATGATGGGATTAGGCTGAAAACTAATCTCCCAAGATCACCTGCATGCAAACCTGTCACGAGAAGAAGCAAGAAACAGACAAGAAGAGAAACAGCTATGGAGGCCAAAAGGCCAGAGGCTGGAAAACCATGTTGAAAGAAAAAGCTTCTATATTATCAACAATAGAATTACAAAATACAATCTCGATTAATGAAATGAAAGCGGTAAATCCTTATAAAAGGATACCGAAACCCTAAAGGGAAAACCCTAAAGAAATAAAAGCTACCTAAGTGAAACTTAAGCATAGAGTAATAACTTAACTAATTAAATCAACATGATTTAATTAATAAGCAAACTAATGATTACTCTAACAGAAAATGCATATGTAAAGAGAAAAATAAGAGAGTCAAACTTTATTGCATTATCTTTAGATGAAGTTATAGCAATAGATAATACTTTGTGGGTATGCATGCATGTTTATACTGTACAAAATCATGCCCGCCAACCTCATCTACTATAAGTTGCTAAAATGAACGTTAGTGCGATAGCAGAAAATTTATTTCAACTAGTAAAGAGTTCTTTAATTGAATATGGAAGTATGGATGACATGACGATTGCCCAAAAGTTGGTGTGTGTTGGAGCGAATGGGGCTTCAGTAATGCAAGGTCACAGGAATGATCTTTGTGCAAAAATGGAAACTTTTTGTGCACCCTACATTACTGGAATTCATGGCATGGCCCACAGAATGAATCTAGCTTTTGGAATTGTGAGCAAGCATGCCACCGTAAAAAAAAATTGAACATTTCATCAGAGAGCTCTACTCACACTTCAGTTAAATTCCCAAATGATTAATGGAATTTCAATAATTTGCTGATGGAATAATTGATGGGAATGAGCTTCTTAAGGATAATGATACCAGATGGATCTCTTTGGATGGACCAATGCATCGAGTTTTTTTAGAATATCCATCCTTGATTGGAATATTTTACACAAACCGCGATGAATTAGACCAACCAAAATTTCCTGACATGTTTTGGAGGTTAAGTAATATAGAGACACTCTTAACTTTAGTAGTTATTCTCCTCATGCTAGAGAAAATGAGAAATATTATGAAAAATGCCCAGCAAAGAGCTATGTATATTATAGAATATGCTTTGAGTTGCATAAGATGACATGTGCCACACTCGATAATGTGTATCAAATTCAACCAATATTATCTGATAAAAAATTTGCTAAGTGACAGACACTCACAGATTTGAACAATCCTGATAACTTTTTACAGATCTGTACAAATGGGGAGTTATGTGCCATTGTACATGGATTGGAGATACCAATGCAATGCTTTTCTATGGTCGAGCCCGAGGAACCAGGAAATCACCCCAAGAAGCGACTAGCAAGAGTTACAAGGGAAGCATTTAGCAAGATTATTGAGTCTGTAACTACTTATGTGAAGAAAATTGCCTATGATATTTCCTCACAGATTAGAACCAAATTCCCTCCTAAGAAACTACTTGAAGCCATGTCTATTGTGTTTCCTCAATATTGGTCTCTTAGCAATTCAGCTGATTTTTGAACTAAGCTACTGGCTTTGGTAAAGAAATTTTGAAAATCTGAAGAATACAATGGAGTAACTATAAATAGAATTTTAGATGAAACTCTTCTTAGAGAGAAATCACCTGTTTTGCATATGCTATGAGGGAATAATATGACATAATGGAGAACCCCCACAAAGAGGGATCAGTAACAAGGCTTTGGAGAAATCGAGGTTAGAGCGAAATGTTGTGTGATTCAATATCAAAATATTTCAAGCTTGTTGATTTATATCTTACTAGATGATATTGGGTTCAGTGGAGGATGAGATAATTTCAATGCTTTGGGGTTCCTAATATCAAAGATAAGAAACAAACTAGAGAATAATTTGGAAAATTGCTTGAGGCTCTATACATCTAGTTATGATGTCCACACTTTTCCTTATGATAAGGCACTGAAAATCTAGATGTCCTAATGTGGAAGACCTTCAAACCAAAGTGTCAGTGGGACAATTGACTCATGTACTAGTAGGATTGAGATGTAGTTCAACAAAGGTATGCAAACTCAGATTGAAGAAAACATAGACAAGAATCAAGGAAGCTCTGAATTTGTTGAGGAGGAATTACAACTTTAAGAGATTTAGCACTAGCGATTCCTAGGTATTTATTAATCTTATTAGTGTACCTCATCATTAGTATTACAAAAACATATTATTGTGGCTGATATCTTGATGATATTTTATGTGTCTTTCAACATTTTGGAATTAAAATTTAATATTGATTTGCAATTGCACTTTTCAACTTTCTATTTTCAAATAGAAAATAGTAGAATAAAAGGGTGTAATGTGTTTATTGATTGAGTTATGTTTATTTAGATATGTTGAGATTTTCATTAATTCTTTCAAAATATAGTGATATGATACAATTTATTCAATACACAACTCTGTGTGATTGTCTATGCAAAAGTCAATACAAAATTTTAGAACCCTTTGAAAATGACCCTGAATTACCTTTTATTGAAACAAGGGAGCAACAATAGCTTCATGTTGACTTGCAACATGTGAAGAATCAATATCAAAATCAGTATCACAACCTCAGTGCAATTGTACAAGCCTAAACGTATCTATGAGTATGACCATCATAGGTCAGATTAGCAAATTAGCAACTTCTACATTTATCCTATTAAAAAAACAAAGTTCAAACTTAAAACTTAATTCAAGCCATGACAAATTAAATATAGAGAATGACATTATAGCAGAATACCTTGAAATTAATTTTACATACTATGAGTGATGAGATGTTATCATGTTTGTGTTAGTTTTTGTAGGTTGCTCCACTCTACGTTTGATGGAAGTTCAATTTGTTTTAAAGTATGGTGAGTCACCTGTAACTTTGTCAGCATTTCAATTTGGAAGATTGACTTGAAACCACTGTTTCATCCAATACTGCATTCAAATTTATCAATGGGTTGATGTATTTCATAAAGTTGTGATGAGTTGTGTCCTTAGGAAGCTTGTCTAATTCAAACTTCAATTTGTCCTCCAACCTTTTTTTGAAAGCTTCTCTTCCAATGAATTTCAATGATTTATCAATAACATTAGGCAAACCAAGATTTAACAATTTGATTGTCTTTTCATTCAACTTCGCAATCTTTTTCTCGACTTTCTCCAAAATTTATTGCCCTTCCCTTTTGACATTTTTGAATGATAGATGATGTCTTTATTGAGCCACGAACGTGACTGTTAATTTCCTTAGATGTCAATTGGTTATCACTGGTACTATAGACCTCTTGCAAAATCTTTTTTGCAATATTCTCTTATGAATCTTTTTTTTTCTTCTCAATGTTCTCTTTGAGCTTCCCAAATTTTTCTCTCACACTATCATTCAATTCAAACCATTCATACAATTCATCATTCTTCTGCATTATTTTCCCCCAAATGTCCTATTTTATATGCTTCACTATGTTTTTTACTTTTCATTCAAGATGTCTTGGGAAGTTTTACTTTTAGTATTTGTCTTTTGTAGCCCTTCTCTCAATTTCGAGAACTAGTGGTCACTATGTTTTCTTATTTCTTCTGCTTTCTCTTCCCATTGTTTTGCTTTTTCTCTCTTAAGCTCCAATTGGTTCTGTAAATTTTTATTTTCCACAACAGCAGACTCCAAATTTTTCCACACTTCCTTCAGTTTTTCCTCCATCTGTTATTGCTCTGCAATCGCTTCCGTAGAGACAGAATTTTTTATATTTTTCTATAATTATTGCACTTGTTATCTGTTTCTTTCCTCTTTGTTTTTTCATTTTGCAGGTTTGCATGTAATTTTTCTATTTGTTTCTCCAACTTACTTTTCTCTCTCTCCACCTTGAGCAATGAACTGTAGATCACTTGGTTGGTCTTTTTTAACACATTGATTTTGTCCACATTTTTAACTTTGGAAAAATTCATTTGGAGGGTGCTAACGTGATATTCAGAGGGGTCTATTTGACTCTATGGTGGATTTTTATCTTTAGTTGGGGGCATAAAAACCATGAACTCCATCATTTCTTTGTTTGGGTCATATGTAGAAAATACATTGTTCGATGCAAGTTCTTCCTCACAATATGCAACAAGTGCATCCCTCTTCAATATCTTCTTATTTTTTTTATTCGTATTTCTTGTTTGTGCAAATTTATTTAGGAAATCATTGTAACAAAAATCTGGGATTGCTGAGATTCTTCCTCATAATCCAAAAATCAATAATTTTGCTTTGAATCATATTTTTCTCTTTACATTGTTCCAATATATTTTGTGGAATAGCTTTTTTAGATTGATTAGTAGCTTTATGGTAGAAATTGTTGGATGTCCTGGCCTGCTCTATTAGTCTTTGTTTGTGCAATGCCATAATTTGTGATGACAATTCTTCTATTGAAATATTATTATCATTGGCATATTTATCCATCTCTTTTTTTACCTCATCCCAATATTCCATGTTTTTAAACTTTTCTAACAATGCTTTACTTTCATATTGAAATTTTCTTGCAGAGTTTGTCTTAAGCCTTGTTTTAATGACTCTAATTGGATCATACTTCCAGTAACTGACAACATCAAAGCTAGAAATTGTCAAAAAATCATGTGCCACTTGAATGCTTTTCTCTCAAATGTGAACCCTCCACATGAGAAAGGATAGGAAGGAATTGTGGTCTTCTTTTGCTGTCCATGAAAGATTAAATATGTGCTCTCCATCTACTATTAAAATTCTAATGCAAATACCCTCTTTGTCACATGTATTGGAAGTTTGTAGGGTTCTACTGTTGAATCGTAAAACCTTAATACAGTGTATTCTTCTTGGAAGAACTAGTCAGCCAATTGTATTTGACTTCCTAGTTGAATGCAATCTCTACAAGACATAGGAAATATAGGCATTGGAGTGCTTGTAATTTCATGATCTTTCTATTATCATACATCCTTATCTTAGGCGTCCATTCATATATTGGACACTCTGTTTTGTTCAGAGTCTTCTCATCAATCTTATAGACCTGAATGTGAAGCTTAATATTGCACGACACTTTGCTAGAAGAAGATAGCACAAGTAAGTTGTGAACCTAAATTTCTTATAGGAACCTCTTTTAATCATTAGTAATTGTTTTTGCATGGAGTGAATAATGTGAACAACTAAATTATATCTTAATGGTTGAATTACACAATGGATATGAAAAATAATTGTTTTCCAGTCCCAGGCAAAATGTTAGCAAGAAAATAGTATCATGAACCCATGGCACAAAAATACTATAATCATACAGAGGCTTATGATTCCGGTCTAACCGAGCACTACACTCTATTAGACCTTTGATCTATGATTTTTATAATTGTAATCTACTCTCTCATAGTCATCTGCCAGCTTTCCTAGGTCAATGTGGATGTTTGAATTTTGTGCTTCAAATCCTAGGTCCAACAAATGAGCAAATTCTCCCTCAGTTATGGATAAAATTTCCTCTCGAGTATTTTTATTGACAATTTATTTTCTATCTTCATCATAATTTTGGGCACAGACCATGACAATTTTTGGGCAAGGGAATACTACAGGTAACACCATGCATCCCAATCCAACAACCCACGGTACAATTTTATTTGTACATGCATTTAACATTGCGGTAAAAACAATATATTTTCCCTTGTTTGGATCTCTCCACTTATTAGACAATGCATATCTAATTTCTATGATTCACTTTTTCCATTGATAATAGGATCATAAATATTATGGTATTCATCAGTGAAACCTATTGTTTTAACTAGTTTGGTTAATTCTATTTTCACATTGTCTTGGCTTTTAGTTTTAATTGTACTATTTGGTTTCCCATCGCTGGTATTGGTAATGGCTCAAAATAATGCTATACTAATAGTAACTACAAGTGGAAGCCTACAAATGCTAACCCTCAAGTTGAATGGTGAAACCCTAATTCTAGTTCTACAATGTAAACGATAAACCACAAGATTCAAAAATTAAAAATGGAGGATGTAGGTGTTCTGGGTTTTACCCAGAATTTCTATTTGACTAGACTAGCACAGATAGACTCTATTTCATTCCCCAATCTAGAATTCGTTTCTAAATCTCCCTTGATTAACTAGTTTTTCCAAGACTTGAAATACCAATATGAGTCACTTAGTTTCAGAACCCTCAAAATTTTCAAAACGTGAAGGGAAAAATTTTTAGAATCGTGTAAGAATTTTATAAATTATTATTAATTACTATTCACAGCCTCAGGGTAATAATTTTATTGCTTCTTTCTAAAGACTGACAGTCTGACATGTCACACGTGTCACTTTTCTAGAACATTTTTGAAGACTTTTTAATCCTTTACAACTTATGTCCGGAATAGAGCTTATTTTATTTAATTAACTATACAACTAAATTTATAATTTAACTATATAATATACTTAATTAAATATTTATCATTTATGGTAGGAAAATTTTATGGTACCTGACATGTGCCTCCTTTCTAGTGGAAGTTTTAAAAAATCGTTATCGTTTATGGTAGGACACGTGCCTCGTTTTCAGTGGAAGTTTTAAAAAAATGGTTATCGTTTCCACATTCGGCCCGAAATACACCTTACCATTGATCTGTGCTCATCCAACGGATGTCGATAGCCATTGTCAGTTGCTACAAGTCCCATTATCAATAGTATTTTTTCCAATTCAGCGGCCTAGTCACCTGACACATGATAATCCAATGGGTCGTAGCCTCTCTTTCCTAGGACTGACAGTCTGGCCCGTCACACGTGTCACTTTTCTAAACTATTTTTAAGACTTTTTCATGCTTTACAACTTCTTCCTAAAATAAATCTCATTACACTTAATTAAGTGTACAATAAGGGTATGTGCAGGATCATGGTATACCAAGCTATGGCCTTAAGTGTCAATGAAAAATCAGAAAATCAGGGTTAGTCAACTTGACGTAAAAAGTTGAACATCTTATCAACCTTATGTGAAAAAGTTGTAAGAACAGAATATGTAGGAAATTGAATGTAGTTTCTAACTACTAGCCCTTGTCTAAAAAAAAAAAAAAATCTAATTGTTCAATATTTTAGATTTCAATGCAGTAGTACAAAAATTTCATGAAAAAGATAAAAAGTCTGTGTATGTCTGACCACCTTAATCACAATCAAATGATGATATATTTTCACAAGATTATAGATATAAGTAGTAGACTCATGCCCGGATGTGACTCATATTTTTGTGTAATTTTATACCAAATAATTAATTAATTATGAATTTTCTGGTACAACTTATTCAAAATAAAAAAACTCTTTTGTCTGACCACCTTAACTAATTCTAAACTTTACAAAATTGCAAACTTTTTTTTTTCTTATAGTAGGCGAAACATAGAATGTGACACATGTTTCAGATTTCAAAAAGGTTAAACCGTTTGAAAGTTATATTTGTTTTTCAATCAGTCTGTCAATCAGGACTATAGAGATAACTCAATTAGAAAATAAGTAATAATTACTTACTGAACTCAAATTCTGATAGCAATTATATTGATGGAAAGCTAATAATGTCTTTAAGAAACCCTTTTTGTTTCATCAATTTTGAGTGAAAAAATTGTCGTCAGCTACGTGGTCAAAGTCTGGAGATCATAGGAAATATGGCGAACACGTCGTTTCGATTGACCATCCACGTTTGGCATTGTAAAGCCAAAACCCAAAGCAAATGCCAAGCCTAATCGTATATCCAATATTATTGGATATCTGATAACTCCCGCCCAAATTCAACATTTTGATTTCAAACCTCTTTTCAATTTTATGATTTTAGGTTTTTAGTTTATATATTATAAATTTCATTTTTTTAATATTAATATTAGATGGTAATAGCATTAGTATTATAAAATTATTTAAATATTAGTATTGTATCATATAAATTAGTATTATATTATTATTATTTATTTCTCCATTGTATAATAGTATAATATTAGTATTAATTATTTATTAATATTTATATTATACCAATAATACCTAGGGTAGAGAGAGAGAGAACTATTAATATTTATATAATAAATTAATATTAATATTAATATTGTTAAAATATAATAGTAATGAAAAGTAAAATAAATATTTAAAACAAGATGAAAATGAAAAGGTTCTAGCCAAATTTGGGCGGGAGATATCAGATATCCAATAATATCAGATATCCGATATTATCTGATATCCGATATGCTTACTGGTATCCAAAAGCAAAAATTGATTCTTTGGGTCCCTGTCCGAGAAGCACATTTTTGTGCAGAGAATATCACGATAAATCAGTTGTGAAAGACAAAAAAAAACTCTTTTTTCACCCTTTTTGTTGGAATCTCTATATTATCAAAGGTTTTTGCATCACCTTTTTGGTATCACCATGGGTAGTAGTAGTTGTTGAAAGCATAAACGGAAGAGGAAGCTCACAAATGAAGAGATTGAAGTGTATAGAGAAATGGATAGGGTTGCCCATCGGAACAAGAGACGAGGTATGTTAATTTTTAATGAAGATATGGGCATAGGCCCACCCTTAAATGTGGTTTCAAGTGAAGAAGAACATGAATTTGAAATGATTTACGAAAATAATATTGAAAATGAGAATGTAGGGATTGAAGATGAAAATGTAGGTTTTGAAAATGAACACGTAGATGTGGACAATGAAAGTGTGGACATTGACAATGACAATCCACTATTCGAATATGAAGGAATTGACAATGATAATGGTGTACAAGAACCAAATCAGCGTTACACGTCTCCAAATTATATGAGAAATGAAGCCCCTTGTGAGGAAGAAAGACAAACTTCACATTTGAGACCTTCAAGAACAACAAAATGGTTACTTGAAATTGATGAGAACGTAATGAGCAATTTCAATGGCAAGCGATCAGAAAGAATTGTTCGGTTGTGGGTTTCAAAACTTTTTTATCAATTTTTTAGCCACAAGACATTGGTTGAGAAATGTCAATTGTTTGTGCAGTTGTTAAAGATGCAGAAGATGAGACCTATTCTAGTCAAATTGAAGATTAGTGTGAACAAGAAAAAGGAGAGGAATGTTATTATTGTGAGAAATATTTTTAGTGCTCTCAATTCCATTGGGAAGACTACCAAGGAAAATGACAAGAGAGTCGTTAGGAGGGTTATTACAACCTCCTTATTAAGTCATTAGGAGGGTTATTACAAACTTGTGTTGACTTGAACCTAAATTGTAAAACTTTGGATAGAGCACTTGCAAGAAGAGAAAGACTTGACGATCCTCTTCAAAATGATACATGGGATTATGGTGGGAGACTTCCACGTTGTGACAAGAAGCTTACCGATTGTGTGAAGGATCAAGTTCAACTATTTTGGCAATCTAACTCAAGAGTGTCACCAAATGTGAAGGATGTCTTGAAGTTGAGAATTGTCATTCGAGACCACACCCCACATCCAAAATATTATTTGGAGGTGATTCAAACAATGTTGTTCAAAAAAATTTGTGAGACACACCCAACATTGCAAATATCACAAAGAGATTTTGAAGCATTCAAGCCTTTTTTTGTGTGCCTCTTAAGATTCAAAATACTTGTTGTTGCAAATATCATGTGCAGTTTTCAATGCATCATGAATTGTTACGATCCATTAATTTTACTTTGCATACTAGTGAAATGTTGGAGGAGTGTGGTGCAAGTGCTCTTTCAAAATCATCAAGAGACTCGCTAGATCATTTTTATGTCCTAGATATTATGGATGTTTCTTTTATAGACAAGATTGCTTAAATGACAAGTGCTCAGAGTGTGGTGGGCTAGTGAAGTTTGTTTCATATTTTCATGAGGGCTGCGAACATGATTTGGAAAGACAATTGTCCAAAAAAGGGTATATGAAACCGTTAAATATACATTGAAAAGTGGAGGTGAAGGCTCTAGATTTGAGTTGGTTACAAAAGAATGCAATGTATCTGATCTTATTTCATATTTCAAGAAGAATATTTTTTACAAGTATGCAAAGCATAGTCACAGGTCTCAGTGGTTGGATCAACAATTTAGGATTTGTAAGGATACTTTCCCAATTGGCACTATTATATCAGACGTTGACTTTGTATAGAACTATACATTGCAACCCCAAAATGAGTTGCAAGCTCAATATTACAATTCTATTCAAGTTTCTATTTTTGTGCACATAACTTATAGACATTCCCCTGATAGTACAGAAGATAACTGGAAGACATTCAAAGAATACCATTTTTATATGAGCGATGATAGATCTCACTCTCACGAGTATTTCCAACATTGCTTTGAGAATTTTTTTGAGTGGGTGCGGGAAAATGATATTTCTATGGATAGACATCTCATTTGGTCAGATAATTGCACAAATCAATTAAAAAATGCTCGTATGTTTTATTGGTTATGTGGAATGCATGTAGAGAGAGGTGTACCTCATATTTAGAGTTTTTTTAGGTTGGTCATGGAAAAGGGGAGCATGATGGAGCAGGTGCATGTATAAAGAGAGCTCTAGTTAAGGAGAAATTGAGGATTTCAGGTGCAGAACTCCTTGATGCTCGTTCTATTGTTGATTGGTGTACTTTAGCATTGTCACAGGGGGGACTCTTGATTCAGCGGTGCACAGATTCTTTTGGTTGGTTGAGTTGGGCACAATTGGAGATAGGTTGGATTGTAAAACCGTGAAAGATTCTTTAAAAATGTATTCATTTTGAAGCTTATATGCTAGTACATGGACCATTTGGACACGAGAGTTGGCTTGTTTTTGTCTGAGGTGTCTTCAGTGTGATTGCCCGATCAGTGTGAGTCAAGTGAGTGGGTCGATACGTGGGTTCCACATTATCTAACTCCTTTATCTGTCATACTCTTTGTAATAAATGATGACATGGATTGTTCACTTGACTACGACCATCTTTTAGATCTTCTATAGCCAGGACATGTTTTTGCATTGGTTGCACCACAGAGGAATGATGAGAGATCAGATTAATGGTTAGCACATTGTGTACGAGGAAAGCAGAAACTTGCACAACCGACGACAGATGATGATATGTTCACATATCCAACAGGATCACATGTTCTTTTGGGAACATGGTTGCACACATACATGATTATAAATAATGGTATTCCCGCGTTTGAAGACTACGAGAAGCACAAAACCATTCTCTTGTATTCACACCTTGTTATAGCAGCCAATGTTAAGTTGTTGAAACATCAAGGAAAACCAAAGACAAAGGAACTTTGGACTATTAGTACAACTAATCATGAAGCAATATTGAATACCCTCAAGTAGAGAGATGACCCTTCAGGCACACTTCAGTAGGTAAGTACAACTCACTGCAAGGTTTTCCATGTTCATTACGGTTATGTTCAATACATTCATTGTAGTGTATATCCAATTGCACTTACAATCCACATACAAAACCAAGTATATTGGCTTAAAAAAATAAAGCAGAGGATTGGAATGTAGATGTCATTGAGTACCATGTGTTAAACTTATACACTTTAGGAGCAGAAATGACACTTAAAATTTTGATATATAGTTGTGTATCTAAGATTTTGAGAAATTCTGTATCTCAGACTTTTGATAACATTGATATATTTATTTATAATATGTTGTATCAATGATATACAATGATTTTGAATGAAAGGTGGTGTGTACAGTCAAACTTTTATAATGATGAAATACATGCAAGAATGCAAATATTTGACAAAAATTTCTTAAGGCTTTGTTTCAAATGTGTCAGATAAGATATCTTGTAAATTCTTGTACAATAAAATATAAGGCTTTGTTGAATGTGTTCAAAGTAGTAAAGTATTTGATTTAAATGAATTGTGGTTTGTTTGTGCAAATGTGTGTTCAATCATTCACCTATGAATCCCACATAGTATCAAAACAATGTAGTACTAAGTCGGTGGTCATTTGCAGTTCTATCATGATGGTCATTTGTAGCATAGACATTACATATACCAACTTCCTTACCCTTAAGACTAAAGATAATCCAAACCACTCTTTGGGGAAAACAAGGATTACAACACTTCCAATTGGTCTCAAGCCCTCATTCATCCGTATAGATCCATACAATTGCAAAAAGTTGCAAAATTACATGAAAAATTCATCCATATAGAACACATTTTCTAGTTTTACTTCCAAATATCCCAAATGTCCTTGGAAATTAATTGTATGATCAAAGAGTACTAGTTGGGGCAGCACTTTTCCCAAAAGGAAAAGTCTTAAAACATTGGACAACTCCTCTATCTTAGGAACCCTCGCTTTGGCTTGGAAGGGCTAATTAGGGCACTTACTGAAGGAAGTACCCTTCAAACCTTGAAATCCACCAATATAACACTTGGGATACCTTGGGGCACATGAGAGAACATTATTTCCCCATTTTTTATTCTTGAAACAATACCCATCAAAATTTATGGGAAATCGAGCATCTAGTCTATGCTTCTCTACCAGTCACATACCACTAACAATTTGAGAGCATCAATAACCGTTCATCGTCGGACTAAACAGTCAGCTCCATCAGCTCTAGTTGGCTAAGTAAATACTAGGGGGGAGATTTTTTCTCGCGTAGCATCAAGAACATTCCGGCGCATGTCGGACCGAAGTGTTCACAAGGTGCACTAAGCCCAATTGGGCATTGATTTTTGGAGATCCATATCTCAGACCTCGTGATAGATATTAAATATCTATGAAATGCACAAGGACCATCTTGGGAAGGCCTACAAGCACGTAGCTTGGTTTTGGGAGATTCCACTTGGATTCCATTTGCCGACCCAATCTCGGTTGGTGCAAAAAGTTGCATTGTTGCTCAGTTGAAAGTTGCTCAATGGTGCATCTTTCAAACCATTCGTTATGGGACCAAACCGTCAGCTCCATTTGGCTAGGTAAATGCTAGGGGAGACCTTTCTTTGCTCATGCAACATCAAAAATGTTCCGACGCATGTCAGACTGGAGTGATCCCAAGGTGCACTAAGCCAAATTGGGCAGTGATTTTTGGACATCCATATCTCAAACCTCATGAGAGATATCAAAGATCTGTGAAGTGCACAAGGACCGTCTTGGGAAGCCCTAAAAGAACATAGCTTGGTTCTGGGAGATTCCACTCAAATTCCATTTGGCAACCCGATCTTAGTTGGTGCAAAAAGTTGCATTGTTTCTTAGTTGAAAGTGCAATATGCTACCCATTCACTAGTGATCCCAAAAGTTGTCACGTATTGCATCATTTGTGCACCATTTAATTGACAACTTCATTTTTTTAGGGTCCACTTTTAAATCAGTTTTAGGATCAGCAAAAATGTTACATATACATCATGTTTTGTTATATTTAGATCCATAACTTCTTCAGAGTCAAGCCCATCATCAAACTAGGCATGCATGGATTCGTGCCAAAGAAGTGCAACATTGTGTTGCTTTCTGAGTTTCTCCATGCTTTCAATAATAGAGTTCAACGTGGAAAACATGGGGCGCAATGTGAGGATATTCGCATATGTGGTCTGATATCCTCTAATATGATTTAGATTGTCTCCTATGAGATCCTATAATGGTCGAGGGTTTGAGACTGGTTAGTAAACTGAAGGTGGGGGATAGTTTTGAGGTGGTTATGGATTGTTCGTGGACTCATTGGGAGGGTTTTATGATTGGTTTGAATCCATGTCTGATTCACAAACAATAAAGAATAAAGAATAGATCAATTTCAACCCTATTTTTTATCATTTCAACTCTAGTTTATAATCAATTTTAAAAAACAATAAACAATATCATTTCAACCCTAGTTTTTTTTTTAAACTACAAATTTCAATTCAAAAACCAAAAACAACAATGAAACTAATAAATTTAACTTACCTCTTTACTGTAGAAAATCGGATATAGGATCGCTAACGGATATACGGTATGCTTGACTTGGCTGCTTCAACTTTTTCACAATGAAAATGTTGAACACAGTTGCGGACAACAATATATTGTCACTGATGAATATAGGATATCTGATAATATCAGATATTCGATATTATCGGATATCTGATAATGCTTTAGCTTTGGCTTTTGTCTTGGCCAAGTGTACTGACACCCAGGCCTACTAAAAAGTCAACAAACTTTTGGGTGCGCTTTTGGACGAGTGAAAAGCTTATTTTGTTCACATCGCCATTTTTTGGTATACCATGATCCTACACATACCCATCATAAATATAGAATTTAACTATACGTAATTAAATCTACTAGGTGGACGTTCAATGACACGTGTCTCATTTCTTGAGGAAGGTTGCATAAAATGTTTATCATTCCCACATTCATCCTGAAATACACCTTACACCATTGATGTGTGCTCATCCAATAGACGATGGTATCCATTGTCACTTTCACTTCCCGTGGGTCCCATTATAATTTATCTTATATAAATAAATAAGTTAATAACCATGTTATTTGTTAATTAAATAATATAAATGTTTAACCATGTGTAACCGTGTAAAGTGTATAAATGTTTAACAACTAATTATATATTAAGAAATATTTAACAAAAAATTTTAATTAGTGTTCACGTCATTTCAAGATTTAATAATTTATATTGTAATTGGTATTCCACATTCAGCATCAAGAACATAAATTCAAAGTCTTTATACGACATATTGATAATAGATATAATATTAATAAAATATTAGATTTCATTTTGCCCAATTCTTAAATTTAATAAAAATGTATAATTTAAATTTTAAAATAACTAAAAAATATATTACACATATCTTCCAAACACTTTAAGAAATATTTATTAAAAATCTTTCTATTTTTGACAAGTTTATTAAGGTTAGGGTTAACATTAGAATTAGGGTTAGGCTTAATTTTTTTGAAAAATTATAAACTCGGTACTGCATTGTAATTTCAATTTTGCCCATAAATTATTACATACAATTTTGGCAATTTCATCACAAACTGAATATGCTATGTGCAAATTTGCAAAACAATGAAACTGAAATTATTTTTTGTATTCATAAAAGGCCAACTGAAATGAAGTTGCAAAATTTTCATTTATTTGTTCACAAATTTAAATTAGTCGAACTCCCTCCAAAACTATATAACCAAAATGAGGAGGGTTACGACTTATGATAGTATTAAAAAAAAACTTGTAGCCACTAGAGCATTGGTATGACAGTATCAATAAAACAAAACAAAAAAAGGAAAGCCATCGGAGGTTGGAGCTACCCGAAACCCTCCAATTCAAAAAACTAGAGCATAGGGTGACAGGTCATGAGGAACGTGGACCACTAAGGATCTTCACCTTCGTCTGAGTAGAATTCTTGAGAAAGGATAACCTCTAAGAATTCGTCGAGCCATCTGTAGTCCAGGTCTTGCGATTCTTCGAGGAGAAACCATTTCTGCAGAAAATCTCTCCATATTTGCACCCACCTCTGATGCTGCATCAACTGCTCTGCATTCAGGTGGTTGTATGGAGACATTTCTGCCTGGCTGGAGAAGCTTGGGTATTTCACTTTCCCAAGGGATCCCCACCCCTAATTCTATGAAAATGAAAGCCTGAATGTCATCCCCCGAGATTTCCTATTTAAAAACCTTTCTCAACAACATGAGCACATCCACCTTCTCTCCTCTGAGGTCAAGGAGAGTTGCCAAGAAATGAGACATAATATCTTTGTTGACATTGTATCTGTCAATATTTCAAAGGAACTCTTGGTTGAGCACCATCAACACAACAACGTTTGTAAAAGACCCAACCTCGTTACAAATTGAAGTGAGGGTTGTGTTTGAGACCATGCCCAAGAGGGCCTTCTAGTCCTAAATGGACATGCCCCTTAATCAGATTGGAGTGTCCATATCCACAGCCTACATAAATAAAAACCTAAAAGGCTAAACCATAAAACTAGAGGCAATTTTTCAAATTTTCAACCAGTGACAACTTAAACGCTTTATCTACCAAAAGAAAATTGAAAAAGAAAGAAGCAATATCAACTATAAATAGCTTTCATTGATACTTACAAATTAATTATTACTTCTCTAATTTCTTATTAAATCATTTTTCCTTTAAAAATATTATAATCTTTCATACCTACATGTAAATCTTTCCCATAAATGCACGAGTGTGAGAAATTGGTAATATCGTCAATACCAATTTGGAAGTCGTGCGTGTTGAGTAGATGGTAGTTAGAGAATGTCACTATTAGTGAAAAGACATTTATTTCTTATCTAGAAGGACTGTTTAACATAATCTACCATCCACATAAAGTACTCACAGTTATAATTGACGATCACAGTTAAGGTGCAGGTTAAGATTTGATATGTGTCTCCATTCTAGATGTTTCCTAGTGAACTATGTTTGCTTCAAGAAATTGGGGCCAAAATAATTCTTTATCCATTGATCTATAATCATCGAATGGTCTCGAATGATACATGTAAAATTATACATTGATGGATGTTAGGTACGTGTTGGCGTGGTCACACTTATCGATACCATTATCATTGGTATGGAGTTTCTAAGTACAAAATTAATAAAATACCACTAAACTCTCAGTACTACTAAGAACAACATTACAAAAATTACAATGTATAATAACTATAAAGAATATCCAAAAAACTTGTAGATGTTATCATCTAAGGAGACTGGGCCTCATCTTCTTCTTCAACATCATTGGAGTCCAGAGAGACCGAATTGTATCAAATGATCTCATGAGCTCTGCCTCCGAGGTTTGTAGCATTATTTGGTGAATCTTTGTTCTCCTTCCATTTCTCTAACTATTTCAGCTGCTGGATGAATTCAGCAAGGGTAACCTCAAACTCCTCCTTAGTCTTCATTGTGGTATACCCATGAGAAATCTCAACTTTATATATGGTGGTATTTCCTTCTCTCAAAATTTGAAGAAACTTGCTCTCTTTCATCTTATTCACCGTGGTGACCTGCAATGCAATGTCAAGAAAGATGAGTCTTCTGCAAGGCTCAGTAAGATTCATGTCCTTTCCTGTAAGCACATCATTATTATGAGCCTTCCAAATTTTCCATAATATAACAGAAGATAAGATAGACCAGAAGGTGTTACAAAATATTCTGCTACTAATGGAACCTGAGATAATATTCATGGAATTAAAGTGAATTTTATAGGAAAGACCAAACATATTCCAAACTTTAGAGGCAAACAGACACTCAAAAAAGACAAGTGTCACAGACTCTTGTTATTTACAGACCAAACAAGGATTGGGACCCCCTCAGGATTTTTAAATGGAAGCTTATGAAGAAAGAGTTTCCACAAAAAATAGGTGGTCTTTGGCTCCAAGGTTATACTCCAAAGGAGTTTAAATAATTTGTTCCAATCAAAGTCTTGCACCTCAAGACCCCATTTGAGGTTGATATGAGAAAAAATATCAGAGCTCCCAATCACGAGTTGGTGTATATGTACTTGGATTTCCCAAGGTGGAGGGGGGTGTTATCAGGCCATATTAGCTAGAAGGTGCAACAGTCAATTGAGAAACAACCACTAAAAGGTCTAAAGGTATCAAGGGCAGTAGATAGTAAGGGATATGTTCTCCATTTGGATTTGGGGATTTTGAACCATGATTCAATTTGTTCCCATGTAAATAACTCTCCTTGATGAATTATATCTTGGAAATTAGCAAATCCCTTATCTGCCCACTTTCTAGCTGAACATCCTTGTAAAAGAGCCAAGGGTTTAATGCCATGTTTCAGATTCCACCAAATGGATTTGAGACCATAGATTTTACCATTATCTTCAGTTGGGCCACTATTACATAGAAGGTGTTTCACATATTTCCACCCTTTATAAATACTTTTGAATACATTAAAGCCCTGCATGGAAACATTGGACTCTATTGAGAGAATATCAGTGAAGCATAGGTTATGCCACCCTTTTGGTTTGCTAGGGTGAGCCATGTACTATTTTTTCTCACCAGAACTTTCCAAGGTTCTTCCCCATAAGCTTCTTAACAATCCTTTAAACAACTAGAGCAATACCCTACATTCTGAGGTCTTTGAGGCCCAACCCCCCTAGGATTTATCTCTAGTACACCATTCCCATGAGACTACATGTGTCCTTCTATTACCTCTACCATTAGACCATAGAAAGTCTGATAAAATTTTGGATAGTATTGAATTGATGCTGGTTAAAAATCCATGTGGAGGAGAACTAAATTGGATAAGAGGACAAAATTTTATGACAAAATTGAAACCTCCCAGGGAATGAGAGGAGGTTGTTGTCCCATCTGTTAATCTTTCTACTAATCTTCTCCTTAATCCAGCCCCACATCTGATTGATATTGGGGGTGATAGAAAAATGAATCCCCAAGTATCTAACTGTATGGTCAAGTCCTCCCCACATAAATTCATATTTTCTCCACCAAGTTGGGATAATGTGATCCCAACCTAGCATAATAGATTTGGGTATAGAAACTTTGCTTCCTTATGCAAGGCAAAATATGTTCAACTTAGACATTAGCTTTCCTATGTTAGATTCATCTAGGTGTAGCACAATAGAGGTGTCATCTGCAAATTGTATGTTAGAGAATTCCACGTTATTGGGGAGAAGGATACTTTAACTCTCAGAGACAGAGTATCATCTCTAAGAAGGTAGTGGAGGGAGTCTGCAACAATGACAAACAGGGAGGGGGCAAGGGGACATCCTTGCCTGATGGATCTAGAAAGCCCAAAAAATTCAGATCTAACTCCATTTACTTCTACAGCAGCCATGAAAACGTAGAGGAGAACAAATACCATTCTCCAATAGTATGGCGGGAATCCTAATGCATCCAACATCATAAGGATAAAGTTCCACTCGATCCGGTCATAGGCTTTCTCATAGTCAATGAGGAGCATGGCACTTTTTTGACCAGATACCTTTTCCCGATCCATCACTTCCTAACTTGTTATAAGGTTCTCAAGGATGTATCTCCCCTTCACAAATCTAGTTTGAGTGTTTTTAACAACTTTGGGAAGCATGTTTTCAATCCTAAGTGCTAATGTTTTAGCCAGTATCTTGTAGACCACATTGAGGAGGGTTATGGGCCTCCAATTTTTAATCTGAAGCATGTCTCCAATCTTTATGTATAATTTTGATGAGTCTTACATTCAGAACAGGGCCAAGAGTGCCTGCTTCAATGACTTCATTGAATACATTGAGAATTTTATGACCAATCCAATCAATATTAACCTTATAAAATTCAATAGGCTAACCATTTGGGCCTGGAGCTTTATCATTTTCCATTTTATGAATGGGGTTTTGAATCTCTTCTATTGTAAGCCCTCTATCCAACACTACTGCATCTTCCTTAGCTACCCTCTTAGGGATGATATCCCTGATCCCGTTTCTAGCAGATTCCATGGGGAGGCCCAATCCTTCTGAAGTAAACAACTCTTTGTATAACTTGGAGAAAGTATTAAAAATCTCTTCTTGAGAGGTGATGATTTTATCCTAACCTCTAATACAGGAAATCTTATCTCTAAACTCTTTCTTATTTAAGGTATGAAATAATAATTTGGAACCTTTGTCTCCCAAATTAATCTAGTTAATTATGGATCTCACTATAGCACCTCTGGTTCTAGCTAACTACAATTTCCTGAGAGATTCCCTACAGAGCATCACCTTGTTAAGAAAATCAGGGTTGGAAGGGGAGTCCTGAATCTATGCTTCTTCTTCTTGCAAAGATTCAACTAGCTTGTATTCTCTGCCTCTAGAGTCCTTGTCTTTATTTTTCCCTACTACTTTGAGCATACTTTGCCATGATTCTGAGGTTTGGATCCATTTAGAAATGTCATAGTCATGTTGAGAAACTTGCCCATTATACCAAGATATGACTTTGATTTCTGCCTGTACATCCTCATCCTCAATGAGGGAAGTATTAAGGGCATATTATTGTTTCTTAATTGCCTTAGATCTCTGATCACTGATAAGCTGTATAGAGGTGAATATAGGGTGATGATCAGAGAGTGTGAAAGGGAAGACCTTAACAAAATTACCATATAGAGGGGGGGAAAAATGAAGACATGTTTATTTAGGTAGAATCTATCTAATCTAGAGTACATCCTTTTATCACCTTTCTGAAAGTTGGACTAGGTAAACCAAATTCCTTTTGAATCCCTTTTCTTGTCTGCCATTGGATCAAATAGGTTAAGCTTGTTGACCATCCTATTCCAATAAAGAGGATCATTGCCTCTCCATTCAAATCTAAGGCCTCCCATTTTATCTTGAGACCTATCTATCATATCGAAGTCTCCTGCTAGAATCCATGGAATGTTACATAAATCTTACATCCACCTCGATAACTTAATTTTGTTACTGTGCTCATTAGGAGCATAGATTAAGAACACCCCAAATTTTGTGTCATTTGTCCTGAATCTGACCCATACTTCTCTATTACAGGGTGAAATCCCCCCATTCTTGTACAAATTTCTTCCAATTAGGTCCCACCCTTGCCTCTGAGATGTTTGTTTGAGAAAGCATTAGCATCTTTCCAGATGCATTTGAGGGCAATATCCAGTTCAAAGCCTATTGCCTTCACCTCCTATAACATGATTATATCCAATTTTTTATGCAAGTTAAGAATTCTCTAACATAAATTGACAACATTCCAAGCCCTCTAGAGTTCCATGTGTTGGGTAAGTTTCCAGTTTTTAAGTCTTGCTATAAAAAAATTTGGGTTCCTAATGTTGTTTTTTCCTGAAATGCCAAGAACTGTCCAAAGTACTATCTCATTTTCTTACAAATGTTGATCTCCAAGAAATAAAAGCAATAAGAAATGTGAAACCCTAAGCCCTAGGTCATTATTTTATCCTTGTTGAGAAAAAAAACCCTAGTTCTTCGCAGCTGGTTTCTAATTTGAAGTTACCTTTTTCATGAAACTTAAGTGTTTAAAGTCGTGTGCCCTTTTTCATATTTTAAGTCAGTCACTTAATCTCTTAACCATGTCTGAATATTCCTTTTTTTTGGAGACTCAACACAAAGCTTTGGTCACATGATCTCAAAAGGTAAAGAATATCCTTTTAAAGATTGGGGGATTAAACATGGGTGGTCGATCTAAATTTGATCCTGTGGTTGGCGTGAAATCTCCAAAGGAACCCATGAGTTAAGAAATCATATGGTGACTTTGAGTTTCATTCAGTCATGAATTCTGGAAAACTTACCAAGGTTAAAGCATGGTTATCATATTCATTCAATCATGAGATCTCTAAAAGAACCAAGGGTTAAGTAAAATCTTACAAGATCTAGCGATAACCATGGATGCTAAGATGATCTTGTGGCTTGCATTTAATCGCAAGATAAAAGTGTATATTAGTAAAATTCTAAGAGATTCAGCATAGACCATTGGATTAAGAAAGAATCAAGGGCAGGTGTGTGATCTCAGAAGGATTTCATGAAGTACATAAAGTTTGAGAGACTTAACACTAGTCATTGATAAAAGTAAGATCGGAGGGCTAATGTTTAATCTCTAAATAGAACCTGAGTTACATGAAACCTTAAGTGACTTAGAGATTTTCCTAATCGCTAATTCTCTAGATGAACTATGGTTAGTTATGGTTAAGATAGACCTAGGTCAAGTTTTGATGCAAGTGAATTTGAACCGCAGATTAAGATCAAATCTTGTCGTTGTCATTAAATTGCTTAGAAAAGTCAAAAAGTCACAAGGCTTTCAACAATTCAGAGATAATGGTTTAGATGCTGACACATGTTTAGAGATCTGTGGCATGCATGAAGTCTCAAAGAAAACCTGTGGTTAAGAAATTTATCTGGTGACTTAGAGATAGCTTGCAGTCATGTGATCTCGGAACAAACTGAAGTTAAGGTTAAAACTTAAGAGATTTAGTGAAAACTATCAAATTAAAGGAAGATCAACGGTAGTCACGTAATCTCCAAATAAATTTAGCAAGTATAGGATGATTGAGAGACTCAATGTAGGCTATTAATAAGATTCAGATCATGCAGTGCACATGGAATCTTAGGATGAAACCAAGGTTAAGGATAACTCTTAGCGACTGGGAGATAGAATAGTCACGTGATCACCAAGAGAACTATAGTAAGAGTAAGGTAAAGTCATAAGGGTTTGTCTTGCGCCATGATGTAAAGAGCTATCCTATTAAAGTGAAAGGATCTTGACATCATGTATAAAATCTGCTGAGCTGTGTCAATATAGGCCAATCACATCAAGTATGGGGCATGTTTCGCATATAATAAGGTTTTAAAATTGACAAAAGCAGTCACGACTATCCCAATTGGCTTATTCAAAATTGATCACCTGTCAACTTCAAATGCCATGTCTAGGGAAAGAGTTAATGTTAGGGTACACAAAGTAAAGACATAAGTGATTAAATGAATCTTTCCAATCCTTGGCTAGACTAGTGCATTGATTTATAAAATGATAAATATGCATAGCTTTCATACATTTTAGTTTACCAAGTTTCAGAGTTACAAAGCCGAGAGATTGCATAATTTTCAGAGCATCCAGAAGCATAAAATTATGTGAGTTTTAGAGAAATTTATAGTAAGAAGCTTTCTTTTAAAACAAAATTGTTTCAGTGGGATATTAAAAAATCACTGAAGATGAGCCGACCAACCATGAGCGGAGCTTCAACCAGTGGAGCAAGTAAAGGAGCAAAAGATGACCAGAAAGGAAAAAGAAACTATTCTGAGGAGTTTGTGACTCTATTTCCTGGAACCAGTCAAGGAAAAAAGGTAAATGACAAACTCTTTACCAATGATTTGGCATATTGTAGGGATCCTAGGACTCCACGGGTTTCTGGTTATCATCTTTTTTAGTATTTTTAATGGAATCAGGAGAGCCTTCCCATGCCAAGGCACAAGAGAAGAAAAAGGATAAGGTGAGTGCCCTAATTAGTGGTAACAAAGCCTATGATCACCACCTGAGAAAATACATTAGAGAAGGAAAGTAAGTAAGAGGGGATGTACAAGAGGAAGTTGAAATGCCCCTCCTACTATGCCAAGATGAAAGGGTGTTGCATCAAGAACAGTTCTTGAGTGATGATAATTTCATCAAAACTAAAGAGTTCAAGGATTTCTTGATTTGGGTAAAGCAACAACAAGTTGGATCCCAATTACAATTAATAGAGGGTGATTTAGTGCCAAGTGAAGCCTTGTAGGAATTGCAAGCTGATGACCTTGAAACTGAAACCATGACACCAGAGGAAGCTCGTAAATTGGTTAAGTCTAGTGGGATTTTGCTTGTGGAATGATGGGATCTAGCCTCTGCCTTCATAATTGATCAGATCAGAAGGCAGCCTGATGCAAACTTATCTTCTAAGACACAAATTGGAGACATGATCAAGGGATGTGGATATGATCCACAATCCCAAACTTTGGCAATGTGGTCCATTGCACCTAAGACACAAAAGCCTTCTCTAATCAATGTGCAAGAAAAGCAAGATGGGGATAAGATCATTTGGTCTATCCACAATACTGGCAACTTGGAGATATCTCAGGCTCTCACTCATTTTGCACACCTCAATGAGGCTAAAGCAGAGTAGATGTCAAAAAGGTATCATAAGCTTTTTGATGAATCAAGTGTTGTAGTGAAGGATAGAGAATTATGCTTGATCAAGATCAAGGCATTAGAAGGAAATGTGGAGGAATTGAATAAGAAGATACAAGAGGCCCCCAAGGCTATCTTAGCTCCTCCCAAATAGGTTATAGATGCTCAAACTAAAACTACAGAAGATATTTCAGTAGGAACAAAGCAAACAGATGGGGATCAGAATAAGGTGGCTTTGGAAGCCCTGTGGAAATTTTACAACATAGGATTGATATCCTAAAAGGAAAAGTTGATATGGTGCATAATGCTTTCAGCAAGCTACCTGACCTATAAATAGAGGTCAACAACCATACTACAACTCTAAATCATTATTTTGGAACTTGATCAGGTAGGACAACACTTTTTGAAAGTTTAACAACCTTACAACCACATAGGGCAGATCTCCCTGAAATTGTGTGTCAGGTGGGAGAAGAAATTGAGCAGATTGGAGTCACTTTGTCTTTCTTCAAGGGCAAGGCAAATCAGATACAAATCAGGATCAACATGTTTGGGCCAGATTATAACAAGTTTATTCCTCCAATAAAGGGAGATGGTAATAAGATTAAAGCATTATCAGATTGGAGGGGTGAATTTGATACTTTACTACCTATTAAAGAGGCATTTATAACAGATAATGTTGCATTAAATATGGTCAGGTTTAATAAAACCTTAGATGAGGCTTTTAAAGCAGAAATAGATTTCATTAAGTTTGTAACAAATATCAAGCTCATCACAGATGCTAGATGGGACAGACAAAAGGAACAATTATAGAATATTCAGAGCTTTAATTGGCCTTTGGAGGAAGAGGTTGCAGAATGGGATGCCAGCACAAAGCCCAAGAAGAAAAATCCTGCAGCCATTGACCTTGATATATTGGATGAGGATTAAAGAGGCAACTTGCACCTGATCTATGAGCACAAGGAGGATAATTATCAATAAGACTAGTGTAAGTTAGCCTGTATTGGCGGTCACTAGGTCTCACAATAACTACAAGAGGTTATCCAGAATATCTACAGAAAAAGGTGCCAGCCTTCAAAGATTTGGAAATCAGATATGATCTTCTCCTTGTTTTGTCTTTCCACCACTTGAAGGTCTAATTGTAATTTTGTCTTTTAGTACCTTTAGGGTCAAGTCTAGCCATCCGAAGCTTGTTACGTCCTTAATATTTAAGGATTCCAAGATGGCTAGTACTCGATAAATAGCAAGTTGTAACATAATGTAAGTATGGTGAAATGTACAACTGTGATGTAGACTTCTCATTTTGTCTGAGTTTTTAAGCTTTTAGTCTTTTGAATGTATTAAAGAAGCAACATATTAATAAAATACAGTGCAGTTTCCTATTCTATATCTTTGTTGTCTTCTTATATTTTTGTTTATGCTCTTGTATGTTTAATTTGTAAAACATCTTAAACATACCAGTTATAAGGTAACTATGTCATTTCTTATAAGTTTCTTTCAACGAGGGAGTAATTCTTATGAGTAGTTCCACAGGGTTAGATATAAATATGAAAATTGGTATGGGAATGAAAGGGTAGTTTGTAAGGCACTCTGTCTGAACTACATGTGTATTTCCATTAATTATTTTGCTATGAATTTACATCTCATCTGACTCTTTGCCCAAGATTAGGCATTGGTCTAGGGTTTGATAAGCAATTATTCATCATCAACATAAAAAAAAACAATCAATTACTTTTCAGCACAAAAAAAAGGTGTCGTTTCCCTTCTATCTTCTGAGCTCACTGCATAATAGTGTCATGGAGCATAGGAAAAAAGTGAGTAACCCGGTGCTTCATGTAGGGCTTATTCTGTTAATTTCAAAATATGCTAGAAATCAAATCCCAAAACCTGTCCCCAAAAGGGTAAAAGGGAATGCTAAGCAAGTTAAGCTGGATAACAAAAAAGAGAGCCCGAAGAAAAGGGTAAGGACCAAAAAGAAAGTGTATCTGGAAAGGCAAGAGGAGATTGAATACCAAACCCTAGACAGTCAGGGTAATGAAGATGAGATTCAAAAAGAGGAGGAGGATACGCCTGTCATTGAAGAGGAAGCTCAAGAGATAAATGAGGAGGCTCTAGTGAGTGATAAAGACGAACAGGTGAGAATGGAGGACACCTAGATAAATGAGGAGGATACGCTTATGAATGATGATGATGAGAACAAGGATAATGAAGTTGGAAATCAAGAGGTGGAAAAAGATGAAGAAGAAAAAGAGGGAGATGACAAGGAGGATAATAATGAGGAAATGAATGATGGTAAGGACAATGAGAAACAAATTGGGCAGCCAAACTTGAAGGCTAGAAACAGGAAAAAGAAAAAATAGAGAATGAACCCTGATCACAAAACTATGGGAGGGTTTGATATCAATGATAGAATTCCTAAAAGAAAAGAGGATCACGGGGCTAGCATGGAGAATTGTCTTAGTGAGGAAATGGAGACCATGAAGCAACACCTGAATGAGATGCAGGAAGCTATGGAGCCCTTCAAGTCCAAGCTGGAAGAAATGGAGAAGGAATTGCTGATTAAGGTTAAAAGCAACAACAACAATGAGGAGATCACTACTAGAGTCAACACTCTTGTGGAAGAAAAGTTGCAAGATATGAAAAAGCAAATCAGCCACAACAGACACATGATAAGTATCATTCTTAAGCACAGTAACATAGGGCTTCAAGTTTCTGTTCAAAACCCAAAATTTTTGTGTGCTTACTTGGAAAGTAGTCTGCTGGAAAATACCACAATTACAATAGATGACAAAGAAGGGAGCTCAGTCCCAGGGACTAGAACCCGAAGTGGCATTAAAAGGAAATTCCCAGAGTTTCCAAAAGAGATGAAAGCACTGAAGGAGTCCATTGATAAAATGGAAGAAATGCAAAAAGAAGTGGAGGAAGCCTATCAAAGTATGATGTAGCTCTTTATCTGTTCTGGAAACTTTGCTATAAGTTGTGCTGGAAACTGTGCGCTTTTTTGGCAACTTTTTGTATTCCTCTTTTTGGGTTTTGGGTGTTTGGTGGGGTCCTACTTTTTTATCGTAGCAGGATTTCTATGTTTGTATGGGCTTATGATGCTTATCGCTAGTATTCTATTGTATTTAAGGTTTCGGGGTCCTTTCAAAACCTATTTTTACCTTAATAAAAAAAATCATTTACTTTTCTATTATAAAGAATATATATTCTTAAGTAGTTGTATTTAAAAATACAATTCAACTTGTTGATTCCTTAGAGAGTGAATCACTAGCTTAACCTTCTTTGAGTCAAAGACTCTAAAAAGAAGAATGATGAGAATCCTTGCATCACTGTTGTTTGCTATTGTTATATTCATGGTATGGCTTGTTAAACTCTGTATTAGACTGATTATAGTCATCTACAAGGTGTTCTATCAGCTGATATAGTAAGAAGGAATAGGCAAACCAGTGTGACCCCTAATCCATTTCCATAGTTAGTAAAAAGCAATAATCTATTTAAGGTATACCCACATGAGTCTGTGGAACTCAAAGAAGAAGGAGGATTAATCCTCATCAATTAGACTTTATCTTATTAGGATCAGGAATTGGGAGTTATAGAGTTGGTTAGTTATTAATTTGTTTTCATTCTACAAGAAAAATCTCTAACACCATGATGCACAATTGATAATCATGGTCAACCCCTAAATGCCCATATCCATGGGTTTCCTAAATCCTTTGAAGCATTTAGGATTATCAACTTTTAGGGTTTTAGTAGGTTTAGGGTTACCATTAGTGAGAGGAGGCCTACCTCTTTTCTTTTTAACCAAGATTTCATCTCCAGTCTTTGACTGGCCTTTCTTCTTCAACATCTTGTCCTTCTTGCTCCCCTTGTAAGTATCAACAGTGAAGATAAATGTTTCATCATAAATATTACTAGGGGGATCCTCCTAGGCTCTACCAATCTCTCCTTCCTCCAGCTCAAGATCCTTCATCTGTACTAGGTCCACCTTTGCTCCTTCTTTAGGCAGCATAAAACCCTCCTCTTTCCTCTTCAAACTAGGAACATAAATCCACTAATCAGGTGGAGGTGGAAGGGCAGGGGGGGGGGGGTAGATAAGTACAACAGAGAACCCATTTAGCTTATCTTTGATTCCTTCAATTGCAGGTGAGGGGATCCCTCCTAAACCATTATCCTGATCATGATTTATGGTCTCTACTAGGGGGGAAGAGGGTACAAAAAAATCACTTGGGTTGCCTACCCTATCTATAGAAAGAGCTAGGGATGAATCTAGGGTGGAGGGATAAACTTGACCATGAGGAAGGATAGAGTAGACCTTCCACTTAGGCATCAAATTGCCCTTATTTCTCATAGCCATGTCTCTGATCTTGTCAATGACAGGTTGTTGCGCATTCTTAGTTCTATGTTTTAGTTTGGGGTCTTTACCACTCAAGCCAAAATCTAGAGCATCAATGTTAGGGAGCTCTTAAAGGGGGTTAGAGTTACCAAAATTCTCTTGGGGAAGATCAGGGTGTTTTTGAAAGTGGCTTTTAAGATTATCGAGGGTAGTGCTGAGGCTTGCAGAGTCTTTCTTCCAAGCACGGGGGAGAGATTAGCATTTGTGGGGAGTGACAAGGGGATGAGGCCGGTGCCGGAATAAACTCTATCCCATGAAGAGATTCCTTATGAATGTCTTTTGGGTTAGGGGAAATTTTAGGGCTAGGAGCACCACACCTCTTAAAGATAGGACAGTCCTATTTTTTGTGACCCTCTTTCCTACATATGAAAATACCATTGAATCTTACTAGAAAGGTAATAGGGAAACATAAGGGAGAAGAACCAAGATAAAAATGTAGGGTTTCAGGGCAGTCGATTCCCAGTTTTACAGAGATGAGGACTTGGACATCTGTATTCAGAATGAGCACATTATACTGGTCAATTCTTATAACTTTACCCTCTAGTTCAAGGGCGAGGGGAAGGAGATTCAACAGATAGGGTGGGATTTTTCTGATAATCAGCCAACTATGGCTAGACAAAGCCAAGACTTCATCTTGGGTAGCCTCAAGCGACTAGGGAATAGCATGGAACTCACAGGGGCCAACTCTCCAAAACTGCCTATCAATTATGGCTCTCTGCGATTTAGGGTCACAGTAAAACATAATAAACAAACCTTTTTGAAGCATTCTACAGTATGAAAAGTGAAACCCCAAGTTTTTCCCCCAATTTTTTTGAAACCAGTCATTGAGAAGATTCCTAGAAGGGACCTTGGTTACATCTAAAGAAGCAAAAAAAATAGCACACTCTTTCAATCTATATTTATCATGTTCAATAGTAACATTCATCTAATGATTTGGCTTAATAATAAGCTTGGGAGGAACAAGAATCTTACCTCCATTTCCTTCACCGACGGGAGTGCTCTGGGTTTCGTTTGAGAGGAACACAGCTCCTTCTGGTAGTTTGGGCTTATTCTGAATCGCTTGTTTGAAGTATATCACCCTTGGTTGGGAGGATTACTTCTCTCCATCTACCATTCGTAGCACACTACCATTTGGATCTTCTGGTGGAGGCAAAAAACTCACTCGAGGATCAATGTTGTGAACTCTACTGGCGGAAAGTGTTGTATCATCGTTAGCGATAGAACTAATAGTAGGACATTTACTACCCTTTAATGCCCCAGGCGAAGTGGATGTCATTAATAGAAAATGCATTGAGCCTCATGGGAGGGCAGGGTCGTACAGAAACCCTAGATTTAGTCTAACAACAAAAAAAGTTGCAGAGACATTTTTCTCTCCCCTTTATGATTCTAGTATCGTGATAACAAATATTTAAAAAAATATGCTTTCCGCCTCACTAATGTATTATTCGCTAGGATTTTATGGAATTTTTACACAGTGGGAAAAAAATCACCAATACAAACTATATATTTTTTTAACTTGACAAAATTTCGCCATCATTATGAAAATTTCCCCTCAAACTAATGTTGGATTCGCCATGCTTTTATGGAATTTTCACACGGTAGGAAAAAAATTGCCAATACAAACTAATGTTTTTCCTAATTTGAAAAATAAAATTGCCATCACTATGAAAATTTTCCCCCGAAAATAATGTTGGACTTGCCAAGATTTTACACTTTTTTCCAGGCGGGTTTCCTAAAGTTATCCCTGGATCTGGGTAACATACACTGTAACTCCTACACACAAAATGTATATCAAGGGAGACCTAGAGTGTAAACAGAAACTAGACTTGTCCATGATGCTAGGAGGTGTCCTTGATCAAGGAAAAAGAGATGAAGAATGCAAGGATTTGAAGTAGATGGTCAAATATTCTTGTAGCTGAATCAAGAACTTGATCAACTACCACTTACATATAGAAAATGGAGAAAATGTTGTGAGAAAAAACCTTGTATAGAATTTAACCTTCAAATTGGATTTAAATTGCATAAGGAAAAAAGTGTGCTATCAGTAGCAAAGGCTTGACAAGATGTTATACCTTCACAAGTGTCAAATTTCTCATGAAGATGCTTTAATTTTCACTTGGTGTAGTCGTGACCTTGGATCAAGGTTAAGAAGAACATGAATGCCTTCAGAAATGCTAGGATCTAGACATTACTCCATATCTCCCATGCTTGATGCTTGATTCTTGAATGAAGTTGATTACTCCTTAAATGCTTGAGTGCTTGAATTGGATTGTAAATTAAAAGTTAATGGATGGATGTGTGTGTATGGATATGGATTCATCCCAAAATGAGAAAGCTATCCTTGTATTTATACCTCTCCTAATCATTTCAGTGCTCAAAGCTTGAAGGAGGTCGACAAGGATTTGAAACCTCACTCAAAACCAAGAGACCCAACTCCAATTTAAATTTGGGCCCTTTTTTCCATGTAAGGGGTGACTCCTAAGGTAGGGAGTGACCTAGAAGTCACCCCTTACACTCTAGGTCACCCTTTATGAGGCAAAAGGGACTCAGATTTGGGTAGGGGCAATTTTGAAATGAGGATTTTTAAAATGTGTGAAACATCAAGGCATGATCAAGCATAACATATATGGAAGCCTTGGACACTAAAATAGAGCCTAGGTAATGACCAAAATTGTAAGCGCTTAAAATTTAGGATGCTATAAGTTTATTGCAACCCAAATCTAATTTAAACATGTGGGGGAAGAGAAAAAATCTTACATCGAATATATAACAAATATACATCAAGTATATAAATAAGTAATATGCTATATTGATCTATGCAATTAAGGATAAACAAAAAGATACAAAATAGTACTATATGTATAGGCTAGCATACCTATCTTTAGATAAATTTATTTAAAACATGCAAAGAGATATCATTCTAGAAACTTTATTCTTATCATATTTTTTTAATTTTTGATTAAAGTTGAAATAGGTTTTGATAGGACTTGAAACCCTACATACAACAAGCTACCCTCAACAAATCATCAAGAAATATGTAAGCAACCATAAGCCAAAAATAGACAAATAGAATAATAGAACATTAATTGCACAACATAAGAGAAGCCTAAATAAATTTCTTCATAGCTTCCATGAATTCAATCTCCATCAAGTGTCTGGAACCATCTTTTTGAGATCTTGTAGGTCTCGGGTGAAGTGGACCAAGCCTCTTTTAATGTTTCCTCTTGTTCTAGTGCATGGTCACTTGTTCTCATGAACATTCCCCTAAGTATTATTGTCCCCCACATTCACATCTACAACTTGCATTGGGCTTGGTTGCAGCTTCTCATATTTATTGACCAAAGTTTGAATATTATCTATAGTGTCTTTAATAACCCTCTAGCCAAGAGTAACTAGAGCAATGAGGTTTTCATTAATGTTTTTGAGTCTAGTTTCTAGAGCAACAATTCTACCCTCATAAATAGCTCTTGTGGTTTCAAAATCTTTAACTTCTTTCTTCAAGGAGCATACGAGATTCTTTCCCTCATTCTCATCCTAGGCGTCCTCCTTTTTCTATTTGTTTTCCAACTAACAATAAATGTCCCTGAATTTGATATTTATTTGATTAAATTTGTGAAATATCCATTCATTCATTTTGAAAGAGTCAACAAGTTGCATTCCTAGCTATGACCAAGAGATCTAGTGGGATATCCTGATCAGAGTTAAGAAGAGGACAGTCTTTAGGGAGATCACAAGGAGGGGTCTTCCTTCCCTTTATAAATTAGGCACATGTTATTCAAAGTATAGAACAACATCTACCGACTGCAAGTGATGGGAAAAATAATGATAAGGGGAAAGGGGAGGAGAGGCATGTCTAAATTTAGAACTAACATGGCTCTTCTTCTTAGAAATTCTAGGTATTTTACCACCCCTATCAAGAGAGACTGGTTTAGACTCAATCTTAGCATCCCAATCATCCCCCTCCAAAAAGAGGCTATCAAACATTGTCTGGTTTGTATCATCTTCCTTCTCAAAGGTAATAGGGTAGGAATTAGGTTTTGATTTAGAAGGTGAAGGACATGACTTTCAATGCTTGACAACTACCAGGATAAGACCCTCATGCAATTAGCGTTCCTAGGATATTTTTGTGATCTTTAATACTAGCAGAAAGAGAAGACAATAGATAAAATGTGAAAGAGATGTGGACCTTGTGACAAAAGGGATTGAGTAACATAAAGTGGTGGTCATAAACTATTATAAATCTGGCCATAAACTGTTGTAAATTTTTCATTCATGGAGAAATACTAGATAAGAACCTTGAGTACTAGAGCCCATAATTTTTTAATAAAATTCATTGCATACAGGTGGAAATTTTCTTCTTCTTCGCCAGGGACACCCTTCATTGTATTTAACAAAGCTATCAGTTACCATGTCCATATCCTTTCTACTCCTTAAAATATATTTTCCTTCCATGTGAAGGCCTATAACTTTCCTAATAAGTTCCTCGATGACATCCCATTTATGACCTAGCATATACAATGTTTCATTCTTTCGGTTGTGGACATAACTGTTAGAGTATTTATTTATCTTCACTTATTAATTAGATCAGGTTGATTTAATTATTAAGTTGTCTATGTACTCTATTTTCACTTAAGCTGTCTCTTAGGTGCATATAATTAATATTTTATATTAATTATATTGCGCAACCTAACTTTTACCTTTTTAGGGTTTCGTTCACCTTTAAGGTTGAACTCTTGTAATTATTTTTCATTACCTTGGAATAGAATTCTCTCTCACTCCACTGAGATTTTCCAAGCCTTTGCTTTTGTCTCTCTGGTTTCCTTTCATCAACAAGTTATTTGCATGCAGGTGTTCTTGGCGATCTGTGAATTTAGATTTCTCAACTTCTACATGGTATCAGAGCTTCCCTATTGCTGCTTGGTCTGAGGGTTTTTTGAAGCCATGATTCGAAGATGAAAGCCATAGCTTCTCTAAGGTTTTTTCTTCATTTTGGAGGAGGCACTATTTTTTGGAGCACTTTGAGCCAAAACGGACTCCACCATTGCACTTAGAAGGCCCAGGAGAGTCAAAAACCATATAAAGTTGGTCATATTTGGCCACAGTAGCATCTCATAATTTTTCTCGCTACTCAAGGTTGTACGACGCATTTTTTGAGAAAAAATATTTTAAAAAAAGGGTTTTTAAAGGTTTTTGGGTGTAGGCAGAATGCACCACCATCGCACCACCCGCACATAGCCAATGCACCACCCGCACCCGGCTCGCGCCCCGCTCCAACCGGCGCCCCACCACTGCATAGCCCGGTAGCCGCCGCGGCCCCAACTCCGCCCGGCCACTGCTGCAACACTGCCGGGGAGTGGCCGCACCACCACAGTGCCGCCAGCGCACCACCGAGCCGCCACCCGCGTGCCACCGGGCCTGCTCATCTACTAACATCACCTTTCTGACAAGTGATGTCACCTTCCTAGGGACCAAAAAAAATTTTGGCAGCCGATATTTTCTTTCTGGTATTGACATCATGCTGACATCAGCGATGGGCTGGTGACAGCCTGATGACCATCAAATTATTTGCAGTGCCTGGCGACGGTTGTTTGACTGTCAAATTTTTTGTCGTGACTGGTTTTTTCCAGTGAGTTCATTTTCGAAGTAGTTGATTTTTTTGCCATAACTTGAGCATATGGTGTCCTTTTTTAGAAAATGAAATATCGTCAAAAAGGTGTTTTCGAGCCAGATGTGTTGATGCTGGTCTTGATTATTGATTCATCCATTTGAACTCTATTTTTTGACATTGAAATAGAGGCTTCCATTTCCTCCCTCTCTGCATATGGCGTCCAGGTTTTCTTCTCATTTTTTGTGCTTTCAGTAATTTTTTCTTTGTTGTACGGGGGATAGAATTATACATTATGGGGGGGTGCTTTTGCTTTCTATCATTTAAATTCAGAAATGACCCTTCTACTTCCATCTTCTTCTTCTCTTAATGTCAGACCCCTCTGTGGCCCAGCTGACACCACACAATTATCACACCTGGAAAGCACACATGACCAGGCTACTCATGTCATGTGGCTTATGGTCATGTCTAGATGAAAACCAACCTGTCCTGCAGCATCCTTTTGAGGTTCTTTAGCACAGGAACAAAATGGATAAAGCCATGCGCTTGATTGCACTGAACATCTCTGACAGTCTCCTTTTTCACCTGGATGGTTTCACAACTCTGGGGGCCATTTGGGGCAAGTTTTCAGATTTGTTTGGCATAGTGAATGAGTTTTGGGAACTATAGCTTGATGCAGAGCTGACCACTTTGACTCCTACCAGCTTTCCCACTATGGAGGACTTCTTAATGAAGTTCAAATCTCTGCGCTCAGTTTTGCAGGGATGTGGTAGAAACAAGACAGATGATGAGTGTATCTTCCTGATACTCTCAAAGTTGAGAGGACAGTATCAGATCTTTTCTTCTACTTTCTACTCCACCATGGATGCTTTGGGTGCTAGACACACCATGCCTTCATTTGAGACATTTTGTGATTGGTTGACACGGGAACAGGCAAAGATCCAACAGATGGATGCTTCTGGCTCTTCTAGCCAAGCATTGGTTTCTCAGTCTTCACAGGGGAAACCACAACAGAAATCCAAACCAAAGAAAGATTCAGCAGGAAATGAGTATTCCTCCAAACCTGCACAGAAAACTGATTCAAAACCTCTAGCTAACCTTTCCAAGGGTAAATCCTCTTCAAAGTCTACTGAGTCTACCTCCAAGACTAAGAAGAAATCAGTTGAGACCTATAGCTTTTGTGGAAAGGATGGACATCCTATTTCTAGGTGCTAGAAATGTTTGGAGGCTTTAGAGGAAGCCATGCAGGAGCATCACATTTCATCTCCTCAATCCGCATCCTCCCCTGCAGGGAAAGGTCATGCTCTTACTGCACGATCAACGACTTCTGGGCCCACCTGGATTCTTGATTCTGGTGCCTCTCACCACATGACTTACACTCAGTTTTTGGTCACCTCACTTGCTCCTTGTGCTACTTCACAAATTTCTATTGGGAACTCATCTCATCTTTCAGTTTTGGGTTCTGGTTCTGTTGCATTAGCTGGGGGTTCTCTTCAGGATGTTCTTTTTGTCCCTGACATTTCGACGAACCAATTGTCTATCTATCAGATTTGCCACTCTGGCTCTGGTAAGACAGTTGAGTTCTCACCACATGATGTGGTTATTCAGGACTTACATGATTCTGATATGATTGTGGCTACTGGGAGTGTTGACATTGCATCTCACCTATATAGATTTGATGGATTTGAGTCTTCTGATGGCACAGGTTCCTATCTTATAGCACATGCAGTTTTAGTGAGCAGACTTTGGAATGAGTGTTTGGGCTATGTCAATTATAGATATCTTCAGCAGATGAGCACATGCGCTTGTTCTTGGGCTTCCACAGATTACTTTCACTGATGGAGTTTGTCAAGGTTGTGTTCTTGGAAAACAACATAGGGATCCTTTTCCTCACGGACGAGCTACTCGTGCTTTGGCACCATTGGAGTTGATTCATAGTGACCTCATGTCATTTCATACTCCTTTTTTTGGTGCCAGATATGTGCTTACTTTCATTGATGACTTCTCCAGGCGCACATGGGTGTACTTTTTGAAGTACAAGTCTGATGTCTTTGATTCATTTCAGGTCTTTAAGACATTTGTGGAGAAGCAATCTAGTCTTTCTATTCGGCGGATATGCACAGATAATGGGGGGGAGTATGTGAACTGAGATTTTAGGGATTTTTTCTCTGAACATGGTCTTCACCATCAGTTTTCAGTGCCCTAAACCCCTCAGCATAATGGTGTGGCAGAGAGAAAGAACAGAACACTTCGGGAGATGGCTAATTGTATGATACAGTCTAGGTCCATGGATTCATCTTTTTGGGCAGAGGCAATCAATTGTGCCAACTATATTCAGAATTGGATGCCTCACAAGGCAGTTCGACACATGACTCCTGAGGAGGCTTGGTCTCATGTCAAGCCTGATGTATCTTCATTCCGATTTTTTGGTAGTGAAGCATGGGCATTTGTGCTTGACGCTCAGAGGACAGCAATGGAGCGGAAGAGCCGACATCTCATTTTTGTTGGCTACTATGAGGATGTTAAGGCATACAAGTTGTTTGATCCTGATTCTAGAGAGGTCCTATTTTGACAGAATGTCCAGTTTGATGAGCGCCTTCCTGTAGTAGATACCCTGCTTCCAGAGTCTACTTCACTTACCACTACTCCCTCATCTCTTCCAGTTTCCTTTCAGGATGATGAGGATGATGATCTTGATGATCCCCATTCACCTCCACCATAGGATCCTCCACAAATGCCTAGATGGGCTTGTGTTACAGTTGAGGCTGCAGGATCTCTGGCTGGTGACCCTTCCACTTCCCATCGCACCCGATCTCATATTGCAGGTTCTAATCTTCTAATTCATGCTATTTGTGGTAATCATCAGACATTTGCAGTAGCGATAGGACATACTAAGTGGGACAGTGCTATGGAGGAGGAGTATTCTTCTTTGATGAAGAATCATACTTGGGATCTTTGTTCTCTTCCTAAGGGAAGAAAGTTAGTGCGATGCAAGTGGTTGTAACGTACTAAGTTTGTGTTGGTGGTTCTATTGATAAGTACAAGGCACGTCTTGTTGCGAAGGGTTTTTCATAGGTTGAGGGTATTGATTACATTGAGACATTTGCCCCTATCGCCAAGATGAACTCTATTCACCTTGTCTTATCCCTCGTAGCTTCTCAGGGATGGCCCATTTTTCAGATGGATGTGAAGAGTAAATTCTTGCATGGTGATCTTACTGAGGAGATTTACATGGAGTAGCCTCAGGGATTTGTGCATGACTCCTCCTTGGTTTGCAGACTTCAGTTTTCTTTGTATGGTCTCAAACAGGCCCCTCGGGCTTGGTATGAGAAGATGGACTCCTTTCTGCTTTCTACAGGATTCACACGCTATCATTCCAATCCTACAGTCTATATTCAGCATCTTGAGGATGAGGTTTTGATCCTTGTGCTATATTTTGATGATCTTCTCATCACAGGTAGCTCATCTTCTATGATTCAGGATGTTCAGCGTGCATTGATGGAGCAGTTTGAGATGACTGACCTTGGTCCATTACACTTCTTTCTGGGTCTGTAGATTGTTCAGTCCTCTGTTGGGATCTTTGTTTACCAACATAAGTATTATCTTGACATGCTTCAGGGCTTTGATATGCTTGATTACAAGCCTGCTCCCGCACCTTTTCATTCGGGTGTTACTTTGTCTACCTCTTGCACTTCGCCTTCAGTGGATCCTACATTGTATCAGCAGTTGGTTGGAAGTTTGTTGTACCTGACACACACTCGTCCTGATCTCTCCTTTACAGTTGGTCTAGTCTCTCAGTTCTCACATGAGCCTCATGAGAGTCATTGGCAAGCTACCAAGCATATTTTGAGATACATTCAGGGCACACTTATGTATGGCATTCATTACACATTAGGGGCTCCTCACATTGTTGGCTTCACTAACTCAAATTAGGCTGGTGATGTTGATGATCAGAAGTCTACTTCTGGCTTTGTTTTTTGTCTTGGCTCTGGTCCTATCACATGGTTGTGAAAGAAGCATAATGCTCGCACACTTTCATCTACACAGGCTGAGTACAGAGCAGCAATGCATGCTAGTCAGGAGATTCTATGGCTTCGACAGTTGATGACTGAGTTTGGCTTTCCTCCTGATCGTCCCACTATTCTGTGGTGTGATAATCAGAGTGCTATTCACATTTCCTGCAACCCGGTGGAGCATCAACGCACTAAACACATTGAGCTTCATATGCATTTCATCCATCAGCAGATTTAGGATGGCGTTTTCACTTTGGAGTACATTCCCACTGATGCACAAGTTGCTGACATCTTCACCAAACCTTTTGCATCCCCGCGCTATCTTCAGTTGTGTTCTATGCTTGGGGTGACGGAAGTTGTCCTTGGGGGATCTTGTTGAGGCCTTCCTTCATGTTGTTTTCAGCATGTTTGTTCTATCTCTTTTTGCAGAGGGGTTTTTCCCACTGGGTTTTCTCCTTTATCTCTGGTTCACAGAGATTTCCTTGTATTGGCTACCTGATTAGGCCTTGTTGCTGGGACCCTCTTTTCCTGCTTTCATAGTTGTGCTAGGTTAGCTTACCTCCTGAGCTTCGCTTAAGGGGGGGTGTTAGATTATCTATTTATCTTCACTTATTAATTAGATCATGTTGATTTAATTATTAAGTTGTCTATGTACTCTATTTTCACATAAGTTGTATCTTAGGTGTATATAATTAATATTTTATATTAATTATATTGTGCAACCTAGCTTTTACCTTTTTAGGGTTTCGTTCACCTTTAAGGTTGAACTCTTGTAATTATTTTTCATTACCTTGGAATAGAATTCTCTCTCACTCTGCTGAGATTTTCCAAGCCTTTGCTTTTGTCTCTCTGGTTTCCTTTCAGCAACAGGTTATTTGCATGCAAGTGTTCTTGGCGATCTGTGAAGTTGGATTTCTCAACTTCTACAATAACTTCCTTGGCAATTTTAGAGTCAAACCTATGGAGTTTCTCCAAATAAGGGGTGACACCACCCCTCTTCAAATATTCTAATGGTGTTCTTTTTAACCTCCTCGTAGTTAATGGGTCCTAAAAAAATTCTATCCCCTCCCATCTTATGTAGACAAATAATGAAAACCACTATGTATCTATCCTTCACATAGCCTTTATTAATAGCCTCTAGTCAACACATAAAAATAAATAAGGCAAAAAATGCCCAGAAAGCATGTCGGGTAAAGTTCCAAATCTATATGTACTTAATGTCAATCATCATAACACTTGCCAATTTGAATTCCATGTGTGTCTTCTCTCCAAAGCTATCATTTATGAGATCTCTTTGGGAATATTATCATTCATTTACCACCTCATCAATCTGCCACCTTGAACTCCAATATATTAGCAAAATAGTATGCTATAGAATTGCTATCATGGTAGACATGAGATATCCTACATTCCTCATAGGAGTTGATAATATCTTTGGATTAATAAATCCTTTTTCTAATTGACCAAGAGGGGTCTTGTTTTCCTCTTAGACATTGGATTATATTGTTTGGATCCCCCTCAATCCAAATCTTAGTGAAATTCACATGTTTAGCCAAGCAAAGACCATGGTAGGCAACCACATCTTCAGCGATGTGATTAGTCTCACTTCCCAAGGTATCGTACTTTTTATTTATATGCATTACTCTTTCTTTATTTACTTTTCTTATAAGAAGAGTTGTTTTTATTATTATAATAAAAATAGTTACAAATACTTATTATGTAATTTGATGGATAGAAAAACTATTCTTCATGAATTATTTTATTTTTACTTATAAATATCATTTTTCATATTTATCTTAAAAATTTTAAATCACCACTTAGTTATTTTATTTGGTTAAGAGTTACTTTATAGTTAGTATATTTACATTAAATGGTTGTATGATTTTAGTTCTCGTTTTTTTTTTTTTTTTTTTATCTCAACCCTTAAATAGTTTTTGTTAACATACATCACATCTCACCCCTTGTTGTCATTATAGGTACCCTCTCAACATAATTACTATATAAACACATATTATATCAAAATACACCACAAATAATAATGTAAAAATAGTATTTAAATCTATATATTTATGTTTAAAAATTTATATATAATTCAATATATATAATACACATAAACTTGTAGTGTTGAAGACTCTAAAAGAATTATATTTTTGATTCAAATTGTAGAGCTCTATCTTCTATAAATAAACATAATCATTCAGTGTTAGAGTAGTCATCTTATATGTTGGTCTCAAGTTCACTGGGAGCTTAGAATGATATTGAGTAATTTGACATATTAATGTTAATGTGCTCCACTTGGGTCACCACATGCCAATAATTAGTTTGAGTGTTGAGGCATTCTTAATTTAAACTCATGTTGGGCTGAGAAAAAATCCTCGTAACTGGTATAAGTGTCTTATAAATTATTGGTGGCCCTTTTGATTCTATGTGTAAACAATTATTCTATTGAAGTCAATGTTTGCATTTTGTTCTCTTTCTTAGCTCTTTACATCTCTTCTAAGTCGTCAATTATTCCTGCTATCTAGTTTTTTATTCAATTATAGACATAGTGGGAGAAGGAGAAGGTTTCATATGCACCGCAAGACTGAGGGGACTCAGGGTGTTGATGTAAAAAAATAGTCATAGCCTCTTAGTTGTATGCATCTTGTAATTTGACAATATTCTCATGCAGCTTGTCTCTTTCCTCTAGCAAGTTCTTTGTGGTTGCTTGACTAAACATAGAAATGTGAACTATTGATGTTGTTTCTTGATGAACAAAGGTATTAATCGATTTGTTTACAATAATACTATCCCTCATCTCTTGAGTAATCTATACCATTGATACAGGTTATTTTTGGTTGGGGAGATGGAAAAATTACTAAGGTTTCCATTTTGGGCTAGAAGCCAGATCCAAATAATCCTCCATCAACTTCCTCATTTGTTACAAAAACCTCATCCTTTTTTCTTATGATTACATCTAATTCCAATGCTAAAGTTATATCCCAATCGGAAAGGAGTATGTCACTTTCCCTTACTACTCTCTAGCCTTCCTCGGGAGTGATATCTCTAATATCAAAATTTATTTCCTTCAAAGTTGCAATAGTTACATCCTCAAATTAAGAAGGTCCAACATTATTTTAACTTTCTCTAACTTATCTTTAAAAAAATTCCTTAAATTATCCTCATCCATAGTCCTTTAAATTATATGTTCTTGACAAAATCATCATCTGCCAAAAACTAAGCATGAGCTAGAGCTATTATATCTCCTAGGCCATATTGACCTACCTCTACATGCATATTAACTCTATCCAAGTCTAGTTCTTGAAGAGCCTCTTATATTAGAGGTGGAGGTATTAGTCGGTTGACTTCTTCTTCTAGCACATTACTTTTCCAACCTCCTCTATTCCTCTTTACCCTCAACCATTAATAAATAGGTAGTCTTGGTTGTTCCATATTTTGTCTCTTTGGTGGCTATTGTTGTGCTCTTGGTTAGGAGCCTTGCACTAACTGAGTGTCCAAATTTATAATCTTCACACCCATTTATTTTAGTATTTTTTTATATTTGAGGTGGTTGATAAACAAACCTAGTCTACACCATATGGACATTAACAAAAAACCTCTCAAAATTATAAAAAAATTCGTTGATTCTTTCAATCCTGATCTCCAATAGCTATATAGGATCCTTTAAAGCCTGGATGATTTTTCTTCTCTGTTTCTCTCTACGTTGGATGATCTCATATTTTCTTCTTCTGTTGTATATTTCATCCAGGGATGTACAATTTCTTATAAAATCTTTTTCAATCAATACTTGATGTCTAAAGGAAAGTCTTCTTATTTGTATTGTAAGTTGATGAATAAAACCCTCAATGTGGAAATTCTCGACTTCCTTGAATCCAACAAATATCCTTTAAGAATTGGATAAATTTGTTATGTAATATTCTTTATTTACAAAAAAACATAAATTATTAAGTTTACAGGAAAGAAAGACCTTTCCTTCTATCCCTTTTAGGTGTAATTTTCCCACCTCATTCATCTGCACCTAAACTCTAAAAAATCTATTCTCCTTGGAACAAACTTTGGGAGAATTTTTTTCATTAAAAATAAAATAAAATTTGGGGGTGTTGTGGGATATAATCTAAAAGTGTTGTAGTCAATGTTAAAATACCAATCACGCTAGTTGTGATTGATCTTGAGCTTAAGATTCCTTTCCTTTGGCCTCAACATAGTAAAAAATGGTGTAAGAAGCCCTCCTATATCTACCTCCAAAAGGCCCAATAGTCTAGCAATAAAATGATTATGGAAAGTGGTCACATGGCATTCTTGCATTGCTTATCCCAAATATAATTCAAATATTGAACTATAATCATCTAATTATTTTCATTTGTTATAGTCGATTGGAGGGCCTTATCCCACCTATCTTTTCCTTCAAACAATAATAAATAACATAATAAATATAATACCACTGAACTTTGATGACTTTATCATTTATTTTGATTTCCATCAACTAATTATCTGTCTAATTATAAATATAGGTGGCAAAGTCAAATTCAACATTTACCATCAAGCTCTATATATCCATAATCATATATATGAGCTAAACTGGGATTTTATTCTTTTGATCTTCTTGTAAAAACTAGTAGAGTGAGTAGTAGGTTTTAATAAAATAATCTTCAAATGTTGATGTAGGAGCATCTTGGTTTCTCGGCAATCTTGCATCAAACAAAAATATTTCCTTTTAGTTTGTTTCAGTTAGCAATTTTTGTGTTTTAGGTAGAGTTCCTTTATTTTGGGTAATTTGTTGTTGTGAACCTCAGTGGTTTTGGACATCATCTTTTACGTATGTCTAGGTTTGCACCTTATTTGGATACTTCGTTGTGGAGATTTTAAAGATTCATGATCAGTTTTGTATGTTCTTCATGTTCTAATGGTTGGATGAAATTTTTTGATCCCGCAAAGCATTTCTTGATTGACGAAGCTTGGTGAGTCATATCTCGATGTTCATGGATCTTTGGCTGACATCTCTCTTGGATTGCGTGTCATTTCTACATCTTGACATTAATATCTTTATAACTTGGGTCCTGGCCTATATTGTGGTATTATTTTTTCTTATTCTTGGAAAATGTAATTGATATGGCTGACTTATCAGTTGCGAAGGGTCTATATATTGAGGTAGTTGATCTTTGTTTAGGCAGTTTTTTGGTAGTTAGTCTTTTAGAGGTTAGAATACAGGATAGATCTAGATTCATTAAGGTAATCAGGCATGTATGCCTTGAATGTAAGTTGACATGTCAACTGTTGGGAATATATGATGTAATCCTTGTTTCTGAGATAATGTAAAGGCCTGCATGGGCATGTTTTTTGTTCATTGTTGAGTTGTTAAAGGTCTTGAGTTGATTATTTCTGATGTGTTGACTCTTGATGCATGGTTGGACCATCTTCATTGGGAAACTCCAACCATGACTGCATCAAATGTTATGACTGTAAAGAGTTCCTTCTCATGCTGAGGGATGGGGACAACCTTATTATTGTACTCGTTAATCCTGTGCTTGGGGGCATCTATGTATTAGAGAGTACTCTATTGCTTGTAGTGTTCTCCTCTAAAGTACTCAAAATGTACTACCTTGTTTTAGGCTTGTATTATTCAATAGATAGGCATCGACTATGTCTTAATAAAATTATGTTTGCACTAGCTTCTATAGACCACCACTTCTATGAATTCCCACAACAGAAATATGTTAAACATAGTGAAAATTAAAGATAACTCAACATTCACTTTGTGAAAGGAGTTTTATTTGTGAAAGTGATTCATCAATAAATTCAAAGGCATGTTCCATTCTTGATTAAACAAATTTATTTTAATGGATAGACACATTCAAATTTCCAAAAAACTCATTATTGCAGGTCATGTTTACTTGTCATCTATTGCATCCTGGCTTCATTATATATAGCCAAAAAATACAGGGGGATAGGATTAACCAAAGCCTTAACCTAAAGGTCCTGCCTCATAGAAAAATAGATGGTAAAATTGCTTCAAGGATGTACATATTGGAATGTAAAAAAAATCACGATGTACAAATTGTTACATCTAAGACTAAAATATTTTGAAAAAGTTTGGAAAAAAAGAGAGTTCATCACTGTGAACATAAAACATTAAACCACAAGCTTTTAGATAATTCAACAGTATATGGAAAGCCTAACAATCAACCTCTCCTCTTCTTGATATAAATAAGACATTATCAACCTCTCCTTTTCTCGATATAAATGACACATTATCAATAGAGTGGAGCAAGTTGATATGTTTAAATGAATAAACCCTCATCTTAATAATTATATTTGTGACAAGATATTTTTAAGAATCAGAATTAGAGAATTCAAAGGCATGTGAGAATTATTTATTATTGATCAATGTTGATTAAATAAAATAAAATAGTTCTTAACTGAAAATAAAGAGAAAAATAATAGCTATTTCATATATCAATTACATGTCACAACTTAGACACCAAATTTCAGTAGAAAAAAGAAACATACAATTGTGAGTGCGTAAATGGGTACCTGTTAGATGGACACAAACACTTCAATAGATCATTGTTTTAGCAATATAGGGTTAGTAAAAGCATGAAAAACACAATAAAACCCACTAAAGGTGACCTATTGCCTT
>MU225953.1:23497-34789 GCA_018584345.1 Thuja plicata | reverse complement strand
ATTTAATTCATTTAGAAATATAGGATTTAATTATTAAAACAAATAAATTGCTTTTTAATAATTAAGGGACTATAGCCATTTTAATAAAATTAATAGGCTAGGGGAAGGGGTTGGATTGCAAGTGATATTTGATTTAGGGATTATTTAATTCCTTTATAATTAAATACTATAGCCATGTTTGATTTAGATTTGATCTGATTGGTCGATATTGATTTGAATTGTATGGCTATAGTAGATAATATAAATCAGTGATAAAAATCACCTAGGACATTTAAATTGATTAAAAGAATTATGCCAAACAGTAACAGGGTCGTTTGGACATAACTCGAGGGCATGATCATACTTAGAGCAAATAGGGTCCATAGTTGCGACAGACCGAAATTAGGTGGTTACAACAATAGCTCCAATATCTGAACTTAAACTTAAAGACCAAATTTCAGTAGAAAAAAGAAACATACAATAGCTCCAATATCTGAACTTAAACTTAAAGATTGCTCCAGTCAAATGTCCTCATTAAATGCATCTTTTGGAATTGTTTCTGGGCTAAGGAAAATGGTTTGCTATTTTTGTTCATTTTCCTGCTATATTTGATCATGTTTTGAGTTGGAAAAAAGCTATTGTGGGTACTGGGTTGTGTAAGAATTTAATTGCTGATTCTTTGAGACAAACTATTTTGTTGAATATGTGGAAAAGTCGATATTTTATCTTTTTTTTCTAACCATATTCTTCATTAGGAAGTGGAAATGCTACAATTTTACCGTGACACTATGTTACAACTTTTTATATTCCGAAATAGAAAGGTGGCTAACAAGATCACATACCAGTTTTTGAAATTTAAAGGACATGATGTTATATGCTTAGAAAGGCAATTCTCAACCATAACTTTCTAAAAATGTGATAAAATAGAGAGTGAATAAGTTGGAATCTAAGTAGTTCAACTTGAGCCTTTCCAATTGAAAAAATGGAAAGTATAGAAAAAATATCAATTTTTCGGTTGAAAGATCCTGAGCTACACAATTGTACTGGGAGAACACCTTAATTTCCTCAGCCCAACCTCTCAAGTGTCCATTTTTTTAAATAAAAACTTTTAAACAATCCTTCTAGACTTTTAGACACGCTCAACAAATGTGAGAAACAATCATGATTTATTGAGATAGAACTTCTCATTGTTCAGAAAATAAGATTTTTGATACTTATCATCAATATATTTTAATGTATGTATGGATTCTGCGTAATCTTTGTATAGTATTATAGAATACTAAATGATGTATGTGAAAAGCAATTGTGAGATTAAAAAAATCGTGTATGAAATAGCACAAGGGAGATATATTTTGCGAGTTCAATGCATATGGCCTTCATGCAAAACCAGCCATAACCAATATAATTAAAAATATATTTTCATAAGTGGATCATTCACTTTTTCTTCAAACCTGACCAAACTTCCAGACTTTTAAGCTCGTCGGAGTATTTGTGGGAGCACTTGGCAAGTTATTTGTCACGTCAATAGAAAAAAAAACCTGGTAAACGTCTTCCACTTACAGAATTTAAAAATACGTTTTGCCACTTTAATAATGAAAAGGAAGATATTGAGTTAAAATTAATAATGAAAAGGAAGATAATGGTGCTTGAAAGTCAAAATTTATATGGTGTCCCTACACAAAAAAGATTGTCCCAGAAAAGCAAATTTAAAATAGATATGGATATTAAACTTTTGCCTTAAGAAAGAATAGCTTAAAATTTTGCTTTTCAAGCGATGAACATAACATATCTGTTTGTTCAACTCACGTTTCTGTTTCTGTTCATTAAGAGACAATACTGCCAGTGAAATGCTAGAAATGCAATAGTGCTGAGAAACAGAAACCCATCAGAAGTAAGTATACCCATTAAAATCTGAACATAAAATTGGCACTAAATCTTGTCATCGTCAGTACAATGCTGAGGTAACAGAAACCCATCAAGAAAAAAAATAAAAAAAATCCTTAACTAAACTTTCGCTCTATATGTTAAGATAACCATCATTATTTATCAAGACTGCAAGCAAAAAGATAGCATAGACAAAATGTAATTCACCATAATAAGAAGATTGATTGCTTGCTACATAATAATAATAATAGTAGTAGTAGGTAAACAATGATGCAGTGCATCAGAACAAAGAGCTGTTTGAGATGGAATAAACGAGCTCAGTACAATCAAGGCTACTGAAAGACTGGGACAGAATATTTCTTGACTGTTAATCCAGAAATTCATCTCACAAACTAATTCTACACTGCTAATCCTGAAATTTCTCACAAACTTGTACTTGGAATACCACTCAAGTACTACAATTATTAATAAAGATAACTCGGATACTTCTCAATTCGAGGTAGTAGAGGCACGCACGAAATATGGGGGCGGCGGAGAAGGGTAAGGAAAATGCTTTGGCGGTGGCGGCGGCGGTGATCTGTAGAGATAAGGAGGACTTTTCAGGGTTGGCGGCGGCGGAGACGTGAAGTAGAACGGAGGTGGAGGAGATTTGTAGCGGTGCTTCGGCGGCGGTGGTGATTTATACGTAATAAAAGGCGGCGGAGGAGAAGTATAGAAGAACGGTGGCGGCGGCGATTTGTGGTGATGTGGTGGAGGTGGCGGCGGTGATCTATAGAATAGCAAAGGCGGCGGCGGCGATTTATGGTAATGGTGGTGTGGCAGCGGCGGCGGAGATTTGTAATGAAGTAAAGGCAAATCGGCGGCGGTGGAGATTTCTGGAGACTCTGCGAGTGATGAAGAGCAAATGCATTGTAAGGAGATGAAGCCGAAGAGGCCATACAAGGCGGAGTGGCGGAGCGAAGTGGCGGCCATTTGAGAAGGTGAGTAAGATTAGCAAAGTGTTAAGTTTTTAAATAGTGGTGGGATGGATGGGATTGTGAATTGGATTGGATAGGAGTTTGGAGTCCAGAGAAGGATGGGAGGATAGTGAAAGGGATTGATGAAATTAGAGGGAGGGGCGCGTGCTGAGTGCAGCAGATTTTTGGTCAGAGAATTTTTTGATTTTATAAAGGTGGGGAATACCCCATTGTCATGCAGAACACTTTCAGACTGCCATTGTAGGGAATTAAGAGGAAAAATGATTATTTATTTCCTTTTGTTTCATACATAAAATTAATACTGTATTGTGGAGGTCATTGTAGATGATTCAATCTTAGGTAATACTTGTAAAAATGTTCATAGAAACCTTTCTTGTTATTTGATAAGTACTAGTTGTTAGAATAAAGGTGCGAATTTTTTTTTCATGTATCGTGCTTGGGAGTACCGATTCAATTGATCTTCTGCTGAGTTTTTGGTTTTAATCAAAATTAAAACTGATGATTAATTGAAAATTCTCAGGTTAGGTTTTTGTTAGAAAATTAGTAATTTCTTAACGTGTATGTGGGAAGTTGTGGGTTTATATTTAATAGGATAAATACATTTTAATTTGAAAAAATATTTTGTAGTTTGCATAAATCATCATCTATCAATTTATTTTTTTATGTAAATATTATATCAAATATTTAATTAATTATCAAAGAAGATCTATTATATTTGAGTAAAGAAAACAAATGAAAATTGGTAGGCTAGAATCACAATCACTAATCTATGACTAATTTATTAATACTAAGATAAATTTGATTATGAAAGATTATTAGTAACCTTATTTCATATGTTCAAATGTTGAGATTTAAGTAAGGTGATAAAAATGTTTAGATTATTAAATGTAGAAAATTAATACAAATTATTAAATTTTAAATTTGAATCATAAAAGTATACATGTAATTATGATAGAATAATGATATGAATTTTTTTTTCCAAATTGTGTTAGAGAGTATTTGATTGATAGATTATGCTTAAAGAATGTCATTTATAATTTTCCAGTTTTAGAAATAAAGATAGATGAGTTATGAAAATATTTATGTTAGTATATTGTGAGAATATTAATATTTTTTTTAAAGAATGTCATTTATAATTTTCCAATTTTATTTTATAATAAAGATAGATGAGTTATGAAAATATTTATGTTAGTATATTGTAAAAATATTAATATTTTTAAAAAAAAATTAAGTGGGAGGTTGTAGATTGAATTAAATTATTTATCTTATTTGATTTGACATTGTGTCTAATCATCATTCATCATATTCATCATATTAAATTTAAGTAGAGTGATAAAATTTTTGGAATGTTCCATATAGAAAATAAATAAGAACTATTAATTCACAAATTTGAATTGTTGTAATAAATTTAATTATGATAAACTAAAAATTAAATGTCAAAATTTACATCGTTTGTTATATTATATGTATTGAAGTTAAATGAATATGAAAATTAATTTAGAATTGTCTTTAAATTTAAATTTTTATTACTTATCTTTAAAATCTTCTAGATATTTAATTTTTTTTGTTGACAAGAGTAAGTATGATATTTTTTAATTATTGTTAATCTATTGTATTTTTTATATTCTTTTATATTAGAAATTATTTTTTTATACATAATAAAAAATTATTGTATGATTGGATTAGTTTGTAACTTACTACATTTTATGATAAAGCGTTCAAGTAATTTGAAGGTTTTATTCACTCATAGGTTGACCAACAAGATGGCTACTTCCATAGTAAACTTGCTCCTTAATTATGAATGTGGTTATCTAAGAACAAATGATAATTGATTAGAACACAACAACATAAACATCTATGAAAATTGTGTGTTCCTTACAAATATTTATAATTTTATTCTCTCTAACAAATAATCATTGTGTGGATTCAATATCATTGGGTGCCACAATGCATGACTCACTACAACATTCATGGTGCAACATTGCATACGAATTTATTATAGCTTTAAACGCGCGCACGCGCGCACACACACATGATGAACCATAACTAATTGAATGTTTGAAGATGTTAAGTTGATGATCACCGAAAGCTAGAAAGTTAATGCAAGACATTAAATCAGTTAATGTATTGTATTTTCATTGATGTCAACTTGATATAATCTGATTGGTTATATACATAAGTGTCAAAGACTTCAAAGAACCAGAGAGATAAAGGTTATGCTACCAGTAATACAAAAAAAATTACTATTCACAAAGTGACAACAGACACCAATGGACAGTGCACACCGACGGACACAGAACCCCAAAAGAAGAGTCATAGTGATACCCGAGCAAGAAACCTGAACAAACATTATCGACAGACAGAACCAAAGAATTACCGATGGATAGAACCAATGCAATACCTACCCCTTTGTCTGTCTATCTGTGTCAGTTACTGATATCTTTTAAACCATAGAATGTATGTGTTGGGTTTTTTTCAGGTGATTTTAAGGATAATCATGTGTTACTTTTCATTATGGTATTGATCCATTGCTAAGTTGTATTATATCATCTATTTGCATATGATTTGTGATTATTTCATGTTGGTTATGATTATGTTAGGACGTCATTTTGATTATGGATTTCTAAAAATACTAACCCAATATTTATATGCACATGGATCATTTGTATGCTTTGGATTATTGTTTCTTGTGTTTGGTATGGTATGGGACAGAGTCATAGTTACTTGCTTCGGTGAGATCCACATGATAAACTAGTTTCAACCATTGTTTGCTATATTGCATGGATATATGTTCATATTTGTGATGACAGGTTTGCAGGTACCGGGCTACGTCTTCCCTGAATTGGCAGGAGTGAGCGTGCCCTATCGCAGTATCTCAATGGTAAGAGAGAGGAGATAATATTCAGGTCCAAATCCATACCCTAAACCCTTATTTTATCCTAGAATTGGACAAGAATATGATTGACTACCCTAGTGTTTGAATCCGTCCAGTGACGTGGATTCGTGAGCCTATTTGTGTGTGCTTGGGTGTCTGTTTCAGTTGATTTTCTATTTTAGTGGTTTATCTATTTGGATGGGTTTCAGGTGATTTAATGTTGCTTTTGGCTTGATTTATTTAATGGATATTTATGGAAAATATTAATGTTAATGATTGCACCTTTAATAAGGTTAAAACATTGATATTTGAAATATATGGCTAATTAATAATTAAATGCCTATATCTAATTAATTGATTTAATTATTAAGTCTTGATTTGAATAATTGAGATTTAATAAATATTAATTTCAATTAATTGTATTAGTTGTGCAAAGTTGATTTATTGAGTATTTCTTTAGTTGCATGATTAATTGATTTATTTAATTGAAATTATCTCTCATGCATTTTCAATTAAACACTTTTCTTTGATATTATAAAGTTGAGTTATGCATGTGCTCTAAGTGAAAATTGAAAATAAAGGAATTATTTTAATTAATAATTAGATAATTTATTTTCCATTAGGGTTTTCACTTTTTGAAAACCTAATTGCTTGGTTTTCTATATCCTTGGATTGAAAGCCATTTTGGAGGTGGTTCAATTAGGGGAGAAAGGAAAATCAGGTGATGGAGGATTTTGAAAAGCTTGAGAGCAATTTTGGAGCATTTGTGGATTCTTCTTGCTTGGATTTGTGGGTTTGTTCCTCTCATCAGTTACAAAGGTAGGATCTTGTTCTTGTCAATCCTAGCTTTCAAATCCTTGTCTTATGTGCATCTGAAAAGCTAGGATCCTTTGTGTGAAGCTTCCTTGATTGATTATTGTGTGTATTATGGTGTAAAATTGGAAAATGTGTTCTTAGATCAGTTTTGTGTCTCAATTCATGTTTGCATGTCAGATCTGTGCTTGTGGGCATAAAGGGTTTCAATTTATTGCTTTGGGTGCAAATGGGTATTGAGAGTATTCAATTGGAATGAATATGTCTTCAATTTTTCCCTTAGGGTTTTGATTTGTAAAAAATGTCTTCTTTGATTGAAACTGCTAGAAATTGCCTTCAAACCCTCAGATCTGTGAGCAAATCACCTTAGAAAGAAGGTACCTTTCCTTACTAGGTCCTTGGCTGAATTCCATGTCCAGATCTGCAAGAAAGCCATGACAATGGATTTAATTGCATGTTAAAGAAAACAAAACCCTCCTTGAAAGATTAATGAATTGTATTAAAATTGGAACCCTCCTTGTTGTTATCAATTTGCATGTGGCATAGAAATCTTACTCCTTCCTTTAGAACTCTTTATTCCAAAAAAATTACTATACCTCTACTATTGCAAAGGCATGGTGTGATTAATTTATTATTATTGGGAAGAGAAAATTAATTATTAAAGAAAATAGCAGCTTGTTGTTTTAATATTACAGTCTGTTTTATTTAAATTCACCAATAAAATTAAATAAAATATAAATAAACAAATTAGAGAGGAATTTGTTTAATAAAAAGAAGAAAAAAAATTTAATAAGGTGAAGTGTTTGTTTTATTTTAAAATAATAATTAAAAAAAAATTAAGGAAAAAGAATTCCTTATTGTTAGTAGTGGGTGGTGGGCCCTCAAATCCCGTCCCCACCGGCTGCCACGCACGACAGCCTCACCGCCGGCGGGGTAGGGCCTGCCGTAACTGGCAGAGCACCTGCTGCCGACGGCAGAGGACTGCCAGCGGGCCGGCCTCTTTAAAAGAGTGTCGTAGGGTTAGGAAGGGTGGGGGCCGATCGGACCCCCCCATTAGTTTTTTTTTTTAGTTTTTTTAGTTTTATTTATAATGTTTGATTTTATTTATTATGTTTAATTTTATTAAATAAAATTTAATGTAGCTAAGTTATTTTATTTAATATATATTTAAATTTAGTATATTTTGTTAAGTATATTAACTAAAAAGAAATTTAATTAATATATTTGTGTTAAAAAGGATTCCCTTATTATGTTAGTTAATTAAAAGGCTAATCTTTTATTTAAAGGCTATTTGGTTGTTATTTAATTAAATAAGCTAAATGATATTTAAAAATATTATTTTTACTAATAATAGTTAAGACAAGGAGGCTATTAATAGTTTGAGGTTATTTATTAAATAAACATGAGGAGTTCTAGGGGAAATTGATAATTTAATAGAGTATTTTGTAATTGAGTCTAATAGAACGTCAAATACATTATTACTAGATTAGGGATTTCAAATGGTTATAGTTTGGGAATTATTTTGGGATGGTGATCATTGTCAGATTAGGAGTATGGCTTTAGATGGAGTCTTATTTTCATTATGGAATCTAGAATTACTAGTAATGATCTATTTCTGTATGCTTGTTTCAAAGGCTCTGATTGTTATGTGGTTGATTCCAATGAACGTTTACTTGTAATTATAGTTAGTTTTCAGTAATTATTAATTGGATTAATTTATATGATGTGAGTGTTATAAATTAATCTGTAAAGGCTTAATGTACATTTTCTTTTGGAAATTGAATTATATTGTGTTAGTAATTTATCAGATAAACTAATTTGAATAGTGTTATCTATAAATGAGTTTATCACTTAATTATTGTTGTCTTTCTGGAATCGTCTTTATCATGTCAGGTTATGTCTTTCTGAATGTAATCTAAATAGGATCGTGTGTTCCTCTTTTATATGAAACTATTATGTGTCAGTTGTCTGTTGGGATTAGTTTGTTATCAGGGGGTAAAACCAGAGGTTTGGGGTTTCTGTCTCTATGATGTTTTTGTATGCTTCAGTGCATGTTCATGTTGTTATCGATTTTGGGTCTCGATCTTTTTACCCAACCTGAGTTGTCTCAACTAGTCCTGTGTGATCATGTGATGTTATCTGTATGTGGTATTGGTTGATTGAAAACCAATAGTTCTTGTGTGGGCAAGAACCAGATGTTAGAGTTTTGATCTTGTTTTGATATCCTTTATGATTCCCTAGGGGTGTATTCCTATATGAGAAGGAACCAGGGATGAGGTTTGTGATATACCTTTGTGATGTTCTTTTGTGAACCTAGGGTAGGTTACCTAGTTGTATAGTAGGAGGTGGCTTGCAATAAGTACCGGATCCCACAAGTGGCTGCTAGGATTTGCTTATTGTAAGTAGTGGTAACAAGTGATAACATAATTAATCTAATTAGGCTAACCTAGTATTAAACTAATAATATTAATGCCTCACCCATGCTTGAGCACTAATATAGGCTAAGATGGAGGATGAGATGATGCTTGCCCCCTTTCGAGGTGTGGGTATGGGCATCATTAGTGATCTTGTCTGTATGAAAGGTCATTGATGTCGTGTATAGTCACTTGGGTGCCGGAATCCATTAGAGATTACTAGGACAAGACTCAAGGATGCGACGTACATGATGACACCTTCCTATATACAGCTTAGGTTATCCTACGTGTGTCAGTACCTCTGGTGTTGTTTAGTGTTCCTTATTTTGGATTAGAGTGCTTCTAGGATCTTCCTATGCATGGTGTATGAGGTCATGTATACCTCAAGTTTGTATTCTTGTTGTATACCCCGTGTGATGGGCCTATTGTTATCTCCTCAGCGCGGTGGGAGTGGACCTTTGGTTCCACGTGGTCGGGTGGTAGTGGTTCTTATTACCATTGAGATTCCGACGGATTCTTCTTCATGCTTGGATGTTCCTTGTTGCAGTTTCATCTTCAAAGTCTTCTGGGAATTGGTATAGTTTCATGAGTTGTATATTTGTACCATATGTATATATTGGTTATCATCCTTGGGGGATGCATTGTATTGTTTATTATGTATTATTACATACCCTGCGGCTTGTGCAGTGGATGTTGTTTAGGTAGTATACCTTATGGTATCAGATGAATATGTAATCTTTATTATTGAGATGTATGTTATTGGTTTCAGATTATGTAACCTTTATGACAGTTCTTTATTATTGTAATCGTAGATTAGTTTGTTTAAGTAATTCTATGTCGAGGAACCCTCGAGAGTTGTAACCGTTGTTGTCATTGTATGATGTGTATTCATTTATGTCATGTGCTTCATTGAGTTGCTTCCGCATTATTATTATTATTGTTTGTAAACATTAAAAAAAAAAAAAAATTATTCCGTGAACTTTGTGTCTTGTTGAGGTTAGGTTCTCCTGGGTTCCCTGGTGGGGCATTACAACCAAAGCATTATCGACGGATAAAACCACGGTGTTACCCAATGGACAGACAACCCCGACAGACGAACAGAGATGCCTGAGGATAACTGAAGTCAAGACCAAGCCTAAGAAGGAGTTAAACACCGAAAATAATTAAAGTTCAAAAATGACAAAAGACTTAGCTGGCAGGAGCTAAAGAAGGAGTTAATTGGTTGTTTACTTTGTTTTCATCGACAAGTTAAAAGCCAGAGATAAGCTAGAGTTTTAAAATAGTTTTATTCCAGTTGTCAAAGAGAAATCTACATGATAAAATTGAAATAAAGCTTTAAAGAAAGAAAGGCAAGAATTGTGGATCACGCCAAGAACAAGAAAGTCAAAGACTTAGAAATGATGAAATTATGTCTACAAAGAGACAATCTAATTCATTATGAATAAGGGGAGTGAATAGAGAAGAGGATGTTGAAGAGAAACTGATGAAGAAAGAAGTCTTCGATCAGACCTAATCAATCAAGCTAAAGAACAGAGCTAATTCTGTGAACATCGAGAAATAGAGAAGCACAACATCACCAAGTAAAAAGAAGTGGAGCAAAGGTATTGAAAAGAAACATTGATCAGAAAGGTATTATGAGCTTACAGTAGATCTGAAAATATGCAAAGTTTAGTTGTATATGTGAATAGATCATTTACTATTTCAATTTAACCATTGGATCAGAAAGTCTCTTAACCAAGTAGGACTTAACAATCCTTTATATATATTGAGATACATCCTAAAGAGTATCAAAAGGTTTGGTCATGAAGATAGCATAGAGATGTCAGATATCAAGTGACAAAATACACAGGGTTTGGTAATAAAGATAGCATAGAGATGCCAGATATCAAGTGACAAACTATTCTATTTAAATCCTCTAACAAGGTCACACCTAACAGTGTGTTTGTAACCTTTAATAGGGTTTGCTCTTCACCGGGATCACTTCAGAAGAGTGAAAATTTTGGGTTATCGGTCCCAAGTGGTTTTTCCCTTAACAGGATTTCCACGTTAAAAATACATGTGTCAAATGTGTTTATGAGTCATTTCTTTCATGTTTTGCTTTACACATTACTAAAAAAGGATGATCGGTAAACTCTAAGTTATTTACTGTATTTTGGTAAATGATAGAGTGCTATTCAATAAATCTTAAGTAAAATGATTAACAGTGAACTCAGAGCAGTAGTTATTTGTTAAGATTGTTTGAAGGCATACATCTTGTAGGACTGAAGATAACTAGTAGCTTATAATTGTGGTACTAAGTTTTTGGGTTGATTTATTGGAATATTTTTTAGGCCACTGATTCACCCCCACC
>MU225953.1:0-11250 GCA_018584345.1 Thuja plicata | reverse complement strand
ACATAGGCACCAAATCATCTAGATGAACCCCAGAAATGACTAATTCCTTCTAGTTGTATACTTCATCTTCTCCTAATATCACTTTTTATATTCTATTTTTGTTCACTTTTTTTTAATGTCCTTTTTTCCTTTTTCAATTTAAATCAATATTTTTAATTTGAAAAAAAAAATTCTCTTTAGATCTTTACTAATTTTCCATAATTTAATACTTTGTATTCCTTTTCTTAAACTTCTTCAATCATTTTTTTTTTAACACCATTATTCCATTTTATTCTATTTTTATCTTAAAATGAATGTAAGGCCTCATTTTATTTTTCTAACATCATTATTCCATTTTATTCTATTTTTATCTTAAAATGAATGTAAGGTCTCACTTCTGGATTGTAATTTTAATGCAATATTGTGCTTTTCACCATCTATCTAAAGACTTTAATCAAATGTCAAACATTATCAAATGCTAAAACGTGCTTGCACCAGAGAAGTGTATTTTTATTGGTCAATTTTTTTTGTAATGATTTTCATTGTTCTTTCTAACACATGCAACATTGTCACATTAAACCCCACCTCTTCCATAACCACCCCTTATATTAACTTATATATAATTTCCTATCGGCTAACCCTTGCACCTCCTTTAGGTGCAAGCGCTAGTAAAATAAATTCAGCAAATCCTCTGGGTTTTAGGCAATGATCATGAAAAGGTTTTGTGCTTTATAGAGACCAAGTAGAAGATTGGACGGTTTGGAGGATTTGTTTGCAGGTATAAAGTTTCCTTACTTGACGTGAAAGGTGGAAAGTTTAGAAGATACATTTTTTTCCTTTAATATTTTTAGTGTTTATTAGCCGAGTTTATTAGCTGATAGTTAGTTGATAGGCTATTTGTGGGAGCTTTGCTTCCTGAAATGTAAATCTTCTGTCGGAAAATTGTTGGCTCTCTGAAATGTAAGTCTTTCGCCGGAAAATTGGCAGCCTTTTTGACTGACTTTTTTTTCTCATTGTACAATAATGCAAAAAGAATAAAAGAATAAAATTAGCAGTTTAGAATTAACACTTTAGAAAGTTTAGAAAAAATAGCAGTTTAGAAGTCCATTTGCTCAAAAATGGAAACATACCAGTAAAATACTCCAACAAATCTACAAACCATCGCAAATGAAAACAACAAATGTTTTTTTTTCCTTTTTTGGTTGCACATGTGATACCATTGAGGTCATTAAAGAAGATAAATATTTGCATTGTTCTTTGCACACAAGCATTTTTTTTTCATTTCTAGCAACCTGAGTTTTATTTTTTGAATCTATATGTGGTTGTTATCATTTTTTTTGTCTCCTATCATTAATGTTTGTTCATGTTTGTTGTGATTTGGGTTTCTTCCCCATGTTATCAAAGTTTACTCTCATATGACCTTAGTAGAATGTTCGCACTGAAGCTACATGGAAACTTTGGTGAATTCATGTCACACTCTGACTCGCTCATTTCATAATACGCAGTCCTCGCTGCCCTCGAATCACGTTCTTCGAACCCTAGGTGAAGGAACGGGAAAACCATGAGAATACCATGTTTCTCCAAATTTCTAGTTTTTTAATTTATCGCGGACTTCTTACCATGAAAACGTTGTGTTGGGACAAGTTTTTTTTTGCTATGTCATTTCAAGAGCTGTTAATTGGGATTTCTTCAAATTCGTATCTATAGGTAGTGTTTGGGTTTTTTGCCATTTTAAAAATGTCATTTGTAGATGTTAGAAGTAAATTTCTTGTTAACTGGGTCTTCTTTGAATCAATTAAATTTCTTGTTAATCGCTAATTGTAGATGTTAGAAGTAAATTAGTTTATGGAATGTTTGGAGAAAGAAAAATAAGGCCTTAGAGTAGATCAATGGGTGCTCCAGATTTATTGTTTAATTAGGGTTTATTGGCTTTAGCTTTACAAAGAGGACTTTTTTATATATCATGTTCAATTTTTAATAATAGATTTATTTTTTCTAGATTACAAATTTATTAAAGGAGATTTTTTTAGGTGATCATTTTATTTATATATGATAAATTGAATATAAAATAAATAATATCTCTTAGTCTATTTAAAATAAGTTTAAAAAAATTATTTTATTTAAATTGAAAATTAAATATAATTTAATTTATTCACATGAAATCATATTTTTAAAATAATTTTAATTTAATATTTGTTTACTATCTACTTTTTAATCTTAAAAGATAGAGCATAAATTCTACATCATTAATGATTTACTTTTGGTATTATGTAAACAATTTGACTATTTGAAAAATCACTCCTATCGGCTCATATTGCATGCACAAAAACATGCAACTGCTAGTATATTACTTCCTAAAACAATTTATGCTAGATATCATATTTGAAAAACAAAAGATGGGAGAACAAGCTATACCTTGAAGTTTTTGTACGGCTAAATCTTAAACCATATAAGGAACAAAATCACACTTAATCTAGATTGTCCTAGTCAATAAAGAAAGATTTGGCAACTTCCGATAGGCTGTCAACTTGTAAGAGCCTCTTCATCATTAGGAGTTTGTGTGGATCATTCTTGCTAGGAGAAATAACTAGAGCAAGGCAAGGAAACTTGTCATCATTCAACCAATTAGGGCACCTCTACCATGAGACTAAGAAGAGACCAAGGACAAATAGGAATATGTTTAGACTAGTGCTTGCACCAAAATAAGGTACAAGGGTTAGCCTATAGGAAGCTATATATAACTTAATATATGAGAGAATAATTTGATATGTGCAAGAAACATTAGTTTAATATGCAATATTTTTATTCTAATTATTTAAGGTGAGACTTTATATCTCACTAATTTATATCTTGCTCCTCTTGTTGTTCTTAAGATTTGGTTGTTCTTATTTTTTTTTAAAGGAATGTATGTTCAACACAATAGTTCCTTTAAGAAGAAATATGAGCCTGATATTTTTTGAAAATATAAGGCACGCCTTATTTATGTGTTTCTTTGAAACAAAAATATATAATTTAGTTTACGATTATATAACGAGAGTTATAAATATTATTGTGTGTGTGTGTGTGTGTGTGTGTGTGTGTGTGAATGTTTAACAATCTATATTTATAAGTACGTGATATTTTCCATAGCAAGTCAAATTGTGATATTGCTATCAGGATTCAACTGTGTAGCTTTTTAAGTCAAACTCGTTGACTTAAAAAACTACACAGTTGAATCCTGATAGCAATATCACAATCTATATTTAATTTTTTCAAAAAAAAATTAAGAATCTACATAATATTTTATTTCATAGAAATTAGACATCTTTCTAAATAATTGTGTTGCTTAAAATAGGATTTTCAAAACCAATATTACTACAATATTAACACATATATGTAATGCAAAAATAACTTTGATTTATTAAAAACTGCATGTATTCAAGTTTGAGAACTTGTACCTCAGCACAAATAAATGATCATTTTGATTGAGAAAATTTTAATACAAGTTGGGGAAAATATTGCAATAAAAAATATACTTTTTTTTTTGCTAGAGAAAACAACCTGAAACAAATTAGGGATGAGAAAAATAAAAACTGAATAGAATTGTAAACGAATATTAAAAAAATTCAACTACATTTATCATACAATAAAAAAATGGTAATTTATATTCCAATCTAAAATCAATAAATATGTAAATTTTTTTAAGAAGCCCCCTCCATAAGACCGCACCCTAAGCCACTTTCACAAATACGTCTGACGCTTTTGTGTTTTTGTTTCTTAATTAAAAATATGATTATGTGACTAACACAAATCGTTCAAAACTGCTTTTGTGTTTTTAGATTTAGAAGGAAAATGGTATATAAGGAATCCTCGCAGGAGGAGAAAGAAACATTTAAATTAAAGCATAAGAATCCTCAGAGGAGGAGAAATAAACATTTAAATTGAAGCATAAGAATCCTCACAGAAGGAGAAAGTAATGGCTACAAACAAAATGGTGGTTATGATATCCAATTGTCGAATAACTTATGCAAGTCCATAGGTCACTCCAACGACATATGCCCCCCTAATGTCATCTCTCTTGATAGATCTTTCACATGCAGACAACGTAGAAAAAAAGTGGGGGATCCCCCTTAGACACATGGAGAGCTGGTCAATAGGGTAACATTCGAGAGCCATTTGCAAAGTAAAATGACAGTGGTCGTTGTACATAGACCAAGGGGTTTGTTCATTTTTCCTAGTAGAGGACGAACATCCCAGAAGACTGTGGACAAAAATATCAATTATAATTGAACGACAAACTATCAGAATTTTCTAACAAAAAAAATTTAGCCACTGCTAAATGGATTTGCTTTAACGCTTTATGATTAAAAATTTTAAAATTCAAAACTGATATTAAAAAAAATGATGCATATGTGATACAAATTTATTACTATTATGCAAGTTATTAAGAATCTCTTAAGTTGAAGCTCAAATTCTTATTCATATGGGGAAGAAGGCAAAGCTTGAAAAGAAAATCATTGCAATAGACTAAATGAAATGAATTTTAAGTCCTTTTTCAACGACTGCAGATATTGTCTCTAAAATTGGCCTTTGCCCATTTCAATGTTCAAATTATAAATTGTGCCCTAGAGCAACCACATTTTGATGGCAATTTGTATAATATACCTCCCATTTGAGTGCTTTGGTTAGTTCTATCCTAGATCTTTGCTTCTTTTATATTTAAATTTAACCTTTCTTTGGTTGTTTTTATCTTTATTTTTAGTTGGTTTTTCATTTTCTAATATTTCATTTTCTTCTATTTTATTGGGTTTCAGTTGGTTAAGACAATTTAATATAATTTTAAATATTACTTTTATTTATTTATTTCATCTTTGTTTTCAATTTTTTTCTTTTTGAATTATGCAATCTTTACTCATTATATAGTTGGTTATTTAATATTTATTCTTTTTTCACATCGTTTGATTACTTAGGTTTAATCTTGTTTATTTTACACTAGTAATTTTTTTATTGACCCCTTATTTCTAGTGCTCTAGTTTTTATTGAGTAGTTTGTCTTTGATGACTATTTTTCTCTTTTAAATTTACTCTTTATATTTTTTGATTTTTTAGTTTGTTATTTTTTTACTTTCTTTTTATTGAATTCTTTTTGGTTCTTAAGTGATGTGTAATTGTTTTTAATTATCTTCTTGATATTTTCTGTTTTATTTCATTAAATTTTTTTTTTATATTGTATTCTCAATCAGCCTTCACTATTATTTTCTTCTTAAAAGTTCTATATGCAATCAAACCATATATCTATTTTTATCTAAAATAATTTTCTCTTAAAATATTATTATTTTTAATTATAATAATTTAATTTAATTCAAATCACTAAACTTAGCTAAATCTAATTGAACCACCTAAATATAAACCTTAATTTAACCTACCCTTTATCCCAATCTTGTAAAAGATGTTATTCTATTTTTTTTTTGTAAATTTTTAAATCAATTTTTATTGCAAACAAAATTTTAAATCATTTCAATTTTCAATATTATTAAAAAAAATTAATAATTCTTTTTATATTTTATAAAGTTATTATTTTAATTATATTATTCAACTTAAAAGCCTCTACTCACAACTATACTAATATATTGAATTAATTGCTAATATATAAAACTAAAATCGGTGCCACCGCCACTTTACTAATATTGGCTGCAACACATATTTTTGGGGCACCCACAATTCTATCCTGACCCAATCTTCATCTCTCCAACAAGTATCAGTGTGGACATCATTAACATTAAAATCTTTGAGTATGTCACCATGCCTAAAACCTTCTTACTTTGATTTGTGAATTATATTCAGCGTGTGTGGTGGTATTTATAGGTCTACAAGAAGCTCTACCTTGTGTGTGCACATCAACTCTTGTCTAAAAAAATTTAGTGAGTCTGAAAAATTAAACTTCCTTCACTTTTTAGTGAATCTGGAAAATTAAACTTTCTTCACTTTTTACCTTTCCTTCACTTTTTAGTGAATCTGAAAAATTAAACTTCAAATTTTAATATATTTTTCGTAATTTATTTTTTATATTTTTAAGAAAATATTTTTAATTATTTAAAATAAACTTCATACTTACTTACATTAAGATTTTATGCTACCATATTATAGCACAAATTAGACAAAGCAAGACAATTGTCATAGCTGGCAAGTGGTGTACGAGGAGAAAAGTTGTGTACTGATTTGAATAGAAGCTAGCAAAAAATTAATTTTTAATTCAATTCCTCTAGTAAATCATCCACTAAAAAATTGGATTTACTGCCATAGATGCTTTCATACACTTGGTGAACAAAACGACATGAACGGGAAAACTGATAGTGGATAAAAATAATAAAGATGACGAGAAAGAAGAAATTAGTGTGAAACAGTTTACCAATTTTTATACTCCCCTCCACATTTTTACGGCAACAGAAAAATCCCAGTGCCCAAAATCTAGTGTGAGACAACTTTCCGGTCAATAGTTTATCCCCAAAGGAAGCCTATCGACTAATTAACCACAAATGCTATGACTCCTATGCATTGAGTTGGTTGAGAAATATGTGGATTATTAGAATCACGGTCACAAGTATTATGACTATGTTCACCTCTATACCCTCAAGTTATCATATTAAGTCCTATAGATATTCACTAACACTTTAATAAATGAATAGAGTGCATTACCCCAATGGTCAAGAAGCACATATAGGTCAGCAACTTCAAGTGTAAATTTATTAGCTTGCACTTGTATTTGCATGAGAATATTAGAGAAAATCATGAATTTAATAGTGCATAGAAAAATAAATATCAAAAGAATGTCCTAAAAAGCATTAGCTTCTATATTTCTAGATGTTGAATAAGATTTTCACTATGAAATTTTGTCATATCTTGATAAACTTTGAAGCAATTCTAGGCCAATTCCCCAAAATATTTTCATATTATAGGAAAAAGATTCAATTCTAAAGCTTGAAAGATACGAATCTAATTTCAAGAAACTTTTGATCTAGAGAACATCTACAATAGATACTTTAAAGTCTCTTAATGTCCACAACAAGGACATAAAGGATTGATAACCCTCAAATAGATCAATCTAGATCTAATAGGGAGACCTTGGGAAAGAAAATAACAAGAAAAGTAATCAATTTTTTTATTTTTTTATTAGTGAAAGTGGTAAGCACGGTGCCATACCCAGTACAAGATAGCCATAAAGCATAAATTATAAAATTTACATTTGACTAAAAAAAATTCATTCATCCATGGAAGATCAACAACCAAAGTTTCATACTGCTAAGGAGAGACCAGAAATTCTCCATATATCTAGTAAGTGTAGTACTACCAGACAAAAGGAGGGAAAGAAACATCTAAAACTCCTACCCATCATTATCCCTTATAGGTTCCTTGGAGTCATTCCAAGAAAATGCTCTATATCTCTCACATATGAAATCCCTAAGTCCTCCTTCTGGAAGCCTAACTTAGCTTAAGCCTGATCTTGCTACTAGTATTCATCAAAAGTGATGCCAAAATTTACAAATAACACAAATGGGTTGTTGTAGCCTTGGTAAATTTTAGGCCAGCAACCACCTTGAAAGGCTATGGCTAGATAAATAGGCATATCTCCATGCAATTTTTCTCTCATTAAAATTTTCATTATCACTCATGCCATGTATCTAGTTCCTCAAACTCCACAATCCAATCCAATCTTAGAGCATATAGATTAGTTGTATTAGGAACACTTGAATATGTTGCATAAGTTAATTGTGCACATGTTCAAGAATATTCTCATGCATAATTGAGCACAAGTTTGCACATTCATGGTCTATAACTTAAGTTCACTTAGTTGAGCCTAAATTTAGGCCAGGCTAGTCTAGTTAGGCTCCAATTTGTACATTGTACATATCATGCACTTCTAGTTTGCATATCTTAGCTCTAGTTTTCTATTTTTATTAATAGTTAGCTTTTGGATATTTTAGTACTCTTTATTTCTATAAAGAAAGTCATTCATTGTAATTGTATCATGAAATCTCAATTTTATTTGTGCAATCAATAGAGAATTCTAGGATTGTTATAGAGCATATTATATTTGCCTGATCTCTTTTGTGTGATAGGTGCTTTGCTTGCAGATGATCTTTAGGTCTTGTGGTTGTTTCATCAACTCCTACATGGTATCAAAGCACCAGATCTAACAAGTTCATGTCTCCATGCTTGAGGGATCTAACCTGGGTAATTTTTCTGTGGTGAAAAGATTTTCTATTATGTCCATAGCATTGAAAAACCCTAAGGCTAACTATTGTTTCATCAAAATTCAAATAGATGAAAATTTAGGTCAAATTTGGATAAAGGCACAAAAATCAAGGTAAAATATTGCCCGATAGCTAAAAAATATGGGCATTTTAGCACTAATCAAAGGTCGCCATTGCACTTAGACGAAGGTCAAAAACCCATAAATCAACAATAAAATGTCAAAATCTAAATCCATCAATTTTGGGGTGAAAAAAATTAAGGGCACGCTTCATGAAGCTAGGTGTACAGGTCTGTACAAGCTATACCGCACCGCACAATCAATGTTGCATCATCATTGGGGGAAAAAAGTTTATTAAAAAATTATTCAACATTTATTTATAAAGTTTTACAAAAAAATTGATAGCTTTTATAATAAAAAAAACTTTATTGAATTTAGCGCACTTTTAGAGTGGGTCCTACGGATACAACAATGATGTCAGCCATGTACTACAGGCCATGTCTACGGGGCATAAAATTTGTACCTGATGGGACATTTTTTTTTTAATAATTAAATTAAAAATCATAGATAGTAGTGTCAGTGATTTTTATTTTAATTATTAAATAAAAAATAATTGTCCTATCGAGTGTAAATTTTATGCCCCATAGACATTTTATGTACTACATGCACAGACTTACACGCAAATAGAAAGAAATGTAGTGGTGATGTCACCTTGGAATCCCCACCATATTTAGTGGGAGCTCCTCCAAAATTAGTAGGCTCGCTAAAATTAGTAGAGCGTCACCAAATTTGTCAAAGATTCCATCGTAAACTTTGAGGAATATTCTAGTCTTGAGAGAATATTTTAATGGCTACATAATATTCCAATAACTGGGAATATTCTAGAATAATTTGTGATGATTAGGCAACCTTCAAATTGTATCTCGTCATCAGCTGTTGACTAGGTTGACCCTCCAAGCCATAAAGAGTAACAATTAATTTTCACTCATAACTTGAGCATATGCTATCAAAATCACGCAAATGAGATATCATTGGAAAGCTGATTTTGGTGCTAATATTTCCACCATAGCAATTTTTTCAAATTCTTCACCAACTTTCCATACCAAGCCTTCAAAGTCAAGCTTCTTATGTGTGCTTCCAAAGACATAACTTGAGGAAACATACTCTATTCTTTTGACTTCCTCACATCATTGGAAAGATCTTGGCGCCCTATATACAGATCTCAGATCCTTCTCTACATATTTTTCTTCAAGTATACAATGATCTCAGATGTATTCATTTCTTGATTTTCATGCTTTCTCAGCTAACACAGTTGCATAGGAGTTGGTTTTTCTTGCTATGGGAGGGTAGAATTATCCTCTTTTTTATGTATATCTTGTCTTAACCCTTGCCTAATTTGAAAACCTATTCTAAAGGAATATTCCTTTGAGAAACTCACTCCCCATAACTATCACACCTAGAAACATGATATTACTATATTGCTTCAATCCCTAGGTTTATGGTCCTATCTTGATGAGACCCAACCTAATTTGACCTGTGGCTTTGAGGTTCTAGATAGTAGGAACAAGATGGATTAGGTTTTATTTCTAGTAATGTAATAGAGAGTCTTTAATTATATATTGATTCCTACACCACACCTAGGGTTATGTGGCTCAAATTATAGGACATCTTTGGGGGCTTTAATGAGTTTTGTGCACTGTAGCTTGAGACCGATTTGACATCATTGGCACTTGATTCTTTTCATTCCATTAAGGATTTTCTAGAGAAGTTCAAATCCATTAGATCAAACAAGGAGTGAATTTTAATGATTTTGTGAACGCTTCTCGAGGACATTTCCAATTCTTTTCTTTATCATTTTATTCCATTATGGATGCCTTGAGAGATGCATACACTATGCCTTCATTTGAGGTGTTTTGTGAGTACTTGACATGAGAGAAATCCAAGTTGGCACATTTAGATTCACATTCGGGGTCAAAATCTTAGGTATTGGTTGCTCAATCATCATCATCTCAAACATCTTTAGGGAAACATAAGCAAAAGCTGAAGCACAGGGTTACAAAATCTACTCAGGTAATTCTAGAGTGTCATGGTGATGATTTAGATTCTTCGACCTCTTCCAAGAGCTCTTCATCTATGAAGAACAAGCCTAAGTGTGCTTATTGCACTGAAATGAGACATGATGAGTATAGATGTTATGCAAAGAATATTTATGAGATGACTCTCTTCTATAGAAGCATAATATTTAGTCGCCTTCATATTATGCATCAATACATACTTAATTTATCAAATAGATTATTGATTCAAGAGCTTCACATAATATGGCATCTTCAGATGGTATGTTCTCTTCTTTTGAGAATTATACATTTCCACAAATTTTGATGGGTACTAAAAATTACATTAGTGTTTCTAGGAGTGGTTACATTAAGGTCAATGATGGCACATTCAAATGTTCTTTGTTTCCCTTCACTATATTCCAACCTCCTTTCCATATATCTGATTACTCATAATAGGAAGGGCAAAACATTTGAGTTCACCAAGCTAATTCAGTTCTTTTTAGAGATCAACATAGTGGACTGATCATTGCAGTTGGTAGAGTTGATCAGAAATCACAACTCTATGATTTCTCTCAATTTTCTCCCATTGATAATGTAGTTCCATTGTTTGGTCATGTGACTCATTCATCAAGAGTGGATTGGGTATCTAAGGAGAGGTTTGGCCACTTGAACCTATGTGTACTTTAGTCATCCATAATAGTTCTAGAGAATTATTTTGATCCTCTTCCACCTCTCACTTCTTCTAAGTTCAATTAAACTTAGTAGGATATTCATTCCCTTCCAATTTTAGTGGAGTGGGATGAGTACTTGCCAGATATTACAACATTATTTGATACATTACACACTCTTAACATTGTAGCAGTGTTTGATACATCACACGCTCTAGACATTTGAGACATGATTAAGGATATTTCAATCCTTCTTAATAACAATTTGAGCATTCCATTCATCTCATTATCAGTATCTTTAGAGATTGTTCATCAATAAT
>MU225952.1:5893784-5911571 GCA_018584345.1 Thuja plicata | reverse complement strand
TAAAAGCATGGTCGAATATAACAACTACCCTAAAGGAAACATGAATTAATTAGAAGATGTATTCCCACTGGGTAACAAAGTAACTACTTGTAAGGAGCATGACAATAGGTTTGTAAATAAGAAATGAGAAAAATGATTGTCTATGCACAACCTCAAAGGATAAAGAAACTTGTAAATGAACATACTTAGTTATCCCTTACAAACCATAAATAACCCACATATAACAAAGACCATAGAAAGAGATTTTTTAATGCATTATAATATAGACACATTTTTATCCTTGTATCGGGCAGCTAGACTAGGGGCCTTACACTTACCTCTGGTGCAAGTATCAGACAAATTTCTCAAGGCTATAAGATTTATGACACCTAAAAGTTCCTCCCTACTAGACAACATTGGCATACTGCCCATGACAAAGCATCACTTTCTTTATGCTAGGGTTTTTGCAGATTACTGCATATGTTCTCATTACGGTGTATGTTCTCATATTGACTAATATCAATCAGGCCATCTTAGGGTATACACCTCTAGTCATGTAATATGCTCTTAACCAAAGGCTAAAATACAAGACATATATTGAAATTGATAATAAGATCATGAATGTCCAGGTTCCAGACAGTTTGTTCAATCCCTCAATAAGGCATTTAAAAAGACACCAACCATTGAAAGATTCATTGGCATCTGACCTTCAATAGATAGGGTCAAAGCTTGAGTGAGACAATAGTGGCATATTGCACGTGACAAAGCATCACTTTCTTTATGCTAGGATTTCTGCAGATTACATCATATGTTCTAATTACAATGTATACAAGATATACAAGACATACCTCAAATGGTGAGTACGGCGTATGTTCTCATTAATTTCTTTATACAAGACATACCTCAAATGGTGAGTACACGATGGAAGCTTGTTGATGAGTACGCGGTGGCTATACCCTAAACATGAAGGAAACTAGATGAATGAATTGTAAACCGGCCCTGAGGTGTGATGAATGAGTTTTTGGATTCTTCAGTTGTGACTAGTAGCTGGATTCAATGCAACAAGAGCCCTCTTCGTGCGCAGAATGGTATAGTTTCCTTCCGCTCGCATGCACAGCTTGATCACAAATGAGCCTTTCTTTTCTTTTTCTTTTTTGTTTATAATCAAGAGGGTATCACAATTACAACGGTATCGTCACTATTGCAACAGCATTGGGGGCACTTGAAAAAAAAATACAAAAATCATACACAAATGGTAGCACCATCGCAAATTGGCATCAGAATTTGACCCCAAATGTTATAGTTTTCTCCTGAATATTTAGTAAGGCTAGATTTCGATTCTTAGGAGCTAGGCTCCATGTTGCAATAGCCTGGGACTTTGGGTTATAACCAAAAATTTTGATTATTTCTCCAACCTGCACTTCTGATGATAATTTCACGTCTAGTTGCTTCCTTATCTAATCAATTATAAATGTTGAGACTAAATCCTAGCCTTCAACAAGTAACATCCCACTAGCTTTGACTAGTTTCCTTGCTTCCTCTAGAGTAAGTTACTTTTTTTAGGATCATAATCCTATATAGCTTGTAAGGCTTTAGGTGTTACGGGGTCTCCTCCATCCAATTATAATTGTTGGCCAACTTATTGTTTCTTATTCCATCTAAGGAAATATTTAAACTCTTTGGTTTTAATGAAGTTATCATCATACAGGAACTATTGCTGATGAATTATCCTTTCATCAATGCATGTTCTAAGAGGCAATTCAATTTTTTCCTCTTTATCCTGTTGCAACTTTTTTCCTTTTCTGATCTCCTTCCTCAACTGATGATCATATGGTCTATTGCCAAGAATAAGAGCACTGAATTTATCCTTTTTCTTCTCTTTTCTCACACAGATTATTTCTTGGGAATGCTCTCCAAGTTCAACTCTTTTCTTTTTAAGAGGAGGCTCATTGATAACCTCAGTTCCTGGGACCTCTATTAGGTCAATAATGTTTTCATCTCCTTCTTGTTCTTCATCAACTGCCTGATTGACTAGAGGGGAAATAGGCGAGGGGTATCCTTCATCACTGTCATCATCATATTCAGATTCAGAATGCTCTGGTTGACCCTTCTCAGGAACTACTAGTGCATCCTCTAATTGATTGTACAAGAAAGTGTGAGAGTCAATCATAGCCTCTATCCTTTTCAAATAAGGTAGATCAGGGAAGAACCCTCCAAAAGACATTCCCTTCCTCTTTGCCTACCTTTCTAGGTCCATTAATTCTTTGATTTTATTTTCCCTCCGATTAACTTCTTTATCCTCAATAATGTTCCTTATGACATCTTCTTCTATGCACTCTTCATGCTCATAAGTATAAGGAATGGTTAGGGTTAGAAGCTTCTTGACACTTGCAATGAATCCCTCTGTATCAATGTACCTATATAATGCCGCACCCATCCTGTAATGGATTATCCAATTGTTCACTAAATCAATGGCTCTTTTGCCAATAGTGAATTGATATACCTTGAATTTTCTGGCAGTGAATGTCCCTATTCTATGAGGAGCCATATGCTCCTTATCTATTAACATAAGCTGCCATATAAACTCCATTGCTACAATTCTGGCAAGAACATGAAATGGCAGTATGTAGGGTGGATGTGAACATCCATATACTCTAATCATAGTAAAATTTTGGACTCCAAGTAGAAATCACCCCAGTTGTGATCTCCAGGCCACTTGTCCACATACTCACAAGGCCTCAATAACTGCAGCAACTTGGCTGGTAATCTGGTGTTATTTACTCCTAGGCAATGTAGTAATGGATAAACTATCCAGTTCTTGAATGCACAGAAATCACAATCCTTTGCAGTATAATTCCAAATTCTTATCCAAAATTTAATAAGGTTGGGTTGACCCTAGTGCACTCTTTGTGGCCTCAAATTATTCAAATCCATCACAGGGTAATTGTAATACATTATCAAATGCATTAGGATAGAATAATGCAAAAAATTATGCTCCTTTTCCTTATTTTTTATGGCCACAAACCCCTCATGCATTCTATCAATTATATATTGAATATAATCATAAGTAGTGCTTGCATGGACATCTTGCATGTCTAAAGTAATCATCAGGACATCTACAGTGATTCTCTTTGTACCCTGTCCCTTCCTAATACTCTACAGAGTGCAAAAGCAATGTATTTGATATAATGATTCAAATCCTTATAAGCATAAGGAGCAAGTCTTGGCATGGGGGCAATATAATTCTTGATTTGTCTAGGAATATGTCTTTGTACTAGACTTTTAACTACCCCAACCTGTTTTTCATACCTAGCTTCCAATTTCTTCAAGTCAATCTTTGTTGACATAGGGTAGTAGAGGTTGAAGGCTTTCATAAATGAATTTATGTTCAAGGCTACTAGTATTGTTCCATCACTCTTCTTAATTGTCTTAGAAAGAACATCATAATTATTGGATAAAGATAGAACAAGATCAATATCTATGAATACATTAGGCACAATTAACTTAGCTAACCCACATGTCCAAGGGTTTGACACAGGTACAACTTCATCAGATTTTTTATAAAAATAATTAAAGAGAGAATAACCTGATGAAATTGGAGTTTTGGCATCTCGGATATATGTTAGGTCATCATTTAAGATATCATCCTTTGACTTCTTATTCTATGTTGATCCTAGCAGCAACATCAAAAATTCATCTGAGAAGTTCCTTTTCCCCTTGGCATCTTCATCCATTTATTCACTTTTCCCACTAGCGGAAGCTACATTGACTGCTCTACTCATACTGGTTGCTTGATTTTATCACACCTTTCTGACCGATATTGAAACAAATCTATTCATAGGAAACCCTTACTTCTAAACTATAATGCGCTGAAAATAAATGCAAGCTCTGAAAACCAACCAAATTCCTTGAATTCTGAACTGGAAATCTTAATTGCTTCACCTTCAAAAGCTAACAACTCTCTATTTTTTGAACACTGATAACTTGGCAATTTCTTCGCTCTAGATTCTAAAAGAAATGTAAAAAAAAATGAAGTACAATATCCTCTATTTATGGTAAATAATGATCAAGGTATGCAGCTCATAATTGGGTAATCCCATCACTTTTTCCTTCAATTCAGCATACTGTGACATCAATACTTTCTCCTAGTTGTAGCCTCTGATTATGACAAGAAATTGAATTCAAATGAGTGCAAAATTGATGAAAAATCCTTATTAAATTCAACAAGAGGTCAATTCTAATCTGATTGGCTGATCCTCAAACACCCCAACTACCTTTCCAAGATGTCATAACTTCTTTGAATCCTCATTGGCTGATGACTTTTCAACTTTGGTGTGTCAGCAACTATATTTATTTTTACCATGGCTTAACCTTGACTTTTCCTTATAAGCGACCTTGCAACTACAAATTATCTCCATGTCACTGAGAAAAATCCTTAACTATGATAACTTTGTAAGACTTGGTGACACAAGGTACTATTAACTTTAGTTCAAATCTTGATTACCTTCTTGCAACCACGCAACTGTTAAAAAAGCTAAGTCGCCGAAACATTTCATTTACTCCAGGTTTATTCTGAGACTACACAATCACCATTGATTTCCTTTTGATCTGACGCCCTTCGCCAAGTCTCGTAATCTTTTGATATAACCCTAAATCTTTCTAAGACTTTGCGACATAAGCTTTTAATATCTTTGATTTAATATTTTAATTCTTTCTGGAGACTATGCGACTTAGAACCTGTCTCATTGTCGCTAAACAAATTTTACTTTATCAATCCATCAAGAGACTCCCCAACTACCATTGATCTTTCTTAGCTTAGCATCTTATAGTCAGTATTAAGTCTCATAATAATTATATCAAACTTTAATATGTCTTGAGACCCAGTAATGAAAACATAATGTAACCTTTATTTCCTTCTATCTCTTAGTCGCTCATAGAAAATACATCTGACCATCTTATTCGGAGATTACCCAACAACCGTTGATATTTAGTCTGACAGCATCTAATGACTCCCACTAAGTCTCTTAATATTTCAAGAAAACCCTAAATCATCTCAAGACCTAGTGACAACACCTTTTGTCTCATAATTGCCAAATGATTTTATTGTATTAAAAACTAATCAGAGACCATGCGACTATACCTTTAATCTTTATCATATTTAGCCACGTGTCTCAATGTTATTCCTTGTCTCCTGATCGCTAAATAACTATTGAATTTTCAAATTCTATAAGCAACTTCATGCTATCCATTGGATCTTACTTTGATCAGACGGCTATCTCCAAGTCTTGCAATCATTTTCTTAACTCATCTTCTATTCTGAGACTTAGCGACTGCATTGCTTTTAAACTAATATTCAACCCTGGCTTATTCAGAGACTTGGCGACTGAGGAAAACTCAATGTCACTGAATGATTTACTAACTGCAAATTTTATCTGAAGACTTCCCAACTGTCATTGGATTTAATCTGAGATGAATAGTTCTTGCTAAATCTCCTAATCTTTCACTTAACTCACATTTTATTCTCAGACTTGGTGACAAAAGAGAAACCTTAATCTATTAACTTAACACATAACCCGGGTTATATCTAGAATGCGATTGAGTAAACTCAAAGTCACGATATAAAAGTATTAACCCTGATCTTATTAAGAGATAACCCATCCACCGTTGATCTTTCTTTCAGATGGATGATCTGCACTAAGTCTCGTGATCATTGAAGCATATTCTTTTTAATTTGAGAGATAACGCGACATAGGCAATTCGCTAAGTCTCATAACCATATGGAATATTATCTTTCTTTTATGAGACTAAGAAACTATCATATAAGCACATGCATATTTTCAAGACTTAAGTGTGAAAAAGTAACATGAAAATAGAACCCATTTAAGAAATTTAGGGTTTTTTTGCATTTTTGCCTAGAAATGACCCTAGGGCTTAGGGTTTTCAACATTTTCAACTAGGTTTAGGGCTAAAACATTTATTTGCAGAGGTATATAAATGATTTCAACCATGGCTTTCAACTTTCTGAGCATATGAGAGACAAGAAACTTCAAAATTTTACAAGGCAAACTTAAAAACATGAAATATAACCAACAGTCCTAAATCCAATTCCACCATATATTCCATTCCTAGAGAAACCTACTCTAGAGAGTACCATTCAAAGTCCTTCTCCCTCATGTAAAAAAATTGAACCCTTCCAAGAATCCACCATACATATCCAAATTCATACCCCATATCAATAGGATGATGCAAATCATAAAGAAATGAGTCCTAAAATAAATCAAGATCAAGATCCCAAGAATAACCAAAGATGTCTGGTTTTTGACCAAGGACCCATGTTTCTAGAGTCTCATGAAGATTCCACTATATTGTCACATCTTTTCAATGAGGATTCCCATCTATCCCAAGAACATAGTATCCATCCAAGTCTTATTTACCTTCCACTTCCTATTCCTAAGCAATATCATGACATCCTTGTTAGAAATAACTGAGAGGGGGGATGAATCATTGGTCTCAAACTTTTATCCTTAATCTAACCACTAATCAAATAAACCTCAAATTATTATGTCCCTACAAGATACATGCCATGAAATACTTTATAATGATTAACTATCTATCGGTTTTCCTTGTCTGTCCTTATTCTCCTTGATTACCGATAAGTAGTATAACTATTTACCAAAATATAGTAAATATGCAGAGTATACCGATAAATATAGAAATGCATATGTGAAATGTAAAACAGTAAAGTAATAAACCATACACACATAACACATTGATTTTTAACGTGGAAACCCTGTTAAGGGAAAAAACCACTGGGACCGGTACCCCAAATATTCACTCTTCTGAAGTGAGCCCTGTTAAGAACCAACCCTGTTAAAGGTTACAAACACACTATTAGGTGTGACCTTGTTAGAGGATTTTACACATATAGGTTGTCACTTACTATCGAGCATCTAATGTTGCCATCCTTGAATCAACCTCTCTCTTAGACTGTCAATAGGCATCGGGCATATCCAATGCTACTTTCATGAATCAACCTTTTTGGCACTCCTTGGGATGTACCTCAATATATAGAAGACTGTTGAGTCCTGCTCTATTAAGAGACTTGATGCTTCAATGGTTAAACTGAAACAAAATGACATGTTTTTAATGCAACTTGAATTCCAGATTTTTAGATCTATTTAAGTAAATTACCTCTCTGATCAATGTATCAATTCAATTCTTTTGTGCTCCATACTTTCTACTTTGTGATGTTGTGCTCACTGTTTGTTGGTGTCTCTAGAATTCCTTAGCTCTTCTTCATCTTGATTGATCAGTACTGCATGAAGTTGTTCTTCATCAGTTTCTTCTTAGCATCCTCTTTCTATTCATTCCCCTTCCCCTTTTTCATGTGATATGAAAAATGAATTAAACTTGTCTCTTATATAGACATGATATTCATTGATTCTTGATTCTTGATTCTTGGCATGAAAAACAATCTAACCAATTTGATTTAAAGCATAACTCCAAATTTATCTCATAGTTATCTTTATGCCAACTATACAAATCTACTTTAAATCAATCACTTAACTCTGGTCGAATAAAATAAAGAAAACAACTAGTTAAGTCTATCTTTCAGCTCTTTCCAGCTAGATATTTTGTCATTTTCTAGACTCTCTGTTCCGTTGGTTAATTCTGCAGTTAGTCGTCGGTTACAACTGTCAGTTCTGTCAGTGTGACTCCAGTCAGCTTTGGGATCTCCATCTGTCGGGCATCATTGGATATTTACTCATTGGGCAACTCTATTATCATCTTGTCAGGCATCTTGTGGTTTTCTTTGTCAGGCAATGTTGTCTTCTGGTCGTCAGGTATCACTGTGTCTTTTCTTCTTTGCCTTTACCAATGGTGTGCACTCTTTCAGTGTTATCTGTCACTTAGTGAATACTTGACTTTTATGCATTGCTGAAAGTATAACCTTTGTTCCATTGATTCTCCAAAGTCTTTGGCATTATGTATATGATCATATAGATGATATCAAGTTGACATCAATGACAATACAAACCATTAACTGATTTAATGCCTTGCATTATCTTCAACTTAATATTGTCAATAATTTAATCAGTTACATGTCATCAATCTCTCCCTTTGGCATTGATGGAAACAAACTTATATTATCACACTATACTATTTCTAATATAATATGAAATGCAATTTATTGAGATTCATCAAACTACCAAATAGTTTGTTTTGATAACCGATAAATGTCTAAACTTCAGTAAGCTCTGTTTTAGCTTAGATTTGATTCTTGCAACTTTCTATTTTTTGATGTGATGAATCTTCTTCTTGTTTCATTTTCTCTCCTTTGACTATTCTTCACATTTGATGTCTTTCTCTCTTGTCAAAAACTCTTACTTTGTATTAAATTCTTCATACAAACTCTCTCCCTATGGATATGATCTCTCCCTATTGGAGTAATCTGATAATGGATAATCTTTCTTCTTTTTTTGAAGACTGTGATAATATGGATACTTTCTCTCTCTTTAACAACAATGCCAAACAAATATTGTTACAAGTATCTAACATTCATGTCAAACAATCATTTTCCTCCTATCCATAATATATTTCTTGAATTTCCCTTATCCATCAGCAATACAACAATATGCTCTGGTGTGCAGTTCTGATATATACCTGTCTATATATAGATGTAGCTTTGAAGTTCTTTTCTTTGCTTGCATCAATATGTATGATATTCTGATAATAAGTAGGCTGATGCAGCCTTCAATCTTTTATTGACTGGTAGACAAGGGTTTTACCCCTAGTCTCTTTCTCAGCTACTCAAATGTATCTTTGGGCAGTGGCTTGGTGAAGATATCGGCCAATTGTTCTTTTGATTGCACATACTCAAGTATCACCTCTTTTTCTTGAAATTTTTCTCTCAAGTAATGATACTTGATGGAAATGTGTTTAGTCTTTGTATGCATGACTGGATTCTTAGAAATTTTAATTGCACTGGTGTTATCACAATAGATAGTCACTGGTTCTAAGATCTTCATATGCATACCTTCCAACAAGTGTTTGATCCATGCAATATTTGAGCAATTTGCAGCCGCAACAACATATTCTACTTCTGTAGTAGACTGTGAGATGCATCCCCGCTTCTTGCTAATCCATGTGACAAGTTTGTTACCCATAAAGAATGCTCCTCAATTTGTTCTCTTCCGGTCATCAAGATTTCCAGCCCAATCAGCACTGGTAAGCACCTTTAGTTCAAATTTTTCTTCTCTTCTATACCATAAGATGAATTCCTCAATATTCTTCAGATATCTTAGGATTCATTTCACAGCAGTCATATGTGATTCCCTGGGGTTAGCAGAAAATCTAACAACAATTCCTACTGCATGTGCAATATCTATTCTAGTGTATACAACATACATGAGTTTGCCAATCATTGATCTGTACAAAGTCTAATTTACCTCTATTGTCTTGTCTTCTTTTATTAACTTACATCCAATAGCCATCGATGTTCCAACTAGTTTGGATTCTTCCATCTTGAATATTTTCAGGACCTCTTTGATGTATTTGGACTGTGTAATGAAAATACCTTCTCCTTGTTGCATGATCTAGAGATCAAGAAAGAACTTGATCTCACCAAACATAGACATCTCAAATTCTTTTCTCATCTCACTAGAAAATGATTTGCATAGCATATCATTGCCTCCAAATATGATGTCATCAACAAATATTTCAGCAATTAGGGTGTTAGCATCAGTATCTTCTTTTAAATAAAGATTACTATTTTCACTAGTCCTTACAAATCCAATACTTATTAGATAGGAATGAAGTCATTCATACCAGGTTCTAGGAGCTTGTTTCAATCCATACAAGGATTTTTGAAGCCTGCATACCATGTCCTTCTTGTCTGGATCAACAAACCCTTCTGGTTGTTCAATGTATACCTCTTCTTCAAGTATTCCATTTAGGAATGTTGACTTGACATCCATTTGGTATACCTTGAATCCTTTGAATGCAGCATAAGAAAGTAATATTCTTACTCCTATCCTAGCAACGGGTGCAAAGGTCTCTCCATAGTTTATACCTTCCTCTTGTGCATACCCCTTGCATACTAGTCTTGCTTTGTTCCTTGTGACTTCTCCATTCTCATTTAGCTTATTCCTGAATATCCATTTTGTACCGATGACATTCTTGTCATCTAGTCTTAGTATAAGTGACCATGTTTTGTTCTTCTCAATCTACTCAATCTCATCATTCATAGCACTTATCCATTCCTCATTATCTAGTGCAGTATTGACAGATTTTGGCTCAAACTCACAAATTAAACAATTTGAGTTTAAAGAATTACTTCTTGTTCTTGTACCATCTTTCTTATCTCCTATGATCTAGACCTCTGGATGGTTCCTTCTTACATATCTTGCAAGTACAGGTATAGTTCTTTGTCTATCAGCTTGATCATTATTTTGATTTTCATTATGTTCTTCATCACCTTGCACATTTTCTTGATCATTATTTTGACCGTCATTATTTGTAGCCTGATGGTCAGGAGCAATGATTTGTAGCTTAGGGGCTCTCCATTGTTGGTAGGGAAGAGTTTTAGGTTCCTCATTGTAAGTGAACTTATTGTAGTCCTCTAGTTCTTTAGTGCTTTCTTGTTCATTCTTCTCTGTAAATTCATCTATCTTTACATTTTCACTTTCAATAATTTTTTTAGAGGCTTTGTTTAGACATTTGTAAGCCTTTCTCTTGGTAGAAAACCCTAGAAAAATCCCTTCATCACTTTTGGAGTCAATTTTTCCATTTCTATCATCTTTTAAGATATAACATTGACTGCCAAAATTTTTGAAATAACTTACATTGGGTGTGTATCCATACCATAGCTCATAAGGTGTCTTCTTGGTGTGTTTCTTCAATTGTACTTTATTTAGTGTGTAGACAGCAGTACTGGCAACTTCCCTCTAGAATATTTGGGTGATACCTTTCTCTATCATCAGTGTTCTAGCACAATCAATTATTGATGTGTTCCTTCTCTCAGCAATTCCATTCTGTTGTGGTGTTCTTGGTGCATAAACCTATCTTTTTATACCATGTTCATTACAAAAGTTAATGAATTCATCTGATATGAACTCACCTCCTCTATCTGATCTCAAACATTTTAGATCCTTGCCACTTTGTTTCTCTACCAAAGCCTTATACCATTTAAACATCTTAAATACTTCTGATTTATCTTTTAGAAACATAACTGTCATCATTCTAAAGTAATCATCAACAAAGAGATTAAAATATCTATCTCCATAATAACTCTTTGTCCTCATAGGTCCACATAAATCAGTATGGACTAATTCTAGAATTGCATCAGATGTATGAGTTTTGCTTTTGAAACTAGACTTTGTCATTTTACCTTTTTGACAATTTTTACACATGATGTTGTCGGGCTTGGTCATTATCGGTAAGCCTCTGACATTTCTATTTTTGCTAATTTTTATCATGTTGTCAAAGTTCACATGACACATTATTTTGTGCCATAACCATATGTCTTCATTTGTATAAATCAAACAAGTGGAGTCAGTATCATTCATATAGAATAATTTACCTTTTGTTTTCTTCTCCGGTACCAATTAGATTTCCAGATTTATTGAAGATCTTTGCCTTCTTATTTTCAAATGTTACTTTGTGACCTAAATTATTCAACTGGGAAACACTCAATAGATTATAATTCAATCCATTTACCCAATAAGAATTTTCACACTTTATTTGGTTATTCAACATTATTGTTCCTCTACCTTCAACTGGACAAGGTGTGTCATTTCCCATTCTTACTGATCCACCTTTGTAGTATTCAAAAATCTCAAAAAATTTCTTATCACTGGTCATATGATGAGTGCAGCCACTATCTATGACCCAAACACCATTTTTACTAATTTTAGATATGAGAGCTATTTCCACTTTTTTCATCATCATCTGAATCATCCTTTACAGCCACAAACACCATCTCAATGTCTTCATCAGATTCGGTGTCAGTATCATAATCCTTGCATTTTTCTAGGTAGCTGACCTTCTTTCCTTTTTTCTTATAGTCTCAGGTATCTCTTCTTTCTAGTTGTTAGTAGCTTCTATAATCACCTCTGTCAGTATTTTTCTCAAAAGATCTGTCATTACTTCTATCATCTTTTCTTCTATTAGTACATCTTGCAGCAAAATGTCCAATCTCTTTGCAATTAAAACAAATAAGTGGTAATTTACCTTTCCCTCTCTGCATTCTTCTAGCCATAAGTGCTTCAATTTCATCAAGATCATCTTCTTCATTTTCACTATCACTATCTTTTATCATAGTGTTTTTGTGACTTGATTTACTTATTCTCATAGAAGTTTTAAATGCAAACTCTATGCTTGGTAAGACACTATTATCAAAGTTATTCATCTCAAATGAAATCAGTCTTCCAATTAAACTGTCTAGAGTAACATTGGTATTTGCTACTTTTCTCATTTCTTGAATGATAGATACTCTAATAGCATAAGTAGGCAGTAAGGTTCTTAGAATTTTACTTACCACTGTATCTTCTTCTAGTACACCTACAACTCCTCAGATAGCATTGACTACTTCTTTAATTCTTGTGTTGTACTGAGGGATGTTTTCTCCTTCTTTCATTTTGAGATCATCAAACTTTCCTCTAAGCCTTTCTGCCTTGGCTCTCAAAACATTTTTGTCACCACCATGTACAAGCTTCAATTTTTCCCACATTTTCTTTGCGGATTTGCATTCTTTGACATCTTCAAATTCAACATCGAAGAGTGAGGAAGCAAGCTCTATCATCATGCCATTATGTTCATATTTCTCTCTCATTTGTTCAGTTCTTGGTGCTCCTGTGGGAAACACATATTTAGTTTCAAGGAATTGAGTAACATCATTACCAATACCTGATAAGTGGAGTCTTATCCTGCTTAGCCATGAAGAAAAATTATCTTTGTTCAACTTAGGCACAGCTCATCTGTTCATCTTGTGATTTTGGCTTAGGTCTTGAAACCTTCCTTCTAAGCACACAAGCTCTGATACCAATTGTTAGTAATAACTAAGAGAGGGGGGGTGAATCAGTGATCTCAAACTTTTATCCTTAATCTAACCACTAATCAAATAAACCTCAGATTATTATGTCCCTACAAGATATATGCCATGAAATACTTTATAATGATTAACTGTCTGTCGGTTTTCCTTTTCTGTCCTTATTCTCCTTGATTACAGATAAGCAATATAACTATTTACTGAAATACAGTAAATATGCAGAGTATACTGATAAATCTAGAAATGCATATGTGAAATGTAAAATAGTAAAGTAATAAACCATACACACATAAGACATGGATTTTTAACGTGGAAACCCTATTAAGGGAAAAAACCACTGGGACCGGTAGCCCAATTTTTCACTCTTCTGAAGTGAGCCATGTTAAGAGCCAACCTTGTTAAAGGTTACAGACACACTGTTAGGTGTGACGTTGATAGAGGATTTTACACATATAGGTTGTCACTTAGTATCAGACATCTAATGTTGTCATCCTTAAATCAGCCTCTCTCTTAGACTGTCAATAGGCATCAGGCATATCTAATGCTACTTTCATGAATCAACCTTTTTGGCACTCCTTGGGATCTACCTCAATATATAGAAGATTGTTAAGTCCTGCTCTATTAAGAGACTTGATGCTTCAATGGTTAAACTAAAACAAAATGACATGTTTCTAATGCAACTTGAATTGCAGATTTTTAGATCTATTTAAGTACATTACCTCTTTGATCAATGTATCAATTCAATTCTTTTGTGCTCCATACTTTCTACTCTGTGATGTTGTGCTCACTATTCATCGATGTCTACATAATTCCTTATCTCTTCTTTAGCTTGATTGATCAGTACTACATGAAGCTGTTCTTCATCAGTTTCTTCTTAGCATCCTCTTTCTATTCATTCCCCTTCCCCTTTTTCATGTGACACAAAAATGAATTAAACGTGTCTCTTATATAGACATGATATTCATTGATTCTTGATTCTTGATTCTTGGCGTGAAAAACAATCCAGCCAATTTGATTTAAAGCATAACTCTAGATTTATCTCATAGTTATCTTTATGCCAACTGTACAAATCTACTTTAAATCAATCACTTAAATCTGGTCGAATAAAACAAAGAAAACAACCAGTTAAGTCTATCTTTCAGTTCTTGCCAGCTAGATATTTTGTCATTTTTTGAACTCTCTGTTTCGTTGGTTAACTCTATAGTTAGTCATCAGTTACAACTGTCAGTTCCATTGGTGTGACTCCAGTTAGCTTTGGAATCTCCATCTGTCAGGCATCATTGGATATTTACTCGTCGAGCAACTCTATTATCAGCTCGTCGGGCATCTTGTGGTTTGCTTTGTCGCACAACGTTGTCTTATGCTCATCAGGTATCACTATGACTTTTCTTCTTTGCCTTTACCGATGGTGTGCACTCCGTCAGTGTAATCTGTCACTTAGTGAATACTTGAATTTTATGCATTGCTGAAAGCATAACCTTTGTTCCATTGATTCTCTGAAGTCTTTGGTATTATGTATATGACCGTACAAATGATATCAAGTTGACATAAATGATAATACAAACCATTAACTAATTTAATGCCTTGCATTATCTTCAACTTAATATTGTCAATCATTTAATTAGTTACATGTCATTAATCCTACCCATTCTTCCAAATTATTTCATTCATATTCAAGAGAAAACCACCCTTAAAATGGAGTTTGATGGTCCTCTTCCAAGTCAAGATGAAATTATCCCTTCACCTTCATGTGCATGAAAAGATCCCACTAGCCCCCCACATCCTTATCATGAGCCTACCATTCCTTCATCTCCATGTCATAATCCTCCATGCTCTTCACAAGATCATGTCCTACCAAATGATCTTGTCATTCCTCATATTCCATCACAATATCCCATTATTCCCCTTGATCCCCCTCATCATCCCAACACATTTGTGAAAGTTGTTCAATAATCCCATACATGTCAAATGAGTTCCTCTACTTCCATCTAGTTTAGTCCAATTCATGATCGTACTTGTTCTTCCATATCATATCCACCTCAAAATGGACTCACATCTTGTAGCAAGTATTTAAGTGGTCAAAGAAAGCATTATCAAGTCAAAGGGTTAGATCTTCATGAACAAAGTGCATTAAAAAACTTTCATGTCAAATAAAATTATGATGGTCAAAGCCTCTATAACAAATTGCATTCTCAAGGCATTGGTATCCCTTCAAAATCCAAATCCAAACATATACCTCCCTATTCATCCCTTCCATCCATCTTAGGTCCATATATTCCTCCCCCCACTAGATTACAATCCACATAGCCTTTCTGACATGTAGGTCAACAAAGGCACACATATTGGAGAAAATTTCATCCATTCAAAATTCATCCATAAAATTCTTATCCATTCATGAATCAAATTCCCATTTCAAGCAATTTGGATTCCAAGCATAAAGTCGATAGATGAAGCAATCCACATGCAGTCAAAGATCAACATGTCCAGTCTAATCAACATGTAAGAAAAATAAAATTATGACCCGAAAGGAAAAATAAATGTCCAAAAGGCCACAAAGGCCCCTCAAGAAAAAAATAAAGTCAAAAGAAAAATGGGTTCCTAAATCTCTTGTAGAAACACTATGTTCCAAGGACCCACAAAGAATAAAAAGTCAAAGTCCATGTGGATTCTTAAGAAGCTTCTTGAAGCATAGTATCCCAAAAAAACCCAAGTTGGCATTCAAAATTGCTATCCCTCCATCTAAAGGTCTCCAACCTTCCAAATCCATTTTGTGTCCCTATGTCCCAAAATTCATAACCATTCCTCCATCAAATCCAAAATCTCCTTTTCTTCCATCAAATCCAAAATCTATATTTCTTCCATCACAACCAAAATCTTATTTTCCTCCATCACTCCATAACCCCTTAAGCTGTGTTCCAATGTTGTTCTTGCCCACATTTTCATCCACTCAAAATAAAGTCTTCTTGCAATCCCTTGATTATCCAACACATCTATTCTAGCCTTTCGTCCAACCTATTCAATCCTTTGCATAAATTTTACTCAACCATCCATTTAGACTCCCTTTGTCATTACCCTACCAATGTCTTTGAACATACCTTCAATAGCCATGGTTAATTATAACACATCTTTTAGGGTTACAATCTAATGAATGAGATGCTTGATTCTTTCCTCCATTTCCTATCATGAGTCCATTATCTTCCCAAAGGTCAAAAATACAAAAAAAAAAATCAAAAAAGGAAAAAAACGTTGCCTTGATGAAAACTTGAAAAACACGTGTCTTGCGTGACACAAAAAAAAAAAGAAAAAAGAAAAGAATAAAATAATAAAGAGAAATAATTTCGTTCAATACTGAAAACCTCGTAAACAAGCACTGTTATCACCTAGAATTGCTCCCAGTGCTAATTTTTGCAAATTAAGCACTTGTAGAATAACATGGGTTTGTTCCAAGGTTGTGGGTATCCTATGACTGGAACAAACCTCGAGAGAAGGATGACTTCCTACAGTATCACCTAAACTAAAATAACTCTACTACTTCATAGGGAAATGGATAAGAAGTCACATGAACATAAAATGCATAAAACTTAAAAAGAACTTGAAATCTTAAGAGAGGTGATACACCAAGTTTATAAACCTATGATATTCAGGAAGCTGAAAACACTTTGAACACTATGATGACAGTAATAACTCACACAACTTATATTAAACATGCATAGGCATAAGTATTTCACAAGAAGGTCTAATTGTATAAATTAAAGAATTGAAGGGAAACTTCACAAGAATGAACTCATATCACTTGTTTAGAAACAACCTGTAACCTGAACATGATAATCTCGCATAGAAGATATAAAAGAAAGTAAGACAAAATCATAAGGAAATTAAATAAACTTCACTAACAATTTGATCAACCACATGAAAAAACACAACTCTGCAAGATAAAAAAGAAGGTAAACAAAATTTCATAAGTTTTCAAGGTAGCTTCTGTATATTAAAGTATATGAGTGCAAAAGTATGCCAAGACTGAATAAAGGACTGTCGACAGTCACTGGAGCCTCCAATCTACATACTCAAGAACTAACTCCAAACAATTGAATTTTTACAATATATCCCTTCTTCCAAAATAGTTGCATAAAAATAGGAACTTAATCCCCTTGGTTGATTTGTCATGAAGACATTCTAGCACATGCTAACTTATTGCATCCTTTCTTATTAATATTTGTTTTATAGTATATAAGACTACTATAATACAAATTAATTAACAATAGATGATGAAAATAAAAAAATAGTAACAATATTTAATATTAATACTTAATTGAAAGTATTTCAACAATAACCAATATCAATATTAAATATTGTTATTATTAGTTCCTGCCGCCAGGCAGGATATTATAGCATTCATTGCAATGCTACTGTTTTTGTTAATTGTCCAATTAGAACATTGTATTTTTCAACACCTTTTTCATGGATATAGTTTTAATATATTTTGACTTTTGTATATGGTAATAGAAATTATTTATTTCTATTTTTATTGGTTGAATGTGACTACAGTCGTATGTGAGGCTTTTGCCTTTTTGTAAGAGATATTTTTCATTTTAGTTGTCCAATCATAACATTTGATTTTCGGACAACTTTTTAGATTTGTATAGTTCTAATATATTTTGAATATTCTATTATTATTTTTTTGCTACTATTGTTTATAATATGTTTATTGCAACTAATTAATTATATTATATATTAATATTAACTTAATAGTATAATATTAA